>JASXSY010000911.1:0-414167 GCA_034509805.1 Sipha maydis | reverse complement strand
AAAAAGTTAAGTTACTTAACGAGTTACTTTTTTTTTAAGAACTAACTTCTAACTTAACGCGTTAATTTATTTTATAGTCACGTTAAGTTGTTTTTTATTCCTTGAACGACCCCAAAGATTTATTATAGCATTTTGTGTAATAAAAAAAAAATAATAATAACAATAATTATTATGTTAAATATAAATTATTGAATGAATTTTAAAATATTCAAATTGAAATATAGTATTTATATACGAATAGAGACATAACATTGATTACTTATACCATAATATTATTGTTACTGTATATTTAACAATGCTAATAGTTAATGGAACTTAAAAAATGTCAAAATATACGAAACGACTTATGAGGAATAAAGAATAATATTTAATATTATTCCTTATTTACAGAATATAGTATGTCTACATACTACATTATAAAATGTTATTTGTAAATATTTAACATGAAGTGTAAATGGTGTAATTATAAGTTGTATATGAAAAAAAAAGTTAGTTATTTTTATCTAAGCAAAGCTACTTTTTTTTCCAACTAACTTGTAACATTAATAAGAAAATTAAAAAAGGAAAGGAAACAAAAAAAGGAAAGTAAAATTCTAACTATAAACTAAACTTATATTTTCCGAATAAACTACACGAGTTTAAAAAAATAGTTAAATGCCCAGCCTTGCTATAAGTCACCAGAATGAATATCTAGAGTATGTGAAAATTATTGATTACTAAATTCGTTATTATAGGTCATCATGAATAAAGATGGATTTTACTGTACGTAAAGTAGTCAGTGTCAAAATCATACATAACCCAATCATGTACCAGGACGAAACAAAAGGTATGCCAAACAAAACAATTAAAAAAAAAAAAAAAATTCAGTTTTAAACTAAAAATACATCGTATTATATAAATATGTAAATTTTATCATGTATTATTTTAAAACGGAATTTTTTTTTGTGTCCGACCAAAACCCAAATCTTGCCTTTAATTTTATAAAATACAAAACAAATTTATTATCTTCAATTTATTCATACTCTTCAAAAAATTCATTAACTTAATCATTTCCTTTAATCTCCCTTTTAATAAAGTAGTTTTAGTTTTATAAAAATTCAGTTTTAAAATTAATATACATTATTTAATTTTACATATGTAAATTATATTATGTATTATTTTAAAACTGAATTTTTTTTTTGTGTCTACCCAAATCACTATTCCTGCGGGATACCATGGACCCCTTTCCATTTTTTTTCTGAATTTTTTGATTAAACTCAATTTAATGTAATACATAACAATTTAATTATCTTCAATTCATTCTTACTCTTTAAAAAATTCATTAACTTAATTATTTCTTTTAATCTCCCTTTTAATAAAGTAGTTTTTGTTTAAAAAAAAATTCAGTTTTAAAATTAAAATATATTATATAATTTTACATATGTAAATTATATTATGTATTATTTTAAAACTGAATTTTTTTTTTTGTGTCTACCAAATCACTTTTCCTGCGGAATACCATGGACCCATTTCCATTTTTTTTCTGAATTTTTTCTTTAAACTCTCAAATTTATGTAATACATAACAATTTAATTATCATCAATTCATTCTTACTCTTTAAAAAATTCATTAACTTAATTATTTCTTTTAATCTCCCTTTTAATAAAGTAGTTTTAGTTCAAAAAAAAAATTCAGTTTTAAAATTAAAACACATTATATAATTTTAAATATGTAAATTATATTATGTATTATTTTAAAACTGAATTTTTTTTTTTGTGTCTACCAAATCACTTTTCCTGCGGAATACCATGGACCCATTTCCATTTTTTTTCTGAATTTTTTCTTTAAACTCTCAAATTTATGTAATACATAACAATTTAATTATCATCAATTCATTCTTACTCTTTAAAAAATTCATTAACTTAATTATTTCTTTTAATCTCCCTTTTAATCAAGTAGTTTTAGTTTAAAAAAAAGTTCAGTTTTAAAATTAAAATACATTATATAATTTTACATATGTAAATTATATTATGTATTATTTTAAAACTGGATTTTTTTTTTGTGTCTACCCAAATCACTATTCCTGCGGGATACCATGGACCCCTTTCCATTTTTTTTTCTGAATTTTTTGTTTAAATTCTCAATTTTATTAAATACATAACAATTTAATTATCTTCAATTCATTCTTACTCTTTAAAAAATTCATTAACTTAATTATTTCTTTTAATCTCCCTTTTAATAAAGTAGTTTTAGATTAAAAAAAAATTCAGTTTTAAATTTATAATACAGTATATAATTTTACATATGAATATTATATTATGTATTATTTTAAAGCTGGATTTTTTTTTTGTGTCTACTTAAATCACTATTCCTGCGGGATACCATGGACCCCTTTCCATTTTTTTTCTGAATTTTTTCTTTAAACTCTCAAATTTATGTAATACATAACAATTTAATTATCATCAATTCATTCTTACTCTTTAAAAAATTCTTTAACTTAATTATTTCTTTTAATCTCCCTTTTAATAAAGTAGTTTTAGTTTAAAAAAAAAATTCAGTTTTAAAATTAAAACATATTATATAATTTTAAATATGTAAATTATATTATGTATTATTTTAAAACTGAATTTTTTTTTTGTGTCTACCCAAATCACTATTCCTGCGGGATACCATGGACCCCTTTCCATTTTTTTTTCTGAATTTTTTGATTAAACTCAATTTAATGTAATACATAACAATTTTATTATCTTCAATTCATTCTTACTCTTTAAAAAATTCATTAACTTAATAATTTCCTTTAGTCTCCCTTTTAATAAAGTAGTTTTAGTTTAAAAAAAAAATTCAGTTTTAAAATTAATATACATTATTTAATTTTACATATGTAAATTATATTATGGATTATTTTAAAACTGAATTTTTTTTTTGTGTCTACCCAAATCACTATTCCTGCGGGATACCATGGACCCCTTTCCTTTTTTTTTCTAAATTTTTTGTTTAAACTCTCAAATTTATGTAATACATAACAATTTAATTATCATCAATTCATAATTACTCTTTAAAAAATTCATTAACTTAATTATTTCTTTAAATCTCCCTTTTAATAAAGTAGTTTTAGTTTAAAAAAAAATTCAGTTTTAAAATTAAAATACATTATATAAATTTACATATGTAAATTATATTATGTATTATTTTAAAACTGAATTTTTTTTTGTGTCTACCCAAATCACTATTCCTGCGGGATACCATGGACCCCTTTCCATTTTTTTTTCTGAATTTTTTGTTTAAACTCTCAATTTTATTAAATACATAACAATTTAATTATCTTCAATTCATTCTTACTCTTTAAAAAATTCTTTAACTTAATTATTTCTTTTAATCTCCCTTTTAATAAAGTAGTTTTAGTTTAAAAAAAAATTCAGTTTAAAAATTAAAATACATTATATAAATTTACATATGTAAATTATATTATGTATTATTTTAAAGCTGGATTTTTTTTTTGTGTCTACTTAAATCACTATTCCTGCGGGATACCATGGACCCCTTTCCATTTTTTTTCTGAATTTTTTCTTTAAACTCTCAAATTTATGTAATACATAACAATTTAATTATCATCAATTCATTCTTACTCTTTAAAAAATTCTTTAACTTAATTATTTCTTTTAATCTCCCTTTTAATAAAGTAGTTTTAGTTTTAAAAAATATTCAGTTTTAAAATTAAAATACATTATATAATTTTATATATGTAAATTATATTATGTATTATTTTAAAACTGAATTTTTTTTTTGTGTCTACCCAAATCACTATTCCTGCGGGATACCATGGACCCCTTTCCATTTTTTTTTCTGAATTTTTTGTTTAAAATCTCAAATTTATGTAATACATAACAATTTAATTATCATCAATTCATTCTTACTCTTTAAAAAATTCTTTAACTTAATTATTTCTTTAAATCTCCCTTTTAATAAAGTAGTTTTAGTTTAAAAAAAAATTCAGTTTTAAAATTAAAATACATTATATAAATTTACATATGTAAATTATATTATGTATTATTTTAAAACTGAATTTTTTTTTGTGTCTACCCAAATCACTATTCCTGCGGGATACCATGGACCCCTTTCCATTTTTTTTTCTGAATTTTTTGTTTAAACTCTCAATTTTATTAAATACATAACAATTTAATTATCTTCAATTCATTCTTACTCTTTAAAAAATTCTTTAACTTAATTATTTCTTTTAATCTCCCTTTTAATAAAGTAGTTTTAGTTTAAAAAAAAATTCAGTTTTAAAATTAAAATACATTATATAAATTTACATATGTAAATTATATTATGTATTATTTTAAAGCTGGATTTTTTTTTTGTGTCTACTTAAATCACTATTCCTGCGGGATACCATGGACCCCTTTCCATTTTTTTTCTGAATTTTTTCTTTAAACTCTCAAATTTATGTAATACATAACAATTTAATTATCATCAATTCATTCTTACTCTTTAAAAAATTCTTTAACTTAATTATTTCTTTTAATCTCCCTTTTAATAAAGTAGTTTTAGTTTAAAAAAAAAATTCAGTTTTAAAATTAAAACATATTATATAATTTTAAATATGTAAATTATATTATGTATTATTTTAAAACTGAATTTTTTTTTTGTGTCTACCCAAATCACTATTCCTGCGGGATACCATGGACCCCTTTCCATTTTTTTTCTGAATTTTTTCTTTAAACTCTCATTTTTATGTAATACATAACAATTTAATTATCATCAATTTATTCATATTCTTTAAAAAATTCATTAACTTAATTTTTTCTTTTAATCTCCCTTTTAATAAAGTAGTTTTATTTTAAAAAAAAATTCAGTTTTAAAATTAAAATACATTTTATAATTTTATATATGTAAATTATATTATGTATTATTTTAAAACTGAATTTTTTTTTTGTGTCTACCCAAATCACTATTCCTGCGGGATACCATGGACCCCTTTCCATTTTTTTTTCCGAATTTTTTGTTTAAACTCTCAAATTTATGTAATACATAACAATTTAATTATCATCAATTCATTCTTACTCTTTAAAAAATTCATTAACTTAATTTTTTCTTTTAATCTCCCTTTTAATAAAGTAGTTTTAGTTTTAAAAAATATTCAGTTTTAAAATTAAAATACATTATATAATTTTATATATGTAAATTATATTATGTATTATTTTAAAACTGAATTTTTTTTTTTGTGTCTACCCAAATCACTTTTCCTGCGGAATACCATGGACCCATTTCCATTTTTTTTCTGAATTTTTTCTTTAAACTCTCAAATTTATGTAATACATAACAATTTAATTATCATCAATTCATTCTTACTCTTTAAAAAATTCATTAACTTAATTATTTCTTTTAATCTCCCTTTTAATCAAGTAGTTTTAGTTTAAAAAAAAGTTCAGTTTTAAAATTAAAATACATTATATAATTTTACATATGTAAATTATATTATGTATTATTTTAAAACTGGATTTTTTTTTTGTGTCTACCCAAATCACTATTCCTGCGGGATACCATGGACCCCTTTCCATTTTTTTTCTGAATTTTTTGTTTAAACTCTCAATTTTATGTAATACATAACAATTTTATTATCTTCAATTCATTCTTACTCTTTAAAAAATTCATTAACTTAATTATTTCTTTAAATCTCCCTTTTAATAAAGTAGTTTTAGTTTAAAAAAAAATTCAGTTTTAAAATTAAAATACATTATATAAATTTACATATGTAAATTATATTATGTATTATTTTAAAACTGAATTTTTTTTTTGTGTCTACCCAAATCACTATTCCTGCGGGATACCATGGACCCCTTTCCATTTTTTTTTCTGAATTTTTTGTTTAAACTCTCAATTTTATTAAATACATAACAATTTAATTATCTTCAATTCATTCTTACTCTTTAAAAAATTCTTTAACTTAATTATTTCTTTTAATCTCCCTTTTAATAAAGTAGTTTTAGTTTAAAAAAAAATTCAGTTTTAAAATTAAAATACATTATATAAATTTACATATGTAAATTATATTATGTATTATTTTAAAGCTGGATTTTTTTTTTGTGTCTACTTAAATCACTATTCCTGCGGGATACCATGGACCCCTTTCCATTTTTTTTCTGAATTTTTTCTTTTAACTCTCAAATTTATGTAATACATAACAATTTAATTATCATCAATTCATTCTTACTCTTTAAAAAATTCTTTAACTTAATTATTTCTTTTAATCTCCCTTTTAATAAAGTAGTTTTAGTTTAAAAAAAAAATTCAGTTTTAAAATTAAAACATATTATATAATTTTAAATATGTAAATTATATTATGTATTATTTTAAAACTGAATTTTTTTTTTGTGTCTACCCAAATCACTATTCCTGCGGGATACCATGGACCCCTTTCCATTTTTTTTCTGAATTTTTTCTTTAAACTCTCATTTTTATGTAATACATAACAATTTAATTATCATCAATTTATTCATATTCTTTAAAAAATTCATTAACTTAATTATTTCTTTTAATCTCCCTTTTAATCAAGTAGTTTTAGTTTAAAAAAAAGTTCAGTTTTAAAATTAAAATACATTATATAATTTTACATATGTAAATTATATTATGTATTATTTTAAAACTGGATTTTTTTTTTGTGTCTACCCAAATCACTATTCCTGCGGGATACCATGGACCCCTTTCCATTTTTTTTCTGAATTTTTTGTTTAAACTCTCAATTTTATGTAATACATAACAATTTTATTATCTTCAATTCATTCTTACTCTTTAAAAAATTCATTAACTTAATTATTTCTTTAAATCTCCCTTTTAATAAAGTAGTTTTAGTTTAAAAAAAAATTCAGTTTTAAAATTAAAATACATTATATAAATTTACATATGTAAATTATATTATGTATTATTTTAAAACTGAATTTTTTTTTTGTGTCTACCCAAATCACTATTCCTGCGGGATACCATGGACCCCTTTCCATTTTTTTTTCTGAATTTTTTGTTTAAAATCTCAAATTTATGTAATACATAACAATTTAATTATCATCAATTCATTCTTACTCTTTAAAAAATTCATTAACTTAATTATTTCTTTAAATCTCCCTTTTAATAAAGTAGTTTTAGTTTAAAAAAAAATTCAGTTTTAAAATTAAAATACATTATATAAATTTACATATGTAAATGATATTATGTATTATTTTAAAACTGAATTTTTTTTTTGTGTCTACCCAAATCACTATTCCTGCGGGATACCATGGACCCCTTTCCATTTTTTTTCTGAATTTTTTGTTTAAACTCTCAATTTTATTAAATACATAACAATTTAATTATCTTCAATTCATTCTTCCTCTTTAAAAAATTCTTTAACTTAATTATTTCTTTTAATCTCCCTTTTAATAAAGTAGTTTTAGTTTAAAAAAAAAATTCAGTTTTAAAATTAAAACACATTATATAATTTTAAATATGTAAATTATATTATGTATTATTTTAAAACTGAATTTTTTTTTTGTGTCTACCCAAATCACTATTCCTGCGGGATACCATGGACCCCTTTCCATTTTTTTTCTGAATTTTTTCTTTAAACTCTCATTTTTATGTAATACATAACAATTTAATTATCTTCAATTTATTCATATTCTTTAAAAAATTCATTAACTTAATTTTTTCTTTTAATCTCCCTTTTAATAAAGTAGTTTTAGTTTAAAAAAAAATTCAGTTTTAAAATTAAAATACATTATATAATTTTATATATGTAAATTATATTATGTATTATTTTAAAACTGAATTTTTTTTTTTTGTGTCTACCCAAATCACTTTTCCTGCGGAATACCATGGACCCATTTCCATTTTTTTTTCTGAATTTTTTCTTTAAACTCTCAAATTTATGTAATACAAACCAATTTAATTATCATCAATTCATTCTTACTCTTTAAAAAATTCATTAACTTAATTATTTCTTTTAATCTCTCTTTTAATCAAGTAGTTTTAGTTTAAAAAAAAAATTCAGTTTTAAAATTAAAACACATTATATAATTTTTAATATGTAAATTATATTATGTATTATTTTAAAACTGGATTTTTTTTTTGTGTCTACCCAAATCACTATTCCTGCGGGATACCATGGACCCCTTTCCATTTTTTTTCTGAATTTTTTCTTTAAACTCTCATTTTTATGTAATACATAACAATTTAATTATCTTCAATTTATTCATATTCTTTAAAAAATTCATTAACTTAATTTTTTCTTTTAATCTCCCTTTTTATAAAGTAGTTTTAGTTTAAAAAAAAATTCAGTTTTAAAATTAAAATACATTATATAATTTTATATATGTAAATTATATTATGTTTTATTTTAAAACTGAATTTTTTTTTTGTGTTTACCCAAATCACTATTCCTGCGGGATACCATGGACCCCTTTCCATTTTTTTTTCTGAATTATTTGTTTAAACTCTCAAATTTATGTAATACATAACAATTTAATTATCTTCAATTCATTCTTCCTCTTTAAAAAATTCTTTAACTTAATTATTTCTTTTAATCTCCCTTTTAATACAGTAGTTTTAGTTTAAAAAAAAAATTCAGTTTTAAAATTAAAACACATTATATAATTTTAAATATGTAAATTATATTATGTATTATTTTAAAACTGAATTTTTTTTTTTGTGTCTACCCAAATCACTATTCCTGCGGGATACCATGGACCCCTTTCCATTTTTTTTCTGAATTTTTTCTTTAAACTCTCATTTTTATGTAATACATAACAATTTAATTATCTTCAATTTGTTCATATTCTTTAAAAAATTCATTAACTTAATTTTTTCTTTTAATCTCCCTTTTAATAAAGTAGTTTTAGTTTAAAAAAAAATTCAGTTTTAAAATTAAAATACATTATATAATTTTATATATGTAAATTATATTATGTATTATTTTGAAACTGAATTTTTTTTTTGTGTCTACCCAAATCACTATTCCTGCGGGATACCATGGACCCCTTTCCATTTTTTTTTTCTGAATTTTTTGATTAAACTCAATTTAATGTAATACATAACAATTTAATTATCTTCAATTTATTCTTACTCTTTAAAAAATTCATTAACTTAATTATTTCCTTTAGTCTCCCTTTTAATAAAGTAGTTTTAGTTTAAAAAAAAAATTCAGTTTATAAATTAATATACATTACTTAATTTTACATATGTAAATTATATTATGTATTATTTTAAAACTGAATTTTTTTTTTGTGTCTACCCAAATCTCTATTCCTGCGAGATACCATGGACCCCTTTCCATTTTTTTTCTGAATTTTTTGTTTAAACTCTCAATTTTATTAAATACATAACAATTTAATTATCTTCAATTCATTCTTACTCTTTAAAAAATTCATTAACTTAATTATTTCTTTTAATCTCCCTTTTAATAAAGTAGTTTTAGTTTAAAAAAAAATTCAGTTTTAAAATTCAAACACATTATATAATTTTTAATATGTAAATTATATTATGTATTATTTTAAAACTGGATTTTTTTTTTGTGTCTACCCAAATCACTATTCCTGCGGGATACCATGGACCCCTTTCCATTTTTTTTCTGAATTTTTTCTTTAAACTCTCATTTTTATGTAATACATAACAATTTAATTATCTTCAATTTATTCATATTCTTTAAAAAATTCATTAACTTAATTTTTTCTTTTAATCTCCCTTTTTATAAAGTAGTTTTAGTTTAAAAAAAAATTCAGTTTTAAAATTAAAATACATTATATAATTTTATATATGTAAATTATATTATGTATTATTTTAAAACTGAATTTTTTTTTTGTGTTTACCCAAATCACTATTCCTGCGGGATACCATGGACCCCTTTCCATTTTTTTTCTGAATTTTTTGTTTAAACTCTCAATTTTATGTAATACATAACAATTTTATTATCTTCAATTCATTCTTACTCTTTAAAAAATTCATTAACTTAATTATTTCTTTAAATCTCCCTTTTAATAAAGTAGTTTTAGTTTAAAAAAAAATTCAGTTTTAAAATTAAAATACATTATATAAATTTACATATGTAAATTATATTATGTATTATTTTAAAACTGAATTTTTTTTTTGTGTCTACCCAAATCACTATTCCTGCGGGATACCATGGACCCCTTTCCATTTTTTTTTCTGAATTTTTTGTTTAAACTCTCAATTTTATTAAATACATAACAATTTAATTATCTTCAATTCATTCTTACTCTTTAAAAAATTCTTTAACTTAATTATTTCTTTTAATCTCCCTTTTAATAAAGTAGTTTTAGTTTAAAAAAAAATTCAGTTTTAAAATTAAAATACATTATATAAATTTACATATGTAAATTATATTATGTATTATTTTAAAGCTGGATTTTTTTTTTTGTGTCTACTTAAATCACTATTCCTGCGGGATACCATGGACCCCTTTCCATTTTTTTTCTGAATTTTTTCTTTAAACTCTCAAATTTATGTAATACATAACAATTTAATTATCATCAATTCATTCTTACTCTTTAAAAAATTCTTTAACTTAATTATTTCTTTTAATCTCCCTTTTAATAAAGTAGTTTTAGTTTAAAAAAAAAATTCAGTTTTAAAATTAAAACATATTATATAATTTTAAATATGTAAATTATATTATGTATTATTTTAAAACTGAATTTTTTTTTTGTGTCTACCCAAATCACTATTCCTGCGGGATACCATGGACCCCTTTCCATTTTTTTTCTGAATTTTTTCTTTAAACTCTCATTTTTATGTAATACATAACAATTTAATTATCATCAATTTATTCATATTCTTTAAAAAATTCATTAACTTAATTTTTTCTTTTAATCTCCCTTTTAATAAAGTAGTTTTAGTTTAAAAAAAAATTCAGTTTTAAAATTAAAATACATTTTATAATTTTATATATGTAAATTATATTATGTATTATTTTAAAACTGAATTTTTTTTTTGTGTCTACCCAAATCACTATTCCTGCGGGATACCATAGACCCCTTTCCATTTTTTTTTCCGAATTTTTTGTTTAAACTCTCAAATTTATGTAATACATAACAATTTAATTATCATCAATTCATTCTTACTCTTTAAAAAATTCATTAACTTAATTTTTTCTTTTAATCTCCCTTTTAATAAAGTAGTTTTAGTTTTAAAAAATATTCAGTTTTAAAATTAAAATACATTATATAATTTTATATATGTAAATTATATTATGTATTATTTTAAAACTGAATTTTTTTTTTTGTGTCTACCCAAATCACTTTTCCTGCGGAATACCATGGACCCATTTCCATTTTTTTTCTGAATTTTTTCTTTAAACTCTCAAATTTATGTAATACATAACAATTTAATTATCATCAATTCATTCTTACTCATTAAAAAATTCATTAACTTAATTATTTCTTTTAATCTCCCTTTTAATCAAGTAGTTTTAGTTTAAAAAAAAGTTCAGTTTTAAAATTAAAGTACATTATATAATTTTACATATGTAAATTATATTATGTATTATTTTAAAACTGGATTTTTTTTTTGTGTCTACCCAAATCACTATTCCTGCGGGATACCATGGACCCCTTTCCATTTTTTTTCTGAATTTTTTGTTTAAACTCTCAATTTTATGTAATACATAACAATTTTATTATCTTCAATTCATTCTTACTCTTTAAAAAATTCATTAACTTAATTATTTCTTTAAATCTCCCTTTTAATAAAGTAGTTTTAGTTTAAAAAAAAATTCAGTTTTAAAATTAAAATACATTATATAAATTTACATATGTAAATTATATTATGTATTATTTTAAAACTGAATTTTTTTTTTGTGTCTACCCAAATCACTATTCCTGCGGGATACCATGGACCCCTTTCCATTTTTTTTTCTGAATTTTTTGTTTAAAATCTCAAATTTATGTAATACATAACAATTTAATTATCATCAATTCATTCTTACTCTTTAAAAAATTCATTAACTTAATTATTTCTTTAAATCTCCCTTTTAATAAAGTAGTTTTAGTTTAAAAAAAAATTCAGTTTTAAAATTAAAATACATTATATAAATTTACATATGTAAATGATATTATGTATTATTTTAAAACTGAATTTTTTTTTTGTGTCTACCCAAATCACTATTCCTGCGGGATACCATGGACCCCTTTCCATTTTTTTTCTGAATTTTTTGTTTAAACTCTCAATTTTATTAAATACATAACAATTTAATTATCTTCAATTCATTCTTCCTCTTTAAAAAATTCTTTAACTTAATTATTTCTTTTAATCTCCCTTTTAATAAAGTAGTTTTAGTTTAAAAAAAAAATTCAGTTTTAAAATTAAAACACATTATATAATTTTAAATATGTAAATTATATTATGTATTATTTTAAAACTGAATTTTTTTTTTGTGTCTACCCAAATCACTATTCCTGCGGGATACCATGGACCCCTTTCCATTTTTTTTCTGAATTTTTTCTTTAAACTCTCATTTTTATGTATACATAACAATTTAATTATCTTCAATTTATTCATATTCTTTAAAAAATTCATTAACTTAATTTTTTCTTTTAATCTCCCTTTTAATAAAGTAGTTTTAGTTTAAAAAAAAATTCAGTTTTAAAATTAAAATACATTATATAATTTTATATATGTAAATTATATTATGTATTATTTTAAAACTGAATTTTTTTTTTTTGTGTCTACCCAAATCACTTTTCCTGCGGAATACCATGGACCCATTTCCATTTTTTTTCTGAATTTTTTCTTTAAACTCTCAAATTTATGTAATACAAACCAATTTAATTATCATCAATTCATTCTTACTCTTTAAAAAATTCATTAACTTAATTATTTCTTTTAATCTCTCTTTTAATCAAGTAGTTTTAGTTTAAAAAAAAAATTCAGTTTTAAAATTAAAACACATTATATAATTTTTAATATGTAAATTATATTATGTATTATTTTAAAACTGGATTTTTTTTTTGTGTCTACCCAAATCACTATTCCTGCGGGATACCATGGACCCCTTTCCATTTTTTTTCTGAATTTTTTCTTTAAACTCTCATTTTTATGTAATACATAACAATTTAATTATCTTCAATTTATTCATATTCTTTAAAAAATTCATTAACTTAATTTTTTCTTTTAATCTCCCTTTTTATAAAGTAGTTTTAGTTTAAAAAAAAATTCAGTTTTAAAATTAAAATACATTATATAATTTTATATATGTAAATTATATTATGTTTTATTTTAAAACTGAATTTTTTTTTTGTGTTTACCCAAATCACTATTCCTGCGGGATACCATGGACCCCTTTCCATTTTTTTTTCTGAATTATTTGTTTAAACTCTCAAATTTATGTAATACATAACAATTTAATTATCTTCAATTCATTCTTCCTCTTTAAAAAATTCTTTAACTTAATTATTTCTTTTAATCTCCCTTTTAATAAAGTAGTTTTAGTTTTAAAAAATATTCAGTTTTAAAATTAAAATACATTATATAATTTTATATATGTAAATTATATTATGTATTATTTTAAAACTGAATTTTTTTTTTTGTGTCTACCCAAATCACTTTTCCTGCGGAATACCATGGACCCATTTCCATTTTTTTTCTGAATTTTTTCTTTAAACTCTCAAATTTATGTAATACATAACAATTTAATTATCATCAATTCATTCTTACTCATTAAAAAATTCATTAACTTAATTATTTCTTTTAATCTCCCTTTTAATCAAGTAGTTTTAGTTTAAAAAAAAGTTCAGTTTTAAAATTAAAGTACATTATATAATTTTACATATGTAAATTATATTATGTATTATTTTAAAACTGGATTTTTTTTTTGTGTCTACCCAAATCACTATTCCTGCGGGATACCATGGACCCCTTTCCATTTTTTTTCTGAATTTTTTGTTTAAACTCTCAATTTTATGTAATACATAACAATTTTATTATCTTCAATTCATTCTTACTCTTTAAAAAATTCATTAACTTAATTATTTCTTTAAATCTCCCTTTTAATAAAGTAGTTTTAGTTTAAAAAAAAATTCAGTTTTAAAATTAAAATACATTATATAAATTTACATATGTAAATTATATTATGTATTATTTTAAAACTGAATTTTTTTTTTGTGTCTACCCAAATCACTATTCCTGCGGGATACCATGGACCCCTTTCCATTTTTTTTTCTGAATTTTTTGTTTAAAATCTCAAATTTATGTAATACATAACAATTTAATTATCATCAATTCATTCTTACTCTTTAAAAAATTCATTAACTTAATTATTTCTTTAAATCTCCCTTTTAATAAAGTAGTTTTAGTTTAAAAAAAAATTCAGTTTTAAAATTAAAATACATTATATAAATTTACATATGTAAATGATATTATGTATTATTTTAAAACTGAATTTTTTTTTTGTGTCTACCCAAATCACTATTCCTGCGGGATACCATGGACCCCTTTCCATTTTTTTTCTGAATTTTTTGTTTAAACTCTCAATTTTATTAAATACATAACAATTTAATTATCTTCAATTCATTCTTCCTCTTTAAAAAATTCTTTAACTTAATTATTTCTTTTAATCTCCCTTTTAATAAAGTAGTTTTAGTTTAAAAAAAAAATTCAGTTTTAAAATTAAAACACATTATATAATTTTAAATATGTAAATTATATTATGTATTATTTTAAAACTGAATTTTTTTTTTGTGTCTACCCAAATCACTATTCCTGCGGGATACCATGGACCCCTTTCCATTTTTTTTCTGAATTTTTTCTTTAAACTCTCATTTTTATGTAATACATAACAATTTAATTATCTTCAATTTATTCATATTCTTTAAAAAATTCATTAACTTAATTTTTTCTTTTAATCTCCCTTTTAATAAAGTAGTTTTAGTTTAAAAAAAAATTCAGTTTTAAAATTAAAATACATTATATAATTTTATATATGTAAATTATATTATGTATTATTTTAAAACTGAATTTTTTTTTTTTGTGTCTACCCAAATCACTTTTCCTGCGGAATACCATGGACCCATTTCCATTTTTTTTCTGAATTTTTTCTTTAAACTCTCAAATTTATGTAATACAAACCAATTTAATTATCATCAATTCATTCTTACTCTTTAAAAAATTCATTAACTTAATTATTTCTTTTAATCTCTCTTTTAATCAAGTAGTTTTAGTTTAAAAAAAAAATTCAGTTTTAAAATTAAAACACATTATATAATTTTTAATATGTAAATTATATTATGTATTATTTTAAAACTGGATTTTTTTTTTGTGTCTACCCAAATCACTATTCCTGCGGGATACCATGGACCCCTTTCCATTTTTTTTCTGAATTTTTTCTTTAAACTCTCATTTTTATGTAATACATAACAATTTAATTATCTTCAATTTATTCATATTCTTTAAAAAATTCATTAACTTAATTTTTTCTTTTAATCTCCCTTTTTATAAAGTAGTTTTAGTTTAAAAAAAAATTCAGTTTTAAAATTAAAATACATTATATAATTTTATATATGTAAATTATATTATGTTTTATTTTAAAACTGAATTTTTTTTTTGTGTTTACCCAAATCACTATTCCTGCGGGATACCATGGACCCCTTTCCATTTTTTTTTCTGAATTATTTGTTTAAACTCTCAAATTTATGTAATACATAACAATTTAATTATCTTCAATTCATTCTTCCTCTTTAAAAAATTCTTTAACTTAATTATTTCTTTTAATCTCCCTTTTAATACAGTAGTTTTAGTTTAAAAAAAAAATTCAGTTTTAAAATTAAAACACATTATATAATTTTAAATATGTAAATTATATTATGTATTATTTTAAAACTGAATTTTTTTTTTGTGTCTACCCAAATCACTATTCCTGCGGGATACCATGGACCCCTTTCCATTTTTTTTTCTGAATTTTTTGTTTAAACTCTCAATTTTATTAAATACATAACAATTTAATTATCTTCAATTCATTCTTACTCTTTAAAAAATTCTTTAACTTAATTATTTCTTTTAATCTCCCTTTTAATAAAGTAGTTTTAGTTTAAAAAAAAATTCAGTTTTAAAATTAAAATACATTATATAAATTTACATATGTAAATTATATTATGTATTATTTTAAAGCTGGATTTTTTTTTTGTGTCTACTTAAATCACTATTCCTGCGGGATACCATGGACCCCTTTCCATTTTTTTTCTGAATTTTTTCTTTAAACTCTCAAATTTATGTAATACATAACAATTTAATTATCATCAATTCATTCTTACTCTTTAAAAAATTCTTTAACTTAATTATTTCTTTTAATCTCCCTTTTAATAAAGTAGTTTTAGTTTAAAAAAAAAATTCAGTTTTAAAATTAAAACATATTATATAATTTTAAATATGTAAATTATATTATGTATTATTTTAAAACTGAATTTTTTTTTTGTGTCTACCCAAATCACTATTCCTGCGGGATACCATGGACCCCTTTCCATTTTTTTTCTGAATTTTTTCTTTAAACTCTCATTTTTATGTAATACATAACAATTTAATTATCATCAATTTATTCATATTCTTTAAAAAATTCATTAACTTAATTTTTTCTTTTAATCTCCCTTTTAATAAAGTCGTTTTAGTTTAAAAAAAAATTCAGTTTTAAAATTAAAATACATTTTATAATTTTATATATGTAAATTATATTATGTATTATTTTAAAACTGAATTTTTTTTTTGTGTCTACCCAAATCACTATTCCTGCGGGATACCATAGACCCCTTTCCATTTTTTTTTCCGAATTTTTTGTTTAAACTCTCAAATTTATGTAATACATAACAATTTAATTATCATCAATTCATTCTTACTCTTTAAAAAATTCATTAACTTAATTTTTTCTTTTAATCTCCCTTTTAATAAAGTAGTTTTAGTTTTAAAAAATATTCAGTTTTAAAATTAAAATACATTATATAATTTTATATATGTAAATTATATTATGTATTATTTTAAAACTGAATTTTTTTTTTTGTGTCTACCCAAATCACTTTTCCTGCGGAATACCATGGACCCATTTCCATTTTTTTTCTGAATTTTTTCTTTAAACTCTCAAATTTATGTAATACATAACAATTTAATTATCATCAATTCATTCTTACTCATTAAAAAATTCATTAACTTAATTATTTCTTTTAATCTCCCTTTTAATCAAGTAGTTTTAGTTTAAAAAAAAGTTCAGTTTTAAAATTAAAGTACATTATATAATTTTACATATGTAAATTATATTATGTATTATTTTAAAACTGGATTTTTTTTTTGTGTCTACCCAAATCACTATTCCTGCGGGATACCATGGACCCCTTTCCATTTTTTTTCTGAATTTTTTGTTTAAACTCTCAATTTTATGTAATACATAACAATTTTATTATCTTCAATTCATTCTTACTCTTTAAAAAATTCATTAACTTAATTATTTCTTTAAATCTCCCTTTTAATAAAGTAGTTTTAGTTTAAAAAAAAATTCAGTTTTAAAATTAAAATACATTATATAAATTTACATATGTAAATTATATTATGTATTATTTTAAAACTGAATTTTTTTTTTGTGTCTACCCAAATCACTATTCCTGCGGGATACCATGGACCCCTTTCCATTTTTTTTTCTGAATTTTTTGTTTAAAATCTCAAATTTATGTAATACATAACAATTTAATTATCATCAATTCATTCTTACTCTTTAAAAAATTCATTAACTTAATTATTTCTTTAAATCTCCCTTTTAATAAAGTAGTTTTAGTTTAAAAAAAAATTCAGTTTTAAAATTAAAATACATTATATAAATTTACATATGTAAATGATATTATGTATTATTTTAAAACTGAATTTTTTTTTTGTGTCTACCCAAATCACTATTCCTGCGGGATACCATGGACCCCTTTCCATTTTTTTTCTGAATTTTTTGTTTAAACTCTCAATTTTATTAAATACATAACAATTTAATTATCTTCAATTCATTCTTCCTCTTTAAAAAATTCTTTAACTTAATTATTTCTTTTAATCTCCCTTTTAATAAAGTAGTTTTAGTTTAAAAAAAAAATTCAGTTTTAAAATTAAAACACATTATATAATTTTAAATATGTAAATTATATTATGTATTATTTTAAAACTGAATTTTTTTTTTGTGTCTACCCAAATCACTATTCCTGCGGGATACCATGGACCCCTTTCCATTTTTTTTCTGAATTTTTTCTTTAAACTCTCATTTTTATGTAATACATAACAATTTAATTATCTTCAATTTATTCATATTCTTTAAAAAATTCATTAACTTAATTTTTTCTTTTAATCTCCCTTTTAATAAAGTAGTTTTAGTTTAAAAAAAAATTCAGTTTTAAAATTAAAATACATTATATAATTTTATATATGTAAATTATATTATGTATTATTTTAAAACTGAATTTTTTTTTTTTGTGTCTACCCAAATCACTTTTCCTGCGGAATACCATGGACCCATTTCCATTTTTTTTCTGAATTTTTTCTTTAAACTCTCAAATTTATGTAATACAAACCAATTTAATTATCATCAATTCATTCTTACTCTTTAAAAAATTCATTAACTTAATTATTTCTTTTAATCTCTCTTTTAATCAAGTAGTTTTAGTTTAAAAAAAAAATTCAGTTTTAAAATTAAAACACATTATATAATTTTTAATATGTAAATTATATTATGTATTATTTTAAAACTGGATTTTTTTTTTGTGTCTACCCAAATCACTATTCCTGCGGGATACCATGGACCCCTTTCCATTTTTTTTCTGAATTTTTTCTTTAAACTCTCATTTTTATGTAATACATAACAATTTAATTATCTTCAATTTATTCATATTCTTTAAAAAATTCATTAACTTAATTTTTTCTTTTAATCTCCCTTTTTATAAAGTAGTTTTAGTTTAAAAAAAAATTCAGTTTTAAAATTAAAATACATTATATAATTTTATATATGTAAATTATATTATGTTTTATTTTAAAACTGAATTTTTTTTTTGTGTTTACCCAAATCACTATTCCTGCGGGATACCATGGACCCCTTTCCATTTTTTTTTCTGAATTATTTGTTTAAACTCTCAAATTTATGTAATACATAACAATTTAATTATCTTCAATTCATTCTTCCTCTTTAAAAAATTCTTTAACTTAATTATTTCTTTTAATCTCCCTTTTAATACAGTAGTTTTAGTTTAAAAAAAAAATTCAGTTTTAAAATTAAAACACATTATATAATTTTAAATATGTAAATTATATTATGTATTATTTTAAAACTGAATTTTTTTTTTGTGTCTACCCAAATCACTATTCCTGCGGGATACCATGGACCCCTTTCCATTTTTTTTTCTGAATTTTTTGTTTAAACTCTCAATTTTATTAAATACATAACAATTTAATTATCTTCAATTCATTCTTACTCTTTAAAAAATTCTTTAACTTAATTATTTCTTTTAATCTCCCTTTTAATAAAGTAGTTTTAGTTTAAAAAAAAATTCAGTTTTAAAATTAAAATACATTATATAAATTTACATATGTAAATTATATTATGTATTATTTTAAAGCTGGATTTTTTTTTTGTGTCTACTTAAATCACTATTCCTGCGGGATACCATGGACCCCTTTCCATTTTTTTTCTGAATTTTTTCTTTAAACTCTCAAATTTATGTAATACATAACAATTTAATTATCATCAATTCATTCTTACTCTTTAAAAATTCTTTAACTTAATTATTTCTTTTAATCTCCCTTTTAATAAAGTAGTTTTAGTTTAAAAAAAAAATTCAGTTTTAAAATTAAAACATATTATATAATTTTAAATATGTAAATTATATTATGTATTATTTTAAAACTGAATTTTTTTTTTGTGTCTACCCAAATCACTATTCCTGCGGGATACCATGGACCCCTTTCCATTTTTTTTCTGAATTTTTTCTTTAAACTCTCATTTTTATGTAATACATAACAATTTAATTATCATCAATTTATTCATATTCTTTAAAAAATTCATTAACTTAATTTTTTCTTTTAATCTCCCTTTTAATAAAGTAGTTTTAGTTTAAAAAAAAATTCAGTTTTAAAATTAAAATACATTTTATAATTTTATATATGTAAATTATATTATGTATTATTTTAAAACTGAATTTTTTTTTTGTGTCTACCCAAATCACTATTCCTGCGGGATACCATAGACCACTTTCCATTTTTTTTTCCGAATTTTTTGTTTAAACTCTCAAATTTATGTAATACATAACAATTTAATTATCATCAATTCATTCTTACTCTTTAAAAAATTCATTAACTTAATTTTTTCTTTTAATCTCCCTTTTAATAAAGTAGTTTTAGTTTTAAAAAATATTCAGTTTTAAAATTAAAATACATTATATAATTTTATATATGTAAATTATATTATGTATTATTTTAAAACTGAATTTTTTTTTTTGTGTCTACCCAAATCACTTTTCCTGCGGAATACCATGGACCCATTTCCATTTTTTTTCTGAATTTTTTCTTTAAACTCTCAAATTTATGTAATACATAACAATTTAATTATCATCAATTCATTCTTACTCATTAAAAAATTCATTAACTTAATTATTTCTTTTAATCTCCCTTTTAATCAAGTAGTTTTAGTTTAAAAAAAAGTTCAGTTTTAAAATTAAAGTACATTATATAATTTTACATATGTAAATTATATTATGTATTATTTTAAAACTGGATTTTTTTTTTGTGTCTACCCAAATCACTATTCCTGCGGGATACCATGGACCCCTTTCCATTTTTTTTCTGAATTTTTTGTTTAAACTCTCAATTTTATGTAATACATAACAATTTTATTATCTTCAATTCATTCTTACTCTTTAAAAAATTCATTAACTTAATTATTTCTTTAAATCTCCCTTTTAATAAAGTAGTTTTAGTTTAAAAAAAAATTCAGTTTTAAAATTAAAATACATTATATAAATTTACATATGTAAATTATATTATGTATTATTTTAAAACTGAATTTTTTTTTTGTGTCTACCCAAATCACTATTCCTGCGGGATACCATGGACCCCTTTCCATTTTTTTTCTGAATTTTTTCTTTAAACTCTCATTTTTATGTAATACATAACAATTTAATTATCTTCAATTTATTCATATTCTTTAAAAAATTCATTAACTTAATTTTTTCTTTTAATCTCCCTTTTAATAAAGTAGTTTTAGTTTAAAAAAAAAATTCAGTTTTAAAATTAAAACACATTATATAATTTTAAATATGTAAATTATATTATGTATTATTTTAAAACTGGATTTTTTTTTTGTGTCTACCCAAATCTCTTCTCCTGCGGGATACCATGGACCCCATTCCATTTTTTTTCTGAATTTTTTATTAAACTCTCATTTTTATGTAATACATAACAATTTAATTATCTTCAATTCATTCTTACTCTTTAAAAAATTCATTAACTTAATTATTTCTTTTAATCTCCCTTTTAATCAAGTAGTTTTAGTTTAAAAAAAAGTTCAGTTTTAAAATTAAAATACATTATATAATTTTACATATGTAAATTATATTATGTATTATTTTAAAACTGGATTTTTTTTTTGTGTCTACCCAAATCACTATTCCTGCGGGATACCATGGACCCCTTTCCATTTTTTTTCTGAATTTTTTGTTTAAACTCTCAATTTTATGTAATACATAACAATTTTATTATCTTCAATTCATTCTTACTCTTTAAAAAATTCATTAACTTAATTTTTTCTTTTAAACTCCCTATTAATAATGTAGTTTTAGTTTAAAAAAAAAATTCAGTTTTAAAATTAAAACACATTATATAATTTTTAATATGTAAATTATATTATGTATTATTTTAAAACTGGATTTTTTTTTTGTGTCTACCCAAATCACTATTCCTGCGGGATACCATGGACCCCTTTCCATTTTTTTTTCTGAATTTTTTGTTTAAACTCTCAATTTTATTAAATACATAACAATTTAATTATCTTCAATTCATTCTTACTCTTTAAAAAATTCATTAACTTAATTATTTCTTTTAATCTTCCTTTTAATAAAGTAGTTTTAGTTTAAAAAAAAAATTCAGTTTTAAAATTAAAACACATTATATAATTTTTAATATGTAAATTATATTATGTATTATTTTAAAATTGGATTTTTTTTTTGTGTCTACCCAAATCACTATTCCTGCGGGATACCATGGACCCCTTTCCATTTTTTTTCTGAATTTTTTTTTTAAACTCTCATTTTTATGTAATACATAACAATTTAATTATCTTCAATTTATTCATATTCTTTAAAAAATTCATTAACTTAATTTTTTCTTTTAATCTCCCTTTTAATAAAGTAGTTTTAGTTTAAAAAAAAATTCAGTTTTAAAATTAAAATACATTATATAATTTTATATATGTAAATTATATTATGTATTATTTTAAAACTGAATTTTTTTTTTGTGTCTACCCAAATCACTATTCCTGCGGGATACCATGGACCCCTTTCCATTTTTTTTTCTGAATTTTTTGTTTAAAATCTCAAATTTATGTAATACATAACAATTTAATTATCATCAATTCATTCTTACTCTTTAAAAAATTCATTAACTTAATTATTTCTTTAAATCTCCCTTTTAATAAAGTAGTTTTAGTTTAAAAAAAAATTCAGTTTTAAAATTAAAATACATTATATAAATTTACATATGTAAATTATATTATGTATTATTTTAAAACTGAATTTTTTTTTTGTGTCTACCCAAATCACTATTCCTGCGGGATACCATGGACCCCTTTCCATTTTTTTTCTGAATTTTTTGTTTAAACTCTCAATTTTATTAAATACATAACAATTTAATTATCTTCAATTCATTCTTCCTCTTTAAAAAATTCTTTAACTTAATTATTTCTTTTAATCTCCCTTTTAATAAAGTAGTTTTAGTTTAAAAAAAAAATTCAGTTTTAAAATTAAAACACATTATATAATTTTAAATATGTAAATTATATTATGTATTATTTTAAAACTGAATTTTTTTTTTGTGTCTACCCAAATCACTATTCCTGCGGGATACCATGGACCCCTTTCCATTTTTTTTCTGAATTTTTTCTTTAAACTCTCATTTTTATGTAATACATAACAATTTAATTATCTTCAATTTATTCATATTCTTTAAAAAATTCATTAACTTAATTTTTTCTTTTAATCTCCCTTTTAATAAAGTAGTTTTAGTTTAAAAAAAAATTCAGTTTTAAAATTAAAATACATTATATAATTTTATATATGTAAATTATATTATGTATTATTTTAAAACTGAATTTTTTTTTTGTGTTTACCCAAATCACTATTCCTGCGGGATACCATGGACCCCTTTCCATTTTTTTTTCTGAATTTTTTGTTTAAACTCTCAAATTTATGTAATACATAACAATTTAATTATCATCAATTCATTCTTACTCTTTAAAAAATTCATTAACTTAATTATTTCTTTTAATCTCCCTTTTAATAAAGTAGTTTTAGTTTAAAAAAAAAATTCAGTTTTAAAATTAAAACACATTATATAATTTTAAATATGTAAATTATATTATGTATTATTTTAAAACTGGATTTTTTTTTTGTGTCTACCCAAATCTCTTCTCCTGCGGGATACCATGGACCCCATTCCATTTTTTTTCTGAATTTTTTATTAAACTCTCATTTTTATGTAATACATAACAATTTAATTATCTTCAATTCATTCTTACTCTTTAAAAAATTCATTAACTTAATTATTTCTTTAAATCTCCCTTTTAATAAAGTAGTTTTAGTTTAAAAAAAAATTCAGTTTTAAAATTAAAATACATTATATAAATTTAAATATGTAAATTAATTTATGTATTATTTTAAAACTGAATTTTTTTTTTGTGTCTACCCAAATAACTATTCCTGCGGGATACCATGGACCCCTTTCCATTTATTTTTCTGAATTTTTTGTTTAAACTCTCAATTTTATTAAATACATAACAATTTAATTATCTTCAATTCATTCTTACACTTTAAAAAATTCTTTAACTTAATTATTTCTTTTAATCTCCCTTTTAATAAAGTAGTTTTAGTTTAAAAAAAAAATTCAGTTTTAAAATTAAAACACATTATATAATTTTAAATATGTAAATTATATTATGTATTATTTTAAAACTGAATTTTTTTTTTGTGTCTACCCAAATCACTATTCCTGCGGGATACCATGGACCCCTTTCCATTTTTTTTCTGAATTTTTTCTTTAAACTCTCATTTTTATGTAATACATAACAATTTAATTATCTTCAATTTATTCATATTCTTTAAAAATTTCATAAACTTAATTTTTTCTTTTAATCTCCCTTTTAATAAAGTAGTTTTAGTTTAAAAAAAAATTCAGTTTTAAAATTAAAATACATTATATAATTTTATATATGTAAATTATATTATGTATTATTTTAAAACTGAATTTTTTTTTTGTGTTTACCCAAATCACTATTCCTGCGGGATACCATGGACCCCTTTCCATTTTTTTTTCTGAATTTTTTGTTTAAACTCTCAAATTTATGTAATACATAACAATTTAATTATCATCAATTCATTCTTACTCTTTAAAAAATTCATTAACTTAATTATTTCTTTTAATCTCCCTTTTAATCAAGTAGTTTTAGTTTAAAAAAAAGTTCAGTTTTAAAATTAAAATACATTATATAATTTTACATATGTAAATTATATTATGTATTATTTTAAAACTGGATTTTTTTTTTATGTCTACCCAAATCACTATTCCTGCGGGATACCATGGACCCCTTTCCATTTTTTTTCTGAATTTTTTGTTTAAACTCTCAATTTTATGTAATACATAACAATTTTATTATCTTCAATTCATTCTTACTCTTTAAAAAATTCATTAACTTAATTATTTCTTTAAATCTCCCTTTTAATAAAGTAGTTTTAGTTTAAAAAAAAATTCAGTTTTAAAATTAAAATACATTATATAAATTTACATATGTAAATTATATTATGTATTATTTTAAAACTGAATTTTTTTTTTGTGTCTACCCAAATCACTATTCCTGCGGGATACCATGGACCACTTTCCATTTTTTTTTCTGAATTTTTTGTTTAAACTCTCAATTTTATTAAATACATAACAATTTAATTATCTTCAATTCATTCTTCCTCTTTAAAAAATTCTTTAACTTAATTATTTCTTTTAATCTCCCTTTTAATAAAGTAGTTTTAGTTTAAAAAAAAAATTCAGTTTTAAAATTAAAACACATTATATAATTTTAAATATGTAAATTATATTATGTATTATTTTAAAACTGAATTTTTTTTTTGTGTCTACCCAAATCACTATTCCTGCGGGATACCATGGACCCCTTTCCATTTTTTTTCTGAATTTTTTCTTTAAACTCTCATTTTTATGTAATACATAACAATTTAATTATCTTCAATTTATTCATATTCTTTAAAAAATTCATTAACTTAATTTTTTCTTTTAATCTCCCTTTTAATAAAGTAGTTTTAGTTTAAAAAAAAATTCAGTTTTAAAATTAAAATACATTATATAATTTTATATATGTAAATTATATTATGTATTATTTTAAAACTGAATTTTTTTTTTGTGTTTACCCAAATCACTATTCCTGCGGGATACCATGGACCCCTTTCCATTTTTTTTTCTGAATTTTTTGTTTAAACTCTCAAATTTATGTAATACATAACAATTTAATTATCATCAATTCATTCTTACTCTTTAAAAAATTCATTAACTTAATTATTTCTTTTAATCTCCCTTTTAATAAAGTAGTTTTAGTTTAAAAAAAAAATTCAGTTTTAAAATTAAAACACATTATATAATTTTAAATATGTAAATTATATTATGTATTATTTTAAAACTGGATTTTTTTTTTGTGTCTACCCAAATCTCTTCTCCTGCGGGATACCATGGACCCCATTCCATTTTTTTTCTGAATTTTTTATTAAACTCTCATTTTTATGTAATACATAACAATTTAATTATCTTCAATTCATTCTTACTCTTTAAAAAATTCATTAACTTAATTATTTCTTTAAATCTCCCTTTTAATAAAGTAGTTTTAGTTTAAAAAAAAATTCAGTTTTAAAATTAAAATACATTATATAAATTTAAATATGTAAATTAATTTATGTATTATTTTAAAACTGAATTTTTTTTTTGTGTCTACCCAAATAACTATTCCTGCGGGATACCATGGACCCCTTTCCATTTATTTTTCTGAATTTTTTGTTTAAACTCTCAATTTTATTAAATACATAACAATTTAATTATCTTCAATTCATTCTTACACTTTAAAAAATTCTTTAACTTAATTATTTCTTTTAATCTCCCTTTTAATAAAGTAGTTTTAGTTTAAAAAAAAAATTCAGTTTTAAAATTAAAACACATTATATAATTTTAAATATGTAAATTATATTATGTATTATTTTAAAACTGAATTTTTTTTTTGTGTCTACCCAAATCACTATTCCTGCGGGATACCATGGACCCCTTTCCATTTTTTTTCTGAATTTTTTCTTTAAACTCTCATTTTTATGTAATACATAACAATTTAATTATCTTCAATTTATTCATATTCTTTAAAAATTTCATAAACTTAATTTTTTCTTTTAATCTCCCTTTTAATAAAGTAGTTTTAGTTTAAAAAAAAATTCAGTTTTAAAATTAAAATACATTATATAAATTTACATATGTAAATTATATTATGTATTATTTTAAAACTGAATTTTTTTTTTGTGTCTACCCAAATAACTATTCCTGCGGGATACCATGGACCCCTTTCCATTTATTTTTCTGAATTTTTTGTTTAAACTCTCAATTTTATTAAATACATAACAATTTAATTATCTTCAATTCATTCTTACACTTTAAAAAATTCTTTAACTTAATTATTTCTTTAAATCTCCCTTTTAATAAAGTAGTTTTAGTTTAAAAAAAAATTCAGTTTTAAAATTAAAATACATTATATAAATTTACATATGTAAATTATATTATGTATTATTTTAAAACTGAATTTTTTTTTTGTGTCTACCCAAATCACTATTCCTGCGGGATACCATGGACCACTTTCCATTTTTTTTTCTGAATTTTTTGTTTAAACTCTCAATTTTATTAAATACATAACAATTTAATTATCTTCAATTCATTCTTACTCTTTAAAAAATTCATTAACTTAATTATTTCTTTTAATCTCCCTTTTAATAAAGTAGTTTTAGTTTAAAAAAAAAATTCAGTTTTAAAATTAAAACACATTATATAATTTTAAATATGTAAATTATATTATGTATTATTTTAAAACTGGATTTTTTTTTTGTGTCTACCCAAATCTCTTCTCCTGCGGGATACCATGGACCCCATTCCATTTTTTTTCTGAATTTTTTATTAAACTCTCATTTTTATGTAATACATAACAATTTAATTATCTTCAATTCATTCTTACTCTTTAAAAAATTCATTAACTTAATTTTTTCTTTTAATCTCCCTATTAATAATGTAGTTTTAGTTTAAAAAAACATTTAGTTTTAAAATTAAAATACATTATATAATTTTACATATGTAAATTATATTATGTATTATTTTGAAACTGAATTTTTTTTTTGTGTCTACCCAAATCACTATTCCTGCGGGATACCATGGACCCCTTTCCATTTTTTTTTCTGAATTTTTTGTTTAAAATCTCAAATTTATGTAATACATAACAATTTAATTATCATCAATTCATTCTTACTCTTTAAAAAATTCATTAACTTAATTATTTCTTTAAATCTCCCTTTTAATAAAGTAGTTTTAGTTTAAAAAAAAATTCAGTTTTAAAATTAAAATACATTATATAAATTTACATATGTAAATTATATTATGTATTATTTTAAAACTGAATTTTTTTTTTGTGTCTACCCAAATCACTATTCCTGCGGGATACCATGGACCCCTTTCCATTTTTTTTCTGAATTTTTTGTTTAAACTCTCAATTTTATTAAATACATAACAATTTAATTATCTTCAATTCATTCTTCCTCTTTAAAAAATTCTTTAACTTAATTATTTCTTTTAATCTCCCTTTTAATAAAGTAGTTTTAGTTTAAAAAAAAAATTCAGTTTTAAAATTAAAACACATTATATAATTTTAAATATGTAAATTATATTATGTATTATTTTAAAACTGAATTTTTTTTTTGTGTCTACCCAAATCACTATTCCTGCGGGATACCATGGACCCCTTTCCATTTTTTTTCTGAATTTTTTCTTTAAACTCTCATTTTTATGTAATACATAACAATTTAATTATCTTCAATTTGTTCATATTCTTTAAAAAATTCATTAACTTAATTATTTCTTTTAATCTCCCTTTTAATCAAGTAGTTTTAGTTTAAAAAAAAGTTCAGTTTTAAAATTAAAATACATTATATAATTTTACATATGTAAATTATATTATGTATTATTTTAAAACTGGATTTTTTTTTTATGTCTACCCAAATCACTATTCCTGCGGGATACCATGGACCCCTTTCCATTTTTTTTCTGAATTTTTTGTTTAAACTCTCAATTTTATGTAATACATAACAATTTTATTATCTTCAATTCATTCTTACTCTTTTAAAAATTCATTAACTTAATTATTTCTTTAAATCTCCCTTTTAATAAAGTAGTTTTAGTTTAAAAAAAAATTCAGTTTTAAAATTAAAATACATTATATAAATTTACATATGTAAATTATATTATGTATTATTTTAAAACTGAATTTTTTTTTTGTGTCTACCCAAATCACTATTCCTGCGGGATACCATGGACCACTTTCCATTTTTTTTTCTGAATTTTTTGTTTAAACTCTCAATTTTATTAAATACATAACAATTTAATTATCTTCAATTCATTCTTACTCTTTAAAAAATTCATTAACTTAATTATTTCTTTTAATCTCCCTTTTAATAAAGTAGTTTTAGTTTAAAAAAAAAATTCAGTTTTAAAATTAAAACACATTATATAATTTTAAATATGTAAATTATATTATGTATTATTTTAAAACTGGATTTTTTTTTTGTGTCTACCCAAATCTCTTCTCCTGCGGGATACCATGGACCCCATTCCATTTTTTTTCTGAATTTTTTATTAAACTCTCATTTTTATGTAATACATAACAATTTAATTATCTTCAATTCATTCTTACTCTTTAAAAAATTCATTAACTTAATTTTTTCTTTTAATCTCCCTATTAATAATGTAGTTTTAGTTTAAAAAAACATTTAGTTTTAAAATTAAAATACATTATATAATTTTACATATGTAAATTATATTATGTATTATTTTGAAACTGAATTTTTTTTTTGTGTCTACCCAAATCACTATTCCTGCGGGATACCATGGACCCCTTTCCATTTTTTTTTCTGAATTTTTTGTTTAAACTCTCAAATTTATGTAATACATAACAATTTAATTATCTTCAATTTATTCATATTCTTTAAAAAATTCATTAACTTAATTATTTCTTTAAATCTCCCTATTAATAATGTAGTTTTAGTTTAAAAAAACATTCAGTTTTAAAATTAAAATACATTATATAATTTTACATATGTAAATTATATTATGTATTTTTTTAAAACTGAATTTTTTTTTTGTGTCTACCCAAATCACTATTCCTGCGGGATACCATGGACCCCTTTCCATTTTTTTTTCTGAATTTTTTGTTTAAACTCTCAAATTTATGTAATACATAACAATTTAATTATCATCAATTCATTCTTACTCTTTAAAAAATTCATTAACTTAATTATTTCTTTAAATCTCCCTTTTAATAAAGTAGTTTTAGTTTAAAAAAAAATTCAGTTTTAAAATTAAAATACATTATATAAATTTAAATATGTAAATTAATTTATGTATTATTTTAAAACTGAATTTTTTTTTTGTGTCTACCCAAATAACTATTCCTGCGGGATACCATGGACCCCTTTCCATTTATTTTTCTGAATTTTTTGTTTAAACTCTCAATTTTATTAAATACATAACAATTTAATTATCTTCAATTCATTCTTACTCTTTAAAAAATTCTTTAACTTAATTATTTCTTTTAATCTCCCTTTTAATAAAGTAGTTTTAGTTTAAAAAAAAAATTCAGTTTTAAAATTAAAACACATTATATAATTTTAAATATGTAAATTATATTATGTATTATTTTAAAACTGAATTTTTTTTTTGTGTCTACCCAAATCACTATTCCTGCGGGATACCATGGACCCCTTTCCATTTTTTTTTCTGAATTTTTTGTTTAAAATCTCAAATTTATGTAACACATAACAATTTAATTATCATCAATTCATTCTTACTCTTTAAAAAATTCATTAACTTAATTATTTCTTTAAATCTCCCTTTTAATAAAGTAGTTTTAGTTTAAAAAAAAATTCAGTTTTAAAATTAAAATACATTATATAAATTTACATATGTAAATTATATTATGTATTATTTTAAAACTGAATTTTTTTTTTGTGTCTACCCAAATCACTATTCCTGCGGGATACCATGGACCCCTTTCCATTTTTTTTTCTGAATTTTTTGTTTAAACTCTCAATTTTATTAAATACATAACAATTTAATTATCTTCAATTCATTCTTCCTCTTTAAAAAATTCATTAACTTAAATATTTCTTTAAATCTCCCTTTTAATAAAGTAGTTTTAGTTTAAAAAAAAATTCAGTTTTAAAATTAAAATACATTATATAATTTTACATATGTAAATTATATTATGTATTATTTTAAAACTGAATTTTTTTTTTGTGTCTACCCAAATCACTATTCCTGCGGGATACCATGGACCCCTTTCCATTTTTTTTTCTGAATTTTTTGTTTAAACTCTCAAATTTATGTAATACATAACAATTTAATTATCATCAATTCATTCTTACTCTTTAAAAAATTCATTAACTTAATTATTTCTTTAAATCTCCCTTTTAATAAAGTAGTTTTAGTTTAAAAAAAAATTCAGTTTTAAAATTAAAATACATTATATAAATTTAAATATGTAAATTAATTTATGTATTATTTTAAAACTGAATTTTTTTTTTGTGTCTACCCAAATAACTATTCCTGCGGGATACCATGGACCCCTTTCCATTTATTTTTCTGAATTTTTTGTTTAAACTCTCAATTTTATTAAATACATAACAATTTAATTATCTTCAATTCATTCTTACACTTTAAAAAATTCTTTAACTTAATTATTTCTTTAAATCTCCCTTTTAATAAAGTAGTTTTAGTTAAAAAAAAAATTCAGTTTTAAAATTAAAATACATTATATAAATTTACATATGTAAATTATATTATGTATTATTTTAAAACTGAATTTTTTTTTTGTGTCTACCCAAATCACTATTCCTGCGGGATACCATGGACCACTTTCCATTTTTTTTTCTGAATTTTTTGTTTAAACTCTCAATTTTATTAAATACATAACAATTTAATTATCTTCAATTCATTCTTACTCTTTAAAAAATTCATTAACTTAATTATTTCTTTTAATCTCCCTTTTAATAAAGTAGTTTTAGTTTAAAAAAAAAATTCAGTTTTAAAATTAAAACACATTATATAATTTTAAATATGTAAATTATATTATGTATTATTTTAAAACTGGATTTTTTTTTTGTGTCTACCCAAATCTCTTCTCCTGCGGGATACCATGGACCCCATTCCATTTTTTTTCTGAATTTTTTATTAAACTCTCATTTTTATGTAATACATAACAATTTAATTATCTTCAATTCATTCTTACTCTTTAAAAAATTCATTAACTTAATTTTTTCTTTTAATCTCCCTATTAAAAATGTAGTTTTAGTTTAAAAAAACATTTAGTTTTAAAATTAAAATACATTATATAATTTTACATATGTAAATTATATTATGTATTATTTTGAAACTGAATTTTTTTTTTGTGTCTACCCAAATCACTATTCCTGCGGGATACTTTCCATTTTTTTTCTGAATTTTTTGTTTAAACTCTCAAATTTATGTAATACATAACAATTTAATTATCATCAATTCATTCTTACTCTTTAAAAACTTCATTAACATAATTATTTCTTTAAATCTCCCTTTTAATAAAGTAGTTTTAGTTTAAAAAAAAAATTCAGTTTTAAAATTAAAATACATTATATAAATTTAAATATGTAAATTAAATTATGTATTATTTTAAAACTGAATTTTTTTTTTGTGTCTACCCAAATAACTATTCCTGCGGGATACCATGGACCCCTTTTCATTTTTTTTTCTGAATTTTTTGTTTAAACTCTCAAATTTATGTAATACATAACAATTTAATTATCATCAATTCATTCTTACTCTTTAAAAAATTCATTAACTTAATTATTTCTTTAAATCTCCCTTTTAATAAAGTAGTTTTAGTTTAAAAAAAAATTCAGTTTTAAAATTAAAATACATTATATAATTTTATATATGTAAATTATATTATGTATTATTTTAAAACTGAATTTTTTTTTTGTGTCTACCCAAATCACTATTCCTGCGGGATACCATGGTCCCCTTTCCATTTTTTTTCTGAATTTTTTGTTTAAAATCTCAAATTTATGTAATACATAACAATTTAATTATCATCAATTCATTCTTACTCTTTAAAAAATTCATTAACTTAATTATTTCTTTAAATCTCCCTTTTAATAAAGTAGTTTTAGTTTAAAAAAAAATTCAGTTTTAAAATTAAAATACATTATATAAATTTACATATGTAAATTATATTATGTATTATTTAAAACTGAATTTTTTTTTTGTGTCTACCCAAATCACTATTCCTGCGGGATACCATGGACCCCTTTCCATTTTTTTTTCTGAATTTTTTGTTTAAACTCTCAATTTTATTAAATACATAACAATTTAATTATCTTCAATTCATTCTTCCTCTTTAAAAAATTCTTTTACTTAATTATTTCTTTTAATCTCCCTTTTAATAAAGTAGTTTTAGTTTAAAAAAAAAATTCAGTTTTAAAATTAAAACACATTATATAATTTTAAATATGTAAATTATATTAAGTATTATTTTAAAACTGAATTTTTTTTTTGTGTCTACCCAAATCACTATTCCTGCGGGATACCATGGACCCCTTTCCATCTTTTTTCTGAATTTTTTCTTTAAACTCTCATTTTTATGTAATACATAACAATTTAATTATCTTCAATTTATTCATATTCTTTAAAAAATTCATTAATTTAATTTTTTCTTTTAATCTCCCTTTTAATAATGTAGTTTTAGTTTAAAAAAACATTTAGTTTTAAAATTAAAATACATTATATAATTTTACATATGTAAATTATATTATGTATTATTTTGAAACTGAATTTTTTTTTTGTGTCTACCCAAATCACTATTCCTGCGGGATACCATGGACCCCTTTCCATTTTTTTTCTGAATTTTTTGTTTAAACTCTCAAATTTATATAATACATAACAATTTAATTATCTTCAATTTATTCATATTCTTTAAAAAATTCATTAACTTAATTATTTCTTTAAATCTCCCTATTAATAATGTAGTTTTAGTTTAAAAAAACATTCAGTTTTAAAATTAAAATACATTATATAATTTTACATATGTAAATTATATTATGTATTATTTTAAAACTGAATTTTTTTTTTGTGTCTACCCAAATCACTATTCCTGCGGGATACCATGGACCCCTTTCCATTTTTTTTTCTGAATTTTTTGTTTAAACTCTCAAATTTATGTAATACATAACAATTTAATTATTATCAATTCATTCTTACTCTTTAAAAAATTCATTAACTTAATTATTTCTTTAAATCTCCCTTTTAATAAAGTAGTTTTAGTTTAAAAAAAAATTCAGTTTAAAATTAAAATACATTATATAAATTTAAATATGTAAATTAAATTATGTATTATTTTAAAACTGAATTTTTTTTTTGTGTCTACCCAAATAACTATTCCTGCGGGATACCATGGACCCCCTTTCCATTTATTTTTCTGAATTTTTTGTTTAAACTCTCAATTTTATTAAATACATAACAATTTAATTATCTTCAATTCATTCTTACTCTTTAAAAAATTCTTTAACTTAATTATTTCTTTTAATCTCCCTTTTAATAAAGTAGTTTTAGTTTAAAAAAAAAATTCAGTTTTAAAATTAAAACACATTATATAATTTTAAATATGTAAATTATATTATGTATTATTTTAAAACTGAATTTTTTTTTTGTGTCTACCCAAATCACTATTCCTGCGGGATACCATGGACCCCTTTCCATTTTTTTTCTGAATTTTTTCTTTAAACTCTCATTTTTATGTAATACATAACAATTTAATTATCTTCAATTTATTCATATTCTTTAAAAAATTCATAAACTTAATTTTTTCTTTTAATCTCCCTTTTAATAAAGTAGTTTTAGTTTAAAAAAAAATTCAGTTTTAAAATTAAAATACATTATATAATTTTATATATGTAAATTATATTATGTATTATTTTAAAACTGAATTTTTTTTTTGTGTCTACCCAAATCACTATTCCTGCGGGATACCATGGACCCCTTTCCATTTTTTTTTCTGAATTTTTTGTTTAAAATCTCAAATTTATGTAATACATAACAATTTAATTATCATCAATTCATTCTTACTCTTTAAAAAATTCATTAACTTAATTATTTCTTTAAATCTCCCTTTTAATAAAGTAGTTTTAGTTTAAAAAAAAATTCAGTTTTAAAATTAAAATACATTATATAAATTTACATATGTAAATTATATTATGTATTATTTTAAAACTGAATTTTTTTTTTGTGTCTACCCAAATCACTATTCCTGCGGGATACCATGGACCCCTTTCCATTTTTTTTTCTGAATTTTTTGTTTAAACTCTCAATTTTATTAAATACATAACAATTTAATTATCTTCAATTCATTCTTCCTCTTTAAAAAATTCTTTTACTTAATTATTTCTTTTAATCTCCCTTTTAATAAAGTAGTTTTAGTTTAAAAAAAAAATTCAGTTTTAAAATTAAAACACATTATATAATTTTAAATATGTAAATTATATTATGTATTATTTTAAAACTGAATTTTTTTTTTGTGTCTACCCAAATCACTATTCCTGCGGGATACCATGGACCCCTTTCCATTTTTTTTTCTGAATTTTTTGTTTAAACTCTCAATTTTATTAAATACATAACAATTTAATTATCTTCAATTCATTCTTCCTCTTTAAAAAATTCTTTTACTTAATTATTTCTTTTAATCTCCCTTTTAATAAAGTAGTTTTAGTTTAAAAAAAAAATTCAGTTTTAAAATTAAAACACATTATATAATTTTAAATATGTAAATTATATTATGTATTATTTTAAAACTGAATTTTTTTTTTGTGTCTACCCAAATCACTATTCCTGCGGGATACCATGGACCCCTTTCCATTTTTTTTCTGAATTTTTTCTTTAAACTCTCATTTTTATGTAATACATAACAATTTAATTATCTTCAATTTATTCATATTCTTTAAAAAATTCATTAATTTAATTTTTTCTTTTAATCTCCCTTTTAATAAAGTAGTTTTAGTTTTAAAAAATATTCAGTTTTAAAATTAAAATACATTATATAATTTTATATATGTAAATTATATTATGTATTATTTTAAAACTGAATTTTTTTTTTTGTGTCTACCCAAATCACTTTTCCTGCGGAATACCATGGACCCATTTCCATTTTTTTTCTGAATTTTTTCTTTAAACTCTCAAATTTATGTAATACATAACAATTTAATTATCATCAATTCATTCTTACTCTTTAAAAAATTCATTAACTTAATTATTTCTTTTAATCTCCCTTTTAATCAAGTAGTTTTAGTTTAAAAAAAAGTTCAGTTTTAAAATTAAAATACATTATATAATTTTACATATGTAAATTATATTATGTATTATTTTAAAACTGGATTTTTTTTTTGTGTCTACCCAAATCACTATTCCTGCGGGATACCATGGACCCCTTTCCATTTTTTTTCTGAATTTTTTGTTTAAACTCTCAATTGTATGTAATACATAACAATTTTATTATCTTCAATTCATTCTTACTCTTTAAAAAATTCATTAACTTAATTTTTTCTTTTAATCTCCCTATTAATAATGTAGTTTTAGTTTAAAAAAACTTTCAGTTTTAAAATTAAAATACATTATATAATTTTACATATGTAAATTATATTATGTATTATTTTAAAACTGAATTTTTTTTTTGTGTCTACCCAAATCACTATTCCTGCGGGATACCATGGACCCCTTTCCATTTTTTTTTCTGAATTTTTTGTTTAAACTCTCAATTTTATGTAATACATAACAATTTGATTATCTTCAATTCATTCTTACTCTTTCAAAAATTCATTAACTTAATTATTTATTTTAATCTCCCTTTTAATAAAGTAGTTTTAGTTTAAAAAAAAAATTCAGTTTTAAAATTAAAACACATTATATAATTTTAAATATGTAAATAATATTATGTATTATTTTAAAACTGAATTTTTTTTTTTGTGTTTACCCAAATCACTATTCCTGCGGGATACCATGGACCCTTTTCCATTTTTTTACTGAATTTTTTGTTTAAACTCTCAATTTTATGTAATACATAACAATTTAATTATCTTCAATTTATTCATATTCTTTAAAAAATTCATTAACTTAAACATTTCCTTTAGTCTCCCTTTTAATAAAGTATTTTTAGTTTAAAAAAAAATTCAGTTTTAAAATTATAATACATTATATAATTTAACATATGTAAATTATATTATGTATTATTTTAAAAATGGATTTTTTTTTTGTGTCTACCTAAATCACTATTCCTGCGGGATACCATGGACCCCTTTCCATTATTTTTTCTGAATTTTTTGTTTAAACTCTCAATTTTATTAAATACATAACAATTTAATTATCTTCAATTCATTCTTACTCTTTAAAAAATTCATTAACATAATAATTTCCTTTAATCTCACTTTTGATGAAGTAGTTTTAGTTTAAAAAAAAAATTCAGTATTAAAATTAAAACACATTATATAATTTTAAATATGTAAATTATATTATGTATTATTTTAAAACTGAATTTTTTTTTTTGTGTCTACCCAAATCACTATTCCTGCGGGATACCATGGACCCCTTTCCATTTTTTTTCTGAATTTTTTGTTTAAACTCTCAATTGTATGTAATACATAACAATTTTATTATCTTCAATTCATTCTTACTCTTTAAAAAATTCATTAACTTAATTTTTTCTTTTAATCTCCCTATTAATAATGTAGTTTTAGTTTAAAAAAACTTTCAGTTTTAAAATTAAAATACATTATATAATTTTACATATGTAAATTATATTATGTATTATTTTAAAACTGAATTTTTTTTTTGTGTCTACCCAAATCACTATTCCTGCGGGATACCATGGACCCCTTTCCATTTTTTTTTCTGAATTTTTTGTTTAAACTCTCAATTTTATGTAATACATAACAATTTGATTATCTTCAATTCATTCTTACTCTTTCAAAAATTCATTAACTTAATTATTTATTTTAATCTCCCTTTTAATAAAGTAGTTTTAGTTTAAAAAAAAAATTCAGTTTTAAAATTAAAACACATTATATAATTTTAAATATGTAAATAATATTATGTATTATTTTAAAACTGAATTTTTTTTTTTGTGTTTACCCAAATCACTATTCCTGCGGGATACCATGGACCCTTTTCCATTTTTTTACTGAATTTTTTGTTTAAACTCTCAATTTTATGTAATACATAACAATTTAATTATCTTCAATTTATTCATATTCTTTAAAAAATTCATTAACTTAAACATTTCCTTTAGTCTCCCTTTTAATAAAGTATTTTTAGTTTAAAAAAAAATTCAGTTTTAAAATTATAATACATTATATAATTTAACATATGTAAATTATATTATGTATTATTTTAAAAATGGATTTTTTTTTTGTGTCTACCTAAATCACTATTCCTGCGGGATACCATGGACCCCTTTCCATTATTTTTTCTGAATTTTTTGTTTAAACTCTCAATTTTATTAAATACATAACAATTTAATTATCTTCAATTCATTCTTACTCTTTAAAAAATTCATTAACATAATAATTTCCTTTAATCTCACTTTTGATGAAGTAGTTTTAGTTTAAAAAAAAAATTCAGTATTAAAATTAAAACACATTATATAATTTTAAATATGTAAATTATATTATGTATTATTTTAAAACTGAATTTTTTTTTTTGTGTCTACCCAAATCACTATTCCTGCGGGATACCATGGACCCCTTTCCATTTTTTTTCTGAATTTTTTGTTTAAACTCTCAATTTTATGTAATACATAACAATTTAATTATCTTCAATTCATTCTTACTCTTTAAAAAATTCATTAACTTAATTATTTCCTTTAATCTCCCTTTTAATAAAGTAGTTTTAGTTTAAAAAAAAATTCAGTTTTAAAATTAAAACACATTATATAATTTTAAATATGTAAATTATATTATGTATTATTTTAAAACTGATTTTTTTTTTTTGTGTCTACCCAAATCTCTATTCCTGCGGGATACCATGGACCCCTTTCCATTTTTTTTCTGAATTTTTTGTTTAAACTCTCAATTTTATGTAATACATAACAATTTAATTATCTTCAATTCATTCTTACTCTTTCAAAAATTCATTAACTTAATTATTTATTTTAATCTCCCTTTTAATAAAGTAGTTTTAGTTTAAAAAAAAATTCAGTTTTAAAATTAAAATACATTATATAATTTTATATATGTAAATTATATTATGTATTATTTTAAAACTGAATTTTTTTTTTGTGTCTACCCAAATCACTATTCCTGCGGGATACCATGGACCCCTTTCCATTTTTTTTTCTGAATTTTTTGTTTAAAATCTCAAATTTATGTAATACATAACAATTTAATTATCATCAATTCATTCTTACTCTTTAAAAAATTCATTAACTTAATTATTTCTTTAAATCTCCCTTTTAATAAAGTAGTTTTAGTTTAAAAAAAAATTCAGTTTTAAAATTAAAATACATTATATAAATTTACATATGTAAATTATATTATGTATTATTTTAAAACTGAATTTTTTTTTTGTGTCTACCCAAATCACTATTCCTGAGGGATACCATGGACCCCTTTCCATTTTTTTTTCTGAATTTTTTGTTTAAACTCTCAATTTTATTAAATTCATAACAATTTAATTATCTTCAATTCATTCTTCCTCTTTAAAAAATTCTTTTACTTAATTATTTCTTTTAATCTCCCTTTTAATAAAGTAGTTTTAGTTTAAAAAAAAAATTCAGTTTAAAATTAAAACACATTATATAATTTTAAATATGTAAATTATATTATGTATTATTTTAAAACTGAATTTTTTTTTTGTGTCTACCCAAATCACTATTCCTGCGGGATACCATGGACCCCTTTCCATTTTTTTTCTGAATTTTTTCTTTAAACTCTCATTTTTATGTAATACATAACAATTTAATTATCTTCAATTTATTCATATTCTTTAAAAAATTCATTAATTTAATTTTTTCTTTTAATCTCCCTTTTAATAAAGTAGTTTTAGTTTTAAAAAATATTCAGTTTTAAAATTAAAATACATTATATAATTTTATATATGTAAATTATATTATGTATTATTTTAAAACTGAATTTTTTTTTTTGTGTCTACCCAAATCACTTTTCCTGCGGAATACCATGGACCCATTTCCATTTTTTTTCTGAATTTTTTCTTTAAACTCTCAAATTTATGTAATACATAACAATTTAATTATCATCAATTCATTCTTACTCTTTAAAAAATTCATTAACTTAATTATTTCTTTTAATCTCCCTTTTAATCAAGTAGTTTTAGTTTAAAAAAAAGTTCAGTTTTAAAATTAAAATACATTATATAATTTTACATATGTAAATTATATTATGTATTATTTTAAAACTGGATTTTTTTTTGTGTCTACCCAAATCACTATTCCTGCGGGATACCATGGACCCCTTTCCATTTTTTTTCTGAATTTTTTGTTTAAACTCTCAATTGTATGTAATACATAACAATTTTATTATCTTCAATTCATTCTTACTCTTTAAAAAATTCATTAACTTAATTTTTTCTTTTAATCTCCCTATTAATAATGTAGTTTTAGTTTAAAAAAACTTTCAGTTTTAAAATTAAAATACATTATATAATTTTACATATGTAAATTATATTATGTATTATTTTAAAACTGATTTTTTTTTTTGTGTCTACCCAAATCACTATTCCTGCGGGATACCATGGACCCCTTTCCATTTTTTTTTCTGAATTTTTTGTTTAAACTCTCAATTTTATGTAATACATAACAATTTGATTATCTTCAATTCATTCTTACTCTTTCAAAAATTCATTAACTTAATTATTTATTTTAATCTCCCTTTTAATAAAGTAGTTTTAGTTTAAAAAAAAAATTCAGTTTTAAAATTAAAACACATTATATAATTTTAAATATGTAAATAATATTATGTATTATTTTAAAACTGAATTTTTTTTTTTGTGTTTACCCAAATCACTATTCCTGCGGGATACCATGGACCCTTTTCCATTTTTTTACTGAATTTTTTGTTTAAACTCTCAATTTTATGTAATACATAACAATTTAATTATCTTCAATTTATTCATATTCTTTAAAAAATTCATTAACTTAATCATTTCCTTTAGTCTCCCTTTTAATAAAGTATTTTTAGTTTAAAAAAAAATTCAGTTTTAAAATTATAATACATTATATAATTTAACATATGTAAATTATATTATGTATTATTTTAAAAATGGATTTTTTTTTTGTGTCTACCTAAATCACTATTCCTGCGGGATACCATGGACCCCTTTCCATTATTTTTTCTGAATTTTTTGTTTAAACTCTCAATTTTATTAAATACATAACAATTTAATTATCTTCAATTCATTCTTACTCTTTAAAAAATTCATTTACTTAAATTTTTATTTTTATCTCCATTTAATAAAGTAGTTTTAGTTTAAAAAAAAAATTCAGTTTTAAAATTAAAACACATTATATAATTTTAAATATGTAAATTATATTATGTATTATTTTAAAACTGAATTTTTTTTTTTGTGTTTACCCAAATCACTATTCCTGCGGGATACCATGGACCCCTTTCCATTTTTTTTTCTGAATTTTTTGTTTTAACACTCAATTTTATTAAATACAAAACAATTTAATTATCTTCAATTTCTTCTTACTCTTTAAAAAATTCATTAACTTAATTATTTCCTTTAATCTCCCTTTTAATAAAGTAGTTTTAGTTTAAAAAAAAATTCAGTTTTAAAATTAAAACACATTATATAATTTTAAATATGTAAATTATATTATGTATTATTTTAAAACTGATTTTTTTTTTTGTGTCTACCCAAATCTCTATTCCTGCGGGATACCATGGACCCCTTTCCATTTTTTTTCTGAATTTTTTGTTTAAACTCTCAATTTTATGTAATACATAACAATTTAATTATCTTCAATTCATTCTTACTCTTTAAAAAATTCATTAACTTAATTATTTCCTTTAATCTCCCTTTTAATAAAGTAGTTTTAGTTTAAAAAAAAATTCAGTTTTAAAATTAAAACACATTATATAATTTTAAATATGTAAATTATATTATGTATTATTTTAAAACTGATTTTTTTTTTTTGTGTCTACCCAAATCTCTATTCCTGGGGGATACCATGGACCCCTTTCCATTTTTTTTCTGAATTTTTTGTTTAAACTCTCAATTTTATGTAATACATAACAATTTAATTATCTTCAATTCATTCTTACTCTTTCAAAAATTCATTAACTTAATTATTTATTTTAATCTCCCTTTTAATAAAGTAGTTTTAGTTTAAAAAAAAAATTCAGTTTTAAAATTAAAACACATTATATAATTTTAAATATGTAAATTATATTATGTATTATTTTAAAACTGAATTTTTTTTTTTGTTTCTACCCAAATCACTATTCCTGCGGGATACCATGGACCCCTTTCCATTATTTTTCTGAATTTTTTGTTTAAACTCTGAATTTTATGTAATACATAACAATTTAATTATCTTCAATTCATTCTTACTCTTTAAAAAATTCATTACCTTAATTATTTATTTTTATCTCCATTTAATAAAGTAGTTTTAGTTTAAAAAAAAAATTCAGTTTTAAAATTAAAACACATTATATAATTTTAAATATGTAAATTATATTATGTATTATTTTAAAACTGAATTTTTTTTTTTGTGTTTACCCAAATCACTATTCCTGCGGGATACCATGGACCCCTTTCCATTTTTTTTCTGAATTTTTTGTTTAAACACTCAATTTTATTAAATACAAAACAATTTAATTATCTTCAATTTCTTCTTACTCTTTAAAAAATTCATTAACTTAATTATTTCTTCTAATCTCCCTTTTAATAAAGTAGTTTTTGTTTAAAAAAAAATTCAGTTTTAAAATTAAAACACATTATATAATTTTAAATATGTAAATTATATTATGTAATATTTTAAAACTGAATTTTTTTTTTTGTGTCTACCCAAATCTCTATTCCTGCGGGATACCATGGACCCCTTTCCATTTTTTTTCTGAATTTTTTGTTTAAACTCTCAATTTTATGTAATACATAACAATTTAATTATCTTCAATTCATTCTTACTCTTTCAAAAATTCATTAACTTAATTATTTATTTTAATCTCCCTTTTAATAAAGTAGTTTTAGTTTAAAAAAAAAATTCAGTTTTAAAATTAAAAGACATTATATAATTTTAAATATGTAAATTATATTATGTATTATTTTAAAACTGAATTTTTTTTTTTGTTTCTACCCAAATCACTATTCCTGCGGGATACCATGGACCCCTTTCCATTTTTTTTCTGAATTTTTTGTTTAAACTCTGAATTTTATGTAATACATAACAATTTAATTATCTTCAATTCATTCTTACTCTTTAAAAAATTCATTAACTTAATTATTTATTTTTATCTCCATTTAATAAAGTAGTTTTAGTTTAAAAAAAAAATTCAGTTTTAAAATTAAAACACATTATATAATTTTAAATATGTAAATTATATTATTTATTATTTTAAAACTGAATTTTTTTTTTTTGTGTTTACCCAAATCACTATTCCTGCGGGATACCATGGACCCCTTTCCATTTTTTTTCTGAATTTTTTGTTAAAACACTCAATTTTATTAAATACAAAACAATTTAATTATCTTCAATTTCTTCTTACTTTTTAACAAATTCATTAACTTAATTATTTCTTTTAATCTCCCTTTTTATAAAGTAGTTTTTGTTTAAAAAAAAATTCAGTTTTAAAATTAAAATACATTATATAATTTTACATATGTAAATTATATTATGTATTATTTTAAAACTGAATTTTTTTTTTTGTTTCTACCCAAATCACTATTCCTGCGGGATACCATGGACCCCTTTCCATTATTTTTCTGAATTTTTTGTTTAAACTCTGAATTTTATGTAATACATAACAATTTAATTATCTTCAATTCATTCTTACTCTTTAAAAAATTCATTTACTTAATTTTTTATTTTTATCTCCATTTAATAAAGTAGTTTTAGTTTAAAAAAAAAATTCAGTTTTAAAATTAAAACACATTATATAATTTTAAATATGTAAATTATATTATGTATTATTTTAAAACTGAATTTTTTTTTTTGTGTTTACCCAAATCACTATTCCTGCGGGATACCATGGACCCCTTTCCATTTTTTTTTCTGAATTTTTTGTTTTAACACTCAATTTTATTAAATACAAAACAATTTAATTATCTTCAATTTCTTCTTACTCTTTAAAAAATTCATTAACTTAATTATTTCTTCTAATCTCCCTTTTAATCAAGTAGTTTTTGTTTAAAAAAAAATTCAGTTTTAAAATTAAAACACATTATATAATTTTAAATATGTAAATTATATTATGTATTATTTTAAAACTGAATTTTTTTTTTTGTGTCTACCCAAATCACTATTCCTGCGGGATACCATGGACCCCTTTCCATTTTTTTTCTGAATTTTTTGTTTAAACTCTCAATTTTATGTAATACATAACAATTTAATTATCTTCAATTCATTCTTACTCTTTAAAAAATTCATTAACTTAATTATTTCCTTTAATCTCCCTTTTAATAAAGTAGTTTTAGTTTAAAAAAAAATTCAGTTTTAAAATTAAAACACATTATATAATTTTAAATATGTAAATTATATTATGTATTATTTTAAAACTGATTTTTTTTTTTTGTGTCTACCCAAATCTCTATTCCTGCGGGATACCATGGACCCCTTTCCATTTTTTTTCTGAATTTTTTGTTTAAACTCTCAATTTTATTAAATACAAAACAGTTTAATTATCTTCAATTTCTTCTTACTTTTTAACAAATTCATTAACTTAATCATTTCCTCTAATCTTCCTTTTATTAAAATAGTTTTAGTTTAAAAAAAAATTCAGTTTTAAAATTAAAACACATTATATAATTTTAAATATGTAAATTATATTATGTATTATTTTAAAACTGAATTTTATTTTTTGTGTCTACCCAAATCACTATTCCTGCGGGATACCATGGACCCCTTTCCATTTTTTTTCTGAATTTTTTGTTTAAACTCTCAATTTTATGTAATACATAACAATTTAATTATCTTCAATTCATTCTTACTCTTTAAAAAATTCATTAACTTAATTATTTCCTTTAATCTCCCTTTTAATAAAGTAGTTTTAGTTTGAAAAAAAAATTCAGTTTTAAAATTAAAACACATTATATAATTTTAAATATGTAAATTATATTATGTATTATTTTAAAACTGAATTTTTTTTTTTGTTTCTACCCAAATCACTATTCCTGCGGGATACCATGGACCACTTTCCATTTTTTTTCTGAATTTTTTGTTTAAACTCTGAATTGTATGTAATACATAACAATTTAATTATCTTCAATTCATTCTTACTCTTTCAAAAATTCATTAACTTAATTATTTATTTTAATCTCCCTTTTAATAAAGTAGTTTTAGTTTAAAAAAAAATTCAGTTTTAAAATTAAAACACATTATATAATTTTAAATATGTAAATTATATTATGTATTATTTTAAAACTGAATTTTTTTTTTCGTGTTTACCCAAATCACTATTCCTGCGGGATACCATGGACCACTTTCCATTTTTTTTCTGAATTTTTTGTTTAAACTCTGAATTGTATGTAATACATAACAATTTAATTATCTTCAATTCATTCTTATCTTTCAAAAATTCATTAACTTAATTATTTATTTTAATCTCCCTTTTAATAAAGTAGTTTTAGTTTAAAAAAAAAATTCAGTTTTAAAATTAAAAGACATTATATAATTTTAAATATGTAAATTATATTATGTATTATTTTAAAACTGAATTTTTTTTTTTATTTCTACCCAAATCACTATTCCTGCGGGATACCATGGACCCCTTTCCATTTTTTTTCTGAATTTTTTGTTTAAACTCTGAATTTTATGTAATACATAACAATTTAATTATCTTCAATTCATTCTTACTCTTTAAAAAATTCATTAACTTAATTATTTATTTTTATCTCCATTTAATAAAGTAGTTTTAGTTTAAAAAAAAAATTCAGTTTTAAAATTAAAACACATTATATAATTTTCAATATGTAAATTATATTATGTATTATTTTAAAACTGAATTTTTTTTTTTTGTGTTTACCCAAATCACTATTCCTGCGGGATACCATGGACCCCTTTCCATTTTTTTTCTGAATTTTTTGTTTAAACACTCAATTTTATTAAATACAAAACAATTTAATTATCTTCAATTTCTTCTTACTTTTTAACAAATTCATTAACTTAATTATTTCTTTTAATCTCCCTTTTTATAAAGTAGTTTTTGTTTAAAAAAAAATTCAGTTTTAAAATTAAAATACATTATATAATTTTAAATATGTAAATTATATTATGTATTATTTTAAAACTGAATTTTTTTTTTGTGTTTACCCAAATCACTATTCCTGCGGGATACCATGGACCCCTTTCCATTTTTTTTTCTGAATTTTTTGTTTAAACACTCAATTTTATTAAATACAAAACAATTTAATTATCTTCAATTTCTTCTTACTCTTTAAAAAATTCATTAACTTAATTATTTCTTCTAATCTCCCTTTTAATAAAGTAGTTTTTGTTTAAAAAAAAATTCAGTTTTAAAATTAAAACACATTATATAATTTTAAATATGTAAATTATATTATGTATTATTTTAAAACTGAATTTTTTTTTTTGTGTCTACCCAAATCACTATTCCTGCGGGATACCATGGACCCCTTTCCATTTTTTTTCTGAATTTTTTGTTTAAACTCTCAATTTTATGTAATACATAACAATTTAATTATCTTCAATTCATTCTTACTCTTTAAAAAATTCATTAACTTAATTATTTCCTTTAATCTCCCTTTTAATAAAGTAGTTTTAGTTTAAAAAAAAATTCAGTTTTAAAATTAAAACACATTATATAATTTTAAATATGTAAATTATATTATGTATTATTTTAAAACTGATTTTTTTTTTTTTGTGTCTACCCAAATCTCTATTCCTGCGGGATACCATGGACCCCTTTCCATTTTTTTTCTGAATTTTTTGTTTAAACTCTCAATTTTATTAAATACAAAACAGTTTAATTATCTTCAATTTCTTCTTACTTTTTAACAAATTCATTAACTTAATTATTTCTTTTAATCTCCCTTTTAATAAAGTAGTTTTTGTTTAAAAAAAAATTCAGTTTTAAAATTAAAATACATTATATAATTTTACATATGTAAATTATATTATGTATTATTTTAAAACTGAATTTTTTTTTTTGTTTCTACCCAAATCACTATTCCTGCGGGATACCATGGACCCCTTTCCATTATTTTTCTGAATTTTTTGTTTAAACTCTGAATTTTATGTAATACATAACAATTTAATTATCTTCAATTCATTCTTACTCTTTAAAAAATTCATTAACTTAATTATTTATTTTTATCTCCATTTAATAAAGTAGTTTTAGTTAAAAAAAAAAATTCAGTTTTAAAATTAAAACACATTATATAATTTTAAATATGTAAATTATATTATGTATTATTTTAAAACTGAATTTTTTTTTTTGTGTTTACCCAAATCACTATTCCTGCGGGATACCATGGACCCCTTTCCATTTTTTTTTCTGAATTTTTTGTTTAAACACTCAATTTTATTAAATACAAAACAATTTCATTATCTTCAATTTCTTCTTACTCTTTAAAAAATTCATTAACTTAATTATTTCTTCTAATCTCCCTTTTAATAAAGTAGTTTTTGTTTAAAAAAAAATTCAGTTTTAAAATTAAAACACATTATATAATTTTAAATATGTAAATTATATTATGTATTATTTTAAAACTGATTTTTTTTTTTTGTGTCTACCCAAATCTCTATTCCTGCGGGATACCATGGACCCCTTTCCATTTTTTTTCTGAATTTTTTGTTTAAACACTCAATTTTATGTAATACATAACAATTTAATTATCTTCAATTCATTCTTACTCTTTCAAAAATTCATTAACTTAATTATTTATTTTAATCTCCCTTTTAATAAAGTAGTTTTAGTTTAAAAAAAAATTCAGTTTTAAAATTAAAACACATTATATAATTTTAAATATGTAAATTATATTATGTATTATTTTAAAACTGAATTTTTTTTTTGTTTCTACCCAAATCACTATTCCTGCGGGATACCATGGACCCCTTTCCATTTTTTTTCTGAATTAATTGTTTAAACTCTGAATTTTATGTAATACATAACAATTTAATTATCTTCAATTCATTCTTACTCTTTAATAAATTCATTAACTTAATTATTTCCTTTAATCTCCCTTTTAATAAAGTAGTTTTAGTTTAAAAAAAAAATTCAGTTTTAAAATTAAAACACATTTTATAATTTTAAATATGTAAATTATATTATGTATTACTTTAAAACTGATTTTTTTTTTTTGTGTCTACCCAAATCTCTATTCCTGCGGGATACCATGGACCCCTTTCCATTTTTTTTCTGAATTTTTTTTTTAAACTCTCAATTTTATGTAATACATAACAATTTAATTATCTTCAATTCATTCTTACTCTTTAAAAAATTCATTAACTTAATCATTTCCTTTAATCTCACTTTTAATAAAGTTGTTTTAGTTTAAAAAAAAAATTCAGTATTAAAATTAAAACACATTATATAATTTTAAATATATAAATTATATTATGTATTATTTTAAAACTGAATTTTTTTTTTTGTTTCTACCCAAATCACTATTCCTGCGGGATACCATGGACCCCTTTCCATTTTTTTTTCTGAATTTTTTGTTTAAACACTCAATTTTATTAAATACAAAACAATTTAATTATCTTCAATTTCTTCTTACTCTTTAAAAAATTCATTAACTTAATTATTTCTTCTAATCTCCCTTTTAATAAAGTAGTTTTTGTTTAAAAAAAAATTCAGTTTTAAAATTAAAACACATTATATAATTTTAAATATGTAAATTATATTATGTATTATTTTAAAACTGAATTTTATTTTTTGTGTCTACCCAAATCACTATTCCTGCTGGATACCATGGACCCCTTTCCATTTTTTTTCTGAATTTTTTGTTTAAACTCTCAATTTTATGTAATACATAACAATTTAATTATCTTCAATTAATTCTTACTCTTTAAAAAATTCATTAACTTAATTATTTCCTTTAATCTCCCTTTTAATAAAGTAGTTTTAGTTTAAAAAAAAAATTCAGTTTTAAAATTAAAACACATTATATAATTTTAAATATGTAAATTATATTATGTATTATTTTAAAACTGATTTTTTTTTTTTGTGTCTACCCAAATCTCTATTCCTGCGGGATACCATGGACCCCTTTCCATTTTTTTTCTGAATTTTTTGTTTAAACACTCAATTTTATGTAATACATAACAATTTAATTATCTTCAATTCATTCTTACTCTTTCAAAAATTCATTAACTTAATTATTTATTTTAATCTCCCTTTTAATAAAGTAGTTTTAGTTTAAAAAAAAATTCAGTTTTAAAATTAAAACACATTATATAATTTTAAATATGTAAATTATATTATGTATTATTTTAAAACTGAATTTTTTTTTTGTTTCTACCCAAATCACTATTCCTGCGGGATACCATGGACCCCTTTCCATTTTTTTTCTGAATTAATTGTTTAAACTCTGAATTTTATGTAATACATAACAATTTAATTATCTTCAATTCATTCTTACTCTTTAATAAATTCATTAACTTAATTATTTCCTTTAATCTCCCTTTTAATAAAGTAGTTTTAGTTTAAAAAAAAAATTCAGTTTTAAAATTAAAACACATTTTATAATTTTAAATATGTAAATTATATTATGTATTACTTTAAAACTGATTTTTTTTTTTTGTGTCTACCCAAATCTCTATTCCTGCGGGATACCATGGACCCCTTTCCATTTTTTTTCTGAATTTTTTTTTTAAACTCTCAATTTTATGTAATACATAACAATTTAATTATCTTCAATTCATTCTTACTCTTTAAAAAATTCATTAACTTAATCATTTCCTTTAATCTCACTTTTAATAAAGTTGTTTTAGTTTAAAAAAAAAATTCAGTATTAAAATTAAAACACATTATATAATTTTAAATATATAAATTATATTATGTATTATTTTAAAACTGAATTTTTTTTTTTGTTTCTACCCAAATCACTATTCCTGCGGGATACCATGGACCCCTTTCCATTTTTTTTTCTGAATTTTTTGTTTAAACACTCAATTTTATTAAATACAAAACAATTTAATTATCTTCAATTTCTTCTTACTCTTTAAAAAATTCATTAACTTAATTATTTCTTCTAATCTCCCTTTTAATAAAGTAGTTTTTGTTTAAAAAAAAATTCAGTTTTAAAATTAAAACACATTATATAATTTTAAATATGTAAATTATATTATGTATTATTTTAAAACTGAATTTTATTTTTTGTGTCTACCCAAATCACTATTCCTGCTGGATACCATGGACCCCTTTCCATTTTTTTTCTGAATTTTTTGTTTAAACTCTCAATTTTATGTAATACATAACAATTTAATTATCTTCAATTAATTCTTACTCTTTAAAAAATTCATTAACTTAATTATTTCCTTTAATCTCCCTTTTAATAAAGTAGTTTTAGTTTAAAAAAAAAATTCAGTTTTAAAATTAAAACACATTATATAATTTTAAATATGTAAATTATATTATGTATTATTTTAAAACTGATTTTTTTTTTTTGTGTCTACCCAAATCTCTATTCCTGCGGGATACCATGGACCCCTTTCCATTTTTTTTCTGAATTTTTTGTTTAAACACTCAATTTTATGTAATACATAACAATTTAATTATCTTCAATTCATTCTTACTCTTTCAAAAATTCATTAACTTAATTATTTATTTTAATCTCCCTTTTAATAAAGTAGTTTTAGTTTAAAAAAAAATTCAGTTTTAAAATTAAAACACATTATATAATTTTAAATATGTAAATTATATTATGTATTATTTTAAAACTGAATTTTTTTTTTGTTTCTACCCAAATCACTATTCCTGCGGGATACCATGGACCCCTTTCCATTTTTTTTCTGAATTTTTTGTTTAAACTCTGAATTTTATGTAATACATAACAATTTAATTATCTTCAATTCATTCTTACTCTTTCAAAAATTCATTAACTTAATTATTTATTTTAATCTCCCTTTTAATAAAGTAGTTTTAGTTTAAAAAAAAATTCAGTTTTAAAATTAAAACACATTATATAATTTTAAATATGTAAATTATATTATGTATTATTTTAAAACTGAATTTTTTTTTTGTTTCTACCCAAATCACTATTCCTGCGGGATACCATGGACCCCTTTCCATTTTTTTTCTGAATTTTTTGTTTAAACTCTGAATTTTATGTAATACATAACAATTTAATTATCTTCAATTAATTCTTACTCTTTAAAAAATTCATTAACTTAATTATTTATTTTTATCTCCATTTAATAAAGTAGTTTTAGTTTAAAAAAAAATTCAGTTTTAAAATTAAAACACATTATATAATTTTAAATATGTAAATTATATTATGTATTATTTTAAAACTGAATTTTTTTTTTTGTGTTTACCCAAATCACTATTCCTGCGGGATACCATGGACCCCTTTCCATTTTTTTTCTGAATTTTTTGTTTAAACTCTCAATTTTATGTAATACATAACAATTTATTTATCTTCAATTTATTCATATTCTTTAAAAAATTCATTAACTTAATAATTTCCTTTAGTCTCCCTTTTAATAAAGTAGTTTTAGTTTAAAAAAAAATTCAGTTTTAAAATTATAATACATTATATAATTTTACATATGTAAATTATATTATGTATTATTTTAAAACTGGATTTTTTTTTTGTGTCTACCCAAATCACTATTCCTGCGGGATACCATGGACCCATTTCCATTTTTTTTTCTGAATTTTTTGTTTAAACTCTCAATTTTATTAAATACATAACAATTTAATTATCTTCAATTCATTCTTACTCTTTAAAAAATTCATTAACTTAATCATTTCCTTTAATCTCACTTTTAATGAAGTAGTTTTAGTTTAAAAAAAAAATTCAGTATTAAAATTAAAACACATTATATAATTTTAAATATGTAAATTATATTATGTATTATTTTAAAACTAAATTTTTTTTTTGTGTCTTCCCAAATCAATATTTCTGTGGGATACCATGGACCCCTTTCCATTTTTTGTCTGAATTTTTTGTTTAAACTCTCAATTTTATGTAATATATAACAATTTTATTATCTTCAATTTATTCATACTCTTTAAAAAATGCATTAACTTAATCATTTCCTCTAATCTTCCTTTTATTAAAATAGTTTTAGTTTAAAAAAAAATTCAATTTTAAAATTAAAACACATTATATAATTTTAAATATGTAAATTATATTATGTATTATTTTAAAACTGAATTTTTTTTTTTGTGTCTACCCAAATCACTATTCCTGCGGGATACCATGGACCTCTTTCCATTTTTTTTCTGAATTTTTTGTTTAAACTCTCAATTTTATGTAATACATAACAATTTAATTATCTTCAATTCATTCTTACTCTTTAAAAAATTCATTAACTTAATTACTTCCTTTAATCTCCCTTTTAATAAAGTAGTTTTAGTTTAAAAAAAAAATGCAGTTTTAAAATTAAAACACATTATATAATTTTAAATATGTAAATTATATTATGTATTATTTTAAAACTGATTTTTTTTTTTTGTGTCTACCCAAATCTCTATTCCTGCGGGATACCATGGACCCCTTTCCATTTTTTTTCTGAATTTTTTGTTTAAACTCTCAATTTTATGTAATACATAACAATTTAATTATCTTCAATTCATTCTTACTCTTTAAAAAATTCATTAACTTAATTATTTCCTTTAATCTCCCTTTTAATAAAGTAGTTTTAGTTTAAAAAAAAAATTCAGTTTTAAAATTAAAACACATTATATAATTTTAAATATGTAAATTATATTATGTATTACTTTAAAACTGATTTTTTTTTTTTGTGTCTACCCAAATCTCTATTCCTGCGGGATACCATGGACCCCTTTCCATTTTTTTTCTGAATTTTTTGTTTAAACTCTCAATTTTATGTAATACATAACAATTTAATTATCTTCAATTCATTCTTACTCTTTCAAAAATTCATTAACTTAATTATTTATTTAATTAAAAATAATTCAGTTTTAAAATTATAATACATTATATAATTTTACATATATAAATTATATTATGTATTATTTTAAAACTGAATTTTTTTTTTTTGTTTCTACCCAAATCACTATTCCTGCGAGATACCATGGACCCCTTTCCATTTTTTTTTCTGAATTTTTTGTTTAAACACTCAATTTTATTAAATACAAAACAATTTAATTATCTTCAATTTCTTCTTACTCTTTAAAAAATTCATTAACTTAATTATTTCTTCTAATCTCCCTTTTAATAAAGTAGTTTTTGTTTAAAAAAAAATTCAGTTTTAAAATTAAAACACATTATATAATTTTAAATATGTAAATTATATTATGTATTATTTTAAAACTGAATTTTATTTTTTGTGTCTACCCAAATCACTATTCCTGCGGGATACCATGGACCCCTTTCCATTTTTTTTCTGAATTTTTTGTTTAAACTCTCAATTTTATGTAATACATAACAATTTAATTATCTTCAATTAATTCTTACTCTTTAAAAAATTCATTAACTTAATTATTTCCTTTAATCTCCCTTTTAATAAAGTAGTTTTAGTTTAAAAAAAAAATTCAGTTTTAAAATTAAAACACATTATATAATTTTCAATATGTAAATTATATTATGTATTATTTTAAAACTGATTTTTTTTTTTTGTGTCTACCCAAATCTCTATTCCTGCGGGATACCATGGACCCCTTTCCATTTTTTTTCTGAATTTTTTGTTTAAACACTCAATTTTATGTTATACATAACAATTTAATTATCTTCAATTCATTCTTACTCTTTCAAAAATTCATTAACTTAATTATTTATTTTAATCTCCCTTTTAATAAAGTAGTTTTAGTTTAAAAAAAAATTCAGTTTTAAAATTAAAACACATTATATAATTTTAAATATGTAAATTATATTATGTATTATTTTAAAACTGAATTTTTTTTTTTGTGTTTACCCAAATCACTATTCCTGCGGGATACCATGGACCCCTTTCCATTTTTTTTCTGAATTTTTTGTTTAAACTCTCAATTTTATGTAATACATAACAATTTATTTATCTTCAATTTATTCATATTCTTTAAAAAATTCATTAACTTAATAATTTCCTTTAGTCTCCCTTTTAATAAAGTAGTTTTAGTTTAAAAAAAAATTCAGTTTTAAAATTATAATACATTATATAATTTTACATATGTAAATTATATTATGTATTATTTTAAAACTGGATTTTTTTTTTGTGTCTACCCAAATCACTATTCCTGCGGGATACCATGGACCCATTTCCATTTTTTTTTCTGAATTTTTTGTTTAAACTCTCAATTTTATTAAATACATAACAATTTAATTATCTTCAATTCATTCTTACTCTTTAAAAAATTCATTAACTTAATCATTTCCTTTAATCTCACTTTTAATGAAGTAGTTTTAGTTTAAAAAAAAAATTCAGTATTAAAATTAAAACACATTATATAATTTTAAATATGTAAATTATATTATGTATTATTTTAAAACTAAATTTTTTTTTTGTGTCTTCCCAAATCAATATTTCTGTGGGATACCATGGACCCCTTTCCATTTTTTGTCTGAATTTTTTGTTTAAACTCTCAATTTTATGTAATATATAACAATTTTATTATCTTCAATTTATTCATACTCTTTAAAAAATGCATTAACTTAATCATTTCCTCTAATCTTCCTTTTATTAAAATAGTTTTAGTTTAAAAAAAAATTCAATTTTAAAATTAAAACACATTATATAATTTTAAATATGTAAATTATATTATGTATTATTTTAAAACTGAATTTTTTTTTTTGTGTCTACCCAAATCACTATTCCTGCGGGATACCATGGACCTCTTTCCATTTTTTTTCTGAATTTTTTGTTTAAACTCTCAATTTTATGTAATACATAACAATTTAATTATCTTCAATTCATTCTTACTCTTTAAAAAATTCATTAACTTAATTACTTCCTTTAATCTCCCTTTTAATAAAGTAGTTTTAGTTTAAAAAAAAAATGCAGTTTTAAAATTAAAACACATTATATAATTTTAAATATGTAAATTATATTATGTATTATTTTAAAACTGATTTTTTTTTTTTGTGTCTACCCAAATCACTATTCCTGCGGGATACCATGGACCCCTTTCCATTATTTTTTCTGAATTTTTTGTTTAAACTGTCAATTTTATTAAATACATAACAATTTAATTATCTTCAATTTATTCATATTCTTTAAAAAATTCATTAACTTAATCATTTCCTTTAGTCTCCCTTTTAATAAAGTAGTTTTAGTTTAAAAAAAAATTCAGTTTTAAAATTATAATACATTATATAATTTTAAATATGTAAATTATATTATGTTTTATTTTAAAACTGGATTTTTTTTTTGTGTCTACCCAAATCACTATTCCTGCGGGATACCATGGACCCCTTTCCATTTTTTTTTCTGAATTTTTTGTTTAAACTCTCAATTTTATTAAATACATAACAATTTAATTATCTTCAATTCATTCTTACTCTTTAAAAAATTCATTAACTTAATCATTTCCTTTAATCTCACTTTTAATGATGTAGTTTTAGTTTAAAAAAAAAATTCAGTATTAAAATTAAAACACATTATATAATTTTAAATATGTAAATTATATTATGTATTATTTTAAAACTAAATTTTTTTTTTGTGTCTTCCCAAATCAATATTTCTGTGGGATACCATGGACCCCTTTCCATTTTTTTTCTGAATTTTTTGTTTAAACTCTCAATTATATGTAATACATAACAATTTAATTATCTTCAATTCATTCTTACTCTTTAAAAAATTCATTAACTTAATTATTTCCTTTAATCTCCCTTTTATTAAAATAGTTTTAGTTTGAAAAAAAAATTCAGTTTTAAAATTAAAACACATTATATAATTTTAAATATGTAAATTATATTATGTATTATTTTAAAACTGAATTTTTTTTTTTGTTTCTACCCAAATCACTATTCCTGCGGGATACCATGGACCACTTTCCATTTTTTTTCTGAATTTTTTGTTTAAACTCTGAATTGTATGTAATACATAACAATTTAATTATCTTCAATTCATTCTTACTCTTTAAAAAATTCATTAACTTAATTATTTATTTTTATCTCCATTTAATAAAGTAGTTTTAGTTAAAAAAAAAAATTCAGTTTTAAAATTAAAACACATTATATAATTTTAAATATGTAAATTATATTATGTATTATTTTAAAACTGAATTTTTTTTTTTGTGTTTACCCAAATCACTATTCCTGCGGGATACCATGGACCACTTTCCATTTTTTTTCTGAATTTTTTGTTTAAACTCTGAATTGTATGTAATACATAACAATTTAATTATCTTCAATTCATTCTTACTCTTTCAAAAATTCATTAACTTAATTATTTATTTTAATCTCCCTTTTAATAAAGTAGTTTTAGTTTAAAAAAAAAATTCAGTTTTAAAATTAAAACACATTATATAATTTTAAATATGTAAATAATATTATGTATTATTTTAAAACTGAATTTTTTTTTTTGTGTTTACCCAAATCACTATTCCTGCGGGACACCATGGACCCTTTTCCATTTTTTTTCTGAATTTTTTGTTTAAACTCTCAATTTTATGTAATACATAACAATTTAATTATCTTCAATTTATTCATATTCTTTAAAAAATTCATTAACTTAATCATTTCCTTTAGTCTCCCTTTTAATAAAGTAGTTTTAGTTTAAAAAAAAATTCAGTTTTAAAATTATAATACATTATATAATTTTACATATGTAAATTATATTATGTATTATTTTAAAACTGGATTTTTTTTTTGTGTCTACCCAAATCACTATTCCTGCGGGATACATGGACCCCTTTCCATTATTTTTTCTGAATTTTTTGTTTAAACTGTCAATTTTATTAAATACATAACAATTTAATTATCTTCAATTCATTCTTACTCTTTAAAAAATTCATTAACTTAATCATTTCCTTTAGTCTCCCTTTTAATAAAGTAGTTTTAGTTTAAAAAAAAATTCAGTTTTAAAATTATAATACATTATATAATTTTACATATGTAAATTATATTATGTATTATTTTAAAACTGGATTTTTTTTTTGTGTCTACCCAAATCACTATTCCTGCGGGATACCATGGACCCCTTTCCATTTTTTTTTCTGAATTTTTTGTTTAAACTCTCAATTTTATTAAATACATAACAATTTAATTATCTTCAATTCATTCTTACTCTTTAAAAAATTCATTAACTTAATCATTTCCTTTAATCTCACTTTTAATGATGTAGTTTTAGTTTAAAAAAAAAATTCAGTATTAAAATTAAAACACATTATATAATTTTAAATATGTAAATTATATTATGTATTATTTTAAAACTAAATTTTTTTTTTGTGTCTTCCCAAATCAATATTTCTGTGGGATACCATGGACCCCTTTCCAATTTTTTTCTGAATTTTTTGTTTAAACTCTCAATTTTTATGTAATATATAACAATTTTATTATCTTCAATTTATTCATACTCTTTAAAAAAATGCATTAACTTAATCATTTCCTCTAATCTTCCTTTTATTAAAATAGTTTTAGTTTAAAAAAAAATTCAGTTTTAAAATTAAAACACATTATATAATTTTAAATATGTAAATTATATTATGTATTATTTTAAAACTGAATTTTATTTTTTGTGTCTACCCAAATCACTATTCCTGCGGGATACCATGGACCCCTTTCCATTTTTTTTCTGAATTTTTTGTTTAAACTCTCAATTTTATGTAATACATAACAATTTAATTATCTTCAATTCATTCTTACTCTTTAAAAAATTCATTAACTTAATTATTTCCTTTAATCTCCCTTTTAATAAAGTAGTTTTAGTTTGAAAAAAAAAATTCAGTTTTAAAATTAAAAACACATTATATAATTTTAAATATGTAAATTATATTATGTATTATTTTAAAACTGAATTTTTTTTTTTGTTTCTACCCAAATCACTATTCCTGCGGGATACCATGGGACCACTTTCCATTTTTTTTCTGAATTTTTTGTTTAAACTCTGAATTGTATGTAATACATAACAATTTAATTATCTTCAATTCATTCTTACTCTTTAAAAAATTCATTAACTTAATTATTTATTTTTATCTCCATTTAATAAAGTAGTTTTAGTTTAAAAAAAAAATTCAGTTTTAAAATTAAAACACATTATATAATTTTAAATATGTAAATTACATTATGTATTATTTTAAAACTGAATTTTTTTTTTTGTGTTTACCCAAATCACTATTCCTGCGGGATACCATGGACCACTTTCCATTTTTTTTCTGAATTTTTTGTTTAAACTCTGAATTGTATGTAATACATAACAATTTAATTATCTTCAATTCATTCTTACTCTTTAAAAAATTCATTAACTTAATTATTTATTTTTATCTCCATTTAATAAAGTAGTTTTAGTTTAAAAAAAAAATTTAGTTTTAAAATTAAAACACATTATATAATTTTAAATATGTAAATTATATTATGTATTATTTTAAAAACTGAATTTTTTTTTTTGTGTTTACCCAAATCACTATTCCTGTGGGATACCATGGACCCTTTTCCATTTGTTTTCTGAATTTTTTGTTTAAACTCTCAATTTTATGTAATACATAACAATTTAATTATCTTCAATTTATTCATATTCTTTAAAAAATTCATTAACTTAATCATTTCCTTTAGTCTCCCTTTTAATAAAGTAGTTTTAGTTTAAAAAAAAATTCAGTTTTAAAATTATAATACATTATATAATTTTACATATGTAAATTATATTATGTATTATTTTAAAACTGGATTTTTTTTTTGTGTCTACCCAAATCACTATTCCTGCGGGATACCATGGACCCCTTTCCATTTTTTTTCTGGTGATTTAAATGTAATATAATATGACTATTGTCAATCGTCATGCATAAATAGTTCTATTTTTGTCTGGTAGCTATTTATTTCTAAATAAACCATCTGTAGTATTATGTGTGATAATATATTTAATATTTCAGAACAATACTTCTGAATCAATTAAAGAAGTGCTTAACAGAAGTTTTAAATCAAACAATGCATAATATTCACCAACAATTAGATCATTTGCATTAACTCTCCAATTTTATTCAGCTAAAGCCTACAATTATGTCAGATAAACATTTAAAAATTTATTACCACATCCAGCAACAATTAAAAATATGTTTGCTGTTATTGATGGTGAACCAGTATTCACATTTTAAGCATTTTAAGCAATTAAGAAAAAAGTAAATGAAACAAATGGGTCAGTAATTTGTAATATTACAATTGATGAAATGGCTATAAGAAAGCAGACTATTTTTCTTAATGGTAAATTCTATGGAGGCATAGATTTGGGAACAGGGCAAGATCAAAATCATTCAGATAATACTCAACTAGCAACAAATGCATTAGTGTTTATTGCAGTTTGTATGAATGGACATTGGGATATTTTTTAATACATAGTTTTACAGGCAATGAAAGAGCAAATTTATTGACTAAGTGTCTTGAATTATTTGCTGATACAGGAGCCAAATGCTTTTCAATAACATTTGATGGGGCTTCAACAAACATAGCTATGTGTAAATCACTGTCAGCTAATTTTGATTACTACTCTGGTTTTTTTTTATTTATATTGGCTGCACAGACTCTAAGTTCCAGTGTAAGATCTGCTCTTATATTTTGTGAAGAATTGAAATTGATGACAGGATGTAAAGCTACAGCTGAGTTCTGTGGAATTTTTAATGATGCTTTTGATATTTTGAACTGCAGAAACAAATTGGCTAAGGGCGATTATAGTATACCTATAAATAACAATAATATTAATAAAATTAAAATATTTTTGAATGCGTTCAAATTATATGTTGAGAACCTTAGATTTCCACCATCAGAACAACATTTAAAAGGAGAACAAATAATAAAGAGTCAGAGAAAAACTGGATTTCTCGGATTCATTATTTGCCTTACAAATTTACTTGAATTGTATGAACAAATAATAATAGAAATGAATTACTTGCTTTCGTATAAATTGAGTCAGGATCATTTAGAAGTTTTCTTTAGTGCGATGAGAAGCGGGGGAGGGTTTAACAACAATCCAAATGCCATCCAATTCCGTTCTGCATATAAACGTTTATTGGTAAGACATCAAGTAGAAGGCTCATCATATGGAAATTGTTCACATCTTGACAGTGCAAGTATTCTTTTTGTTGGTGCTAATAAACGTAGAGACGCTGATGCAATTTGTGATTATGAAAATATTGATGATGGAAGTAATGTATTATTTAAAGAGTTTGAACATGACTATGACGAAACAACCCGTATGCCAGAATTAGAGGAGTTTATTGTAGATATCGTTAGATATACTGGAGGATTTATTATAAGAAAAATAAAAAAAAAAATAAACTTGTGTGGGATTTGTGATTTATTTTTAACTGAAAATAATAATGTTAATAAATTATTACTTTTAGAAATAAAAACAAGAGGAAAATTAATCAATATCTCACCTGATGTTCACAAAATATGTTTGGCAGCAGAGTATACCATACGATTTTACTCCAATGAGTTACTTAAAATGAAGAACGTAAAGATGTATTTAACAATTAAGATACTGAACAAGATAAGCACAGATAACACGATATTCAATAGTTACACAATGAAAAAACATATATTAAATCAAGATCCTTTTAATAACCATCGAAGTCAATTAATAAAATTTATCATTGAGCCATATGTATCATTAAGATTAAATCATATTGCCAAAATGCACTCACTTTCATTGGCGGGCAAAAATGTGCGACATAAATGCACCAAAATAATTTTATTTGAAAATCAGTAAATTTTATGTACTACCTTTTTCTCTTCTATTGTTGTATATTTGTATATAGTACAGTTATAGTTATAACTACATTAGTGTCTAGTACACTTTTTGTTATTATTATTTTAAATATATAAACTTAATGTTAATACTTAATAGTTTATGCATTACATATTATAAGAATAAAGAAATGAAAATCGAAGAAATTATCTTGTACAATGTACATTTAAATTTTAATATCTGCGCCAGAAATTAATGATAACGTAATATGCATATATTACTAACAAATAATAATATGCATATTCCCGAGTCGTACGATGATAAAAATGCACATTTATATTTAATACTTCTAAGTTATGTAAATAACTATCGCACACATAATTGTAATGTAAAGCTAAGCCATGCGCAGGTCATAAACAATACAATACACATCCTTTGACCATGAACAAATCGCGAAAAGGTAAAATAAGAATGACAAAGAATAAGCCACGTGCGGATTGCAAATTACAAACAACCGCAAACAACGTCATCATTTCGTCGAATTTGACGATCAAAGGCCAAGGGAAACCAGGTGGCGAAAACAACACCAGAGTATATAAAGGTTCCGTTGCACCACCAACGGCAGACGTGTCTAGCTATCAGTACAAGCCCTTCAGAGTTTCGTCTTCGATATTGTTATTGTGCACTATTTAATAATTAATAACTGTATGTTCTGTATAAGCCATTTACTTAATTTTATTAAAGAGTTTTACAAAGTGTTAAATGATTTAAAGTCACTATATTCCATCCCGAAAACATCATCATTACGATAGGTATCTGTTATTATTGGGTACCACGTAACAATAAGAACTCGCGCATGCGCATATCACTGCGATCCCAGTATTATGTTGGCTTCATAGATTGTTCATATGACTCCATCCATTGTATATGATCTAAGGTCGGGTTACATAAGTAGTGATTGTAGACCCGTAAAATGTAAACATACGGTTAACCGATCGCGTATCGCCACGTGCTGTATGTATCTTTGTCTACTCGAAGGTTGTATGAAAACGGTTTGTTGTTTAGTACTTATCAGTCGCAAATTGACAATCATCTAATCAATGATCACAGATAAACACTGAAATAGATAAGAATATACCAAGTACAGTACCTAACTGTTGTTGCCAGATCAATTGACACGGCGGCAGCGGCGGCGCGATAACATAGAACCAGAGGTTCTCCGTATTTGAATATTATTACCATAAATATATCAATTTAAACCAACGGTCGTAATACATTTAAAAACTGATTTTACGTTTTTAATTTAAAATCAAATATCTTTAAACTCATTATGAAAAAACTATCGGTAAAACATATAGAAAAAAAGCATAATACAAAGCTATAGGTACCTAAATATTTATAGTACGTTCCGTAATTATTTCCATATCACATTAATCTATTAACAAAATTAACAAAACAAAATTTATTTATTAACAAAACCGCGCGGTCGAAACACACAACGATTAGCTTTGGATAAACCTACCGATAAAACGCCGCCGCCGCCGCCGCCGCCTTGTCAATTTATCTGGCAATTATTGTACTATTGCCTCTCGCTCTCTCACATTTTGTCGTTTGATTCCTTAAGGTGGGATCACACGGCGCGTTGCGCGTCGCGTGTAGAGATGGGAATTTTACCGTAAAATTTTTTTCGGTAAATTTACCGGTAAATTTTACGTAAATTACCGTAAATTTACGTAAATTTTTTAAATAGTGTTTTTTTTATTAGTTTATTATGAACTTAATAACATGTTTATAACTCAGCTAACCAATACTACCACTGGACATTAGCCCACACTTAACCTCAAGTATTATATTTATATATGTATAACTGTATAAAATATATGAATAGACGAATAGTATGATGAATAAATCATGCAAATGTGAAATAATTTGAACAAAGGAAAAATAACAAAAAATAAGCTTACTATAAATATATTCATACTTTGCTTTATTTTTTAACAGATACTGAGGTCTGAGATACCTAAATAAAATAAAAGTTAGATTTATTAACCTATTTAAAGTGTGATTCGTAAAATTCATCATCACTTAAAACATAATGTTCATCTGATAAGTTATCAGATTCAACTAGATCTTCTGTATCATAATTTTCTTCTTCTGTGTCTTCACTATCATCTTCATTTTCTATCTCATCAACATTTTCCAGATCTTTATCTGTTGCTAACTTACTTACTGACTGAACATAGTTATTTGATACTAAATTGCCAGAACTGGTAGAAGTTGATAGTATTTTACTATTACTTTTATCTGGACTTAAGAAATCAATATTATTCATATTAGCTTGAATAAAAAGTAGTTTTGAGGCATTAGTGTTGGTTAATCGGTTCCTTTTTTTATTGTGAATGTGGGAATAAACACTAAAGGACCTTTCAGTAGCAGCTGAAGATGCCGGTAAGGAAAGTATAGCTGAGGCAACTGTAGAAAGTTTTGTATTAGAGCAGATTCCATTCCACCATGTCCTTGCATCCATTTCACTACAGTTGCACCATACAACATCTTTTGCCCAAAAACCTTCATGAGCACGGAATTCTGCAACTTCAATCATTATCTAAAATGGTGATAATTTGAACTGGTTTTACCAAATTCTCGTAATATTAATTATATTGACGTATCGACTACTGTATGCGCGAATACCCGACTTTGTAATTAACTAACTAGTTTAATTTGCCGGGGATAGACTCGCATATAATAGCGCCGGATATGTATCAAAATAATTTTGCTATGTATATAAAATAAAAGATATACATGCTAAACTAGTGGACTGTATAAAAAATATTTTGTATTGCCAAAATGCTTAGGTTATTGAACAAAACTTAATGACTTAATAATAGTGTTAGTAGCTTAATACTAAACAAAAAAATACAGGTACATATATGTATGTATATATATATGGAAAAGAGATAATAATAATAATATATAAGTATACATATATATATATAAGCTAAAAATACATAAATATAAACAAAAGAAAACTTATCCAAAAAAATGAGCAGCCGACTTGGAACCAGCGAACTATGGATTGATGATGGGAACAACGGCTACGACGATGGTGCGAAGTACCGAATACGCACGTCACGTATTATTTTATAAAAGTACAATGTCAATAAGTGACGATCAGTACTACTAATAAAAATAATAAAAATATGGTTGCGTCCATGTATCGTAGACCGTAAGGTAAAGGTAACGACCTATACGGTAATACACGACGTTGTGAGTTGCCAAAACAGTGGCGCACTACACAATATATAGCGATGGTATAAAATAAAATAACATTCACAAAACACGCACAAAATCAACAAATGTGAACAACAACACGGATTTGTCAACGGACGAACAAACCGGACGTACAACGGACATGGCGTATGTGTTTGTGTCGGGAACTGCGCAGTAGTCATGGACCAAATAATAATCCAGTTTCGTCCTGTCACGTGATGACGCATCGATGTCGGTATTAACAGTTGTCGCACGTGTTGCATGTCGTTCATGTCGCACCGACCAGATGGCATATCGTGATATGTTTTTTCGAACATTACTCCCCCCTTTGAAACCAAAGGTTTCAAAGTTCGATATTGTCAGCTACATTTTTTTTAACTTGATAAAAATAACAAAATATACTACAATGTAAAATTAACATATCGTACTAATAACTATAAGAAAATTGGCAATATATATAATTTAAGAAGTAATATTAAGAAAGAGGCAATTTAACTAGCTTTACTACTGGTCTCTTAAGGATACCATCTGCTGTTCGAACCGTCACTACACGAATTATATTATCTGCACCTGGGTGTGTTTCGATTATCCGTCCGAGCTGTGGAAAACTTCAAACGACCACCAACTCGAATTATCCCATTAGCATCTACAAATGGATCTAACTGGGCTAAAACTACTAGGGGTTATGATTGCTTCAGGATTCATTATATTTCTTGCTAATTGTAGCCAATGTGAACTTTGCGTTATTTGGATACTTTTATTCAAAATCTTGTCTAATTCATGGCAACTTATAGGGCCGTTAATGATAGGCTGCTTACGAGTTTTTTGTATGAAACGGTAACAATAAGATAAAACACGCTGCATTTTGAGTAATGAAGAAAACCGTTGTAATACATTCTCGGAATTATACAATTGGTGTACATGTGAAACACATTCTGAGATGTCCTCACCTTCAGGCAGTTGATGTGTGGGCGGTAATTTTGCTTCCAATAATGTAAGCACAGGCCATTGGCGTTCAGGTAGATGTAGGAAATTGGGTCCATGTATATGTAATGGTTGTGATGTCAACTCTTTTGGTAGCATTTCTCTAGACGCAGGATCCGCAGGATTGTCACCTGATCGCACATGAGCCCACTCGCAAGTTGGAATCAAACTCCGAATTTTTGCAATTCTATTTGTGACAAATACTTTAAATTGTTTTTGATCTTCTGTCAGCCATGCCAAGACGATGGTAGAATCTGTCCAAGCTCGGACTCGATTAATCTTAACAATATTCTTAAGAACCTCTAGCTGATGAGAAATTAATTGCGAAAGTAGGAGTGCAGCACACAATTCCAAGCGTGGAATAGTTAATGTATTGTCAGCAGTCAAAGATTTAAGTGGAGCAACCTTGCTTTTACAGGCAATGAAGTGAACTCTGACGATGTTTTTCACGTTGACAAGTCGTAAATAGACCACCGCTGCATATCCTTTCTGGGAAGCATCGGCGAATCCTAACAACTGTACGTCCTTCACATTACAAACATCAATATGACGAGGTAAAACCAAATCTGACAAAGATGGTAGCTCATTGATAAAATTTGTCCACTTATTAACTATCGGACTTGGAGGTGGCGTATCCCAATCAAGCTTTTGCAACCATAGTTCTTGGATGACACATTTAGCCCAAAAAATTGTTGGTCCGAGTGTACCAATTGGGTCATACAATCGCGCAATGGTTGATAAAATTGATCGTTTTGTTACAACATCCTTTTCTGATCTTGTTTGATATCCAAAAATATCTAAATCAGTATTCCAATAAAAACCCAAAATCTTGATAGAATCATTAGCTTCAAATATTGGATTGATTGCGCGATCTTCTATATCTATAGCTTCCAGAACAGCTTGACAGTTACTTGCCCACTTTTTAAGATTAAAATTACCTCGACGAAGTAGTGCCACAATCTCACGTTTTAATTGAAGTATTTCTTTGATACTATTCGCCCCAGCAATAATATCGTCGACGTAAGTGCATGTTGTTAATATATTTTTCGCTAGTGGATACGAATCACCCTCCTCTTCGTTTAGTTGGTGAAGACATCGTATAGCTAAAAATGGGGCTGGACTCATACCATAAGTAAGAGTACATAATTGAAACTCTTGGACTTCTTCGTTTGGTGAATTTCGCCACAGTATATGCTGATAAACACAGTCATCCTCTCGAACATTGATCTGTCGGTACATCTTTTCGATGTCTGCAATGAACAGAAACCTGTGAAATCTACTCTGCAAAAGGATATCACTAATTTCCAGCTGTAGTTTGGGACCAGTTATTAAACAATCATTGAGAGAATATTCTGTTGACGATCTTGCCGATGCATCAAAAACTACCCGAATCTTAAGGTTACCCTTGTTTCGCTTAATAACTGGATGGTGTGGGATAAAGTAGTGTCCTGAACTGACGGCAGGTCGCATGTGACCAAGAGACAAATATTCATTCATGAACTCTCGGTAAGCTGAATATAATTCTGGGTCCTTTATCAAACGACGTTCTAAATTATAGAGTCGATTTAAGGCCATTGTTTGTGATGAACCAATACCAATGGCTGTAGAATCGTGAGAGCTTTCGAATATTCGTGAACGGAACGGAAGGGCAACACAAAATCTTCCTGTCGAATTTCGGGTGACTGTTTTCCGGAACCATTCTTCAACCAATTCATCTTCCGTTGTCGGTGTACTTGGTACATGTGGTTCTTCTACCTTCCAAAACTGTTGCAGAAGTCCTTCAATAGATGGTGACTTTGTTATGGAAAGTGAAACTACTGATGACAACGTTGACTTATTTAATGCACCACCGATCACCCAACCAAGAGATGTACTCATTGCTGACGGCAATCCTGGGCTATGAATGACATCTGTCTTAGCCGATAATATCAACGGGTATAAATCATTTCCAATTAACATGTCAATCGGACCAGGAACGTCAAATTCTGGATCCGCCAAGACCAGGTGGCGATAGCGTTCACGAACAGAAGTAGGTAACTTGTCGCATGGCATGTACTTCGTAATTTGCGAAAGTACGATAATATCGGAAGCAACAAATTGTGGTTCTTTAGTCTGAAGGGGGACAAATGTACAATGTGTGATACCCTTAATATTTGTTACTGGTTGTTGAGACAGTCCAGATACATTCGTGCGAGTTTTACTTTTCTGCAAACCGAGTCGAGAAACACATGCGGAAGTGATAACAGAAACTTGTGATCCTCCGTCTAATAAAATGCGAACATTTTGTAACTGTCCTGTATCGTCAAAGACACGCACGACAGCTGTTCCCAAAACGACAGTCTTGTCTGTACATGCAGTACCGGCAAACTTTGATAAACCAGCAGAAGGTTGTGACTCGTCAGAAAGCGGCTGTGCTTTATCCACACGTTCTTGGCTAAACTCTTTTGAAGGGACTTTGTCATTATCCATATGCAATAGGGTATGGTGTTTATTTTGACAAGATTTACATTTAAAATTCGAAGAACACATATTCATCGAATGCCCTGGCTTCAAACAGCAAAAACACAAACCGTTGTTACTAACAAACTTCCGTCGCAATTCCACCGAATTTTTCTTAAACAAAAAACACCGATAAAGTAGATGTTCATGTTGACAAAACAAACATTTTGACTTGGGTGACATAGGCGACACCGTAGTTGAAGTCAAAGAGGACTTCATGGGTGCAAGACCCCTGCCCTTCTTTGGTATATTTTTCAACGCAACTTCTAATTTGTCACTATTATGGCCGATATTTTCTAATATTCTACATCTCTGAGAAATAAAATCTAATAAGCTGTCTAGACTCGGTATTTCGGATTGTGGAATACTAGCTTCAAATAAACGACGTGTCTCAGTATCCAATACACGAGAACCAATATAAAAAAGTAAAAAACTGGAAATATCCTCAATACCAAGTGTTTTTATAGCTGTGACATTTTCGCGAAAGGTATGGACAAATGATGACAAAGATGAAACAGATTCCTTCTTTAGAGGGGTAAAGGCAAATAGTTTATCAACATGCGCGGTAGCTAATAACCGACGGTTTTCAAAGCATTTTTTTAATTCACCCCAAGCAATTGCATAATTATTTGCACTCAACGGAACGGCTTTGACAATGGTAAGCGCTGGGCCCGCTAAGCAAGATATTAAATAGTGATAGCGCTCAATATCTGATATCGCGTTGTTATGATGTATAAGTGATTCAAACATATCACGGAAGGAACACCATTCGATAACATTGCCATCAAATTTAGGGAGTTCAATTTTTGGTAAGTTGACCGTATGATACGACTGAATACCTCCAACATTAAGTGCACGATTTTCATCTTGATGTGAATAATTCATTTGTAACTGGTTCTCAACCGATCGTATATCTCCACACATAGCTTCCATAGCGTCTGCAACTATAGCGTCAACACTCTCAAACTCTACCACTAAATTCAAATCCACTAATATAGTAAGGATCTCTTGCTGAAATTGTTCGAATTGAGAAATGTATTTTTCGAGTGTAGCCACACGTGCCTTGAAAATTTGTTGTTTTTCAACGTTTGTTTTACATTCCTTTGCCAAACTATCGAGATTTCGAATCGACCGTAGTACACCATCACGTGCCGAACGTGCTCGAATCAGAGACTTAGAAGAATTAAAAGATTCATCGTCCTTCTTATTTTTAGGGCGACCCATGTTGAATGATATAACAAAAGACACAAATCGAAAACGAAAAATAAAAATAAAATAAAATGAAACAGATACGATATCCGGCCCGAAGGACCAAAATGTATGCGCGAATACCCGACTTTGTAATTAACTAACTAGTTTAATTTGCCGGGGATAGACTCGCATATAATAGCGCCGGATATGTATCAAAATAATTTTGCTATGTATATAAAATAAAAGATATACATGCTAAACTAGTGGACTGTATAAAAAATATTTTGTATTGCCAAAATGCTTAGGTTATTGAACAAAACTTAATGACTTAATAATAGTGTTAGTAGCTTAATACTAAACAAAAAAATACAGGTACATATATGTATGTATATATATATGGAAAAGAGATAATAATAATAATATATAAGTATACATATATATATATAAGCTAAAAATACATAAATATAAACAAAAGAAAACTTATCCAAAAAAATGAGCAGCCGACTTGGAACCAGCGAACTATGGATTGATGATGGGAACAACGGCTACGACGATGGTGCGAAGTACCGAATACGCACGTCACGTATTATTTTATAAAAGTACAATGTCAATAAGTGACGATCAGTACTACTAATAAAAATAATAAAAATATGGTTGCGTCCATGTATCGTAGACCGTAAGGTAAAGGTAACGACCTATACGGTAATACACGACGTTGTGAGTTGCCAAAACAGTGGCGCACTACACAATATATAGCGATGGTATAAAATAAAATAACATTCACAAAACACGCACAAAATCAACAAATGTGAACAACAACACGGATTTGTCAACGGACGAACAAACCGGACGTACAACGGACATGGCGTATGTGTTTGTGTCGGGAACTGCGCAGTAGTCATGGACCAAATAATAATCCAGTTTCGTCCTGTCACGTGATGACGCATCGATGTCGGTATTAACAGTTGTCGCACGTGTTGCATGTCGTTCATGTCGCACCGACCAGATGGCATATCGTGATATGTTTTTTCGAACAACTACGGTCAATGGATAACATTAACCTCATAGAAATGTTACAACTTACAAGTGTTAATGTTCACATGACAACATTTGAAATAAGTGGTCACTCGATTTTTAGAACGGTAAAAAATATTTACCGGGTAAAAAAAATATCGGTAAAATTTACGTAAATTTACCTTACCGGTAAAATTTACCAAGCTCCCATCTCTAGTCGCGTGCAGTGTGGAGTGTGTATATACCGCGCCACAACCCGCGCAAAGTTCCGCGCGACAACTTGGCGCGCCTGTGTGATCAGACGGAACGTCATGGTTCAACAAGTTTCTCCTTGGCGCGTCTCGTTCTGGAATCATCAATTCTTATCCATTGTGACAGGTACATTTAATTGATAACAATTAATACCGACGCGCCGTTTGATTGATAAGACGCGCCGCGCCAATTTTCCTTTGGCGCTTGACACAAAGACCGACAATTGTCGGGAAGCCACGCGCATACAAACCTTGCCGCGTAATACCGATCAGACGGCGCGTCAACTGTACCACGCTATACCACTCCACGCTCCACGCAACGCGCGACGCGCCGTGTAATCCCACCTTTATACTCTTACACCACGGATGCATATCTTTTAACATCATTTAAATACAAAGCGAGACAAAAACAAAAAACTTCTTTTCACTCATATATTTTATCTATGTGCGGGCCATGTAGTCGTTTCCTCTATACAAATACCCCGACACCTAATACCGATGATTTGGAATATTATTTAAATATACTTATAAAGTCGAAGACAACTCGTTCAAAAACTCAAAGCATCTGTAATTACATAGTTAATCGAAAACAAGTCTTAAAACGAGGTCCTGTATACTGATGACCTAGCGATTACCTCACAAAAAGATACGTTTGGAGAAGTAGAAAATAATTTGACACTTGCCTTGAAAGAGATGTTTATGTACTACAAAGAAAACCACTTAAAACCGAACCCTAATAAAACGCAAACGTGCTATTTCCATTTAAGAAATAGAAATCCAAACAGAGAACTAAAAGTTTAATAGGAGGATATGCAACTGGAACACACTAAGTTCTCAAAGTATTTGGGTGTGACACTAGATAGATCACTAACCTTTAAAAAACACTGCGAGAACACTCGAGAAAAAGTCAACACTAGAAACAACATACTTCGGAAACTTTTAAACTCCAAATGGGGTACAGATTCAAACACCCTGAGAACCTCAGCAATAGCATTAAGCTACTCAGCTGCCGAATACGCATGCTCAGTTTGGAAAGCATCAGCACACGCAAAAAACATTGATAAAGCACTCAACGAGTCTAGCATAATAATAATAGGATGCCTCAAACCAACAGAGTTACATATACTTCATATTCTATGTGGTATAGCAACCCCAGATATACGCAGAACAACGATAGCTGAAATTGAAAGATACAAATGTAATCAAGATCCAAGGCTCCCTCTATACGGGTACGTAGCTACGGAAAAATGCTTCGAATCAAGACAAAGTTTCATGCACAGTACAGAAGGAGATTCCCTGATTACCAAACAAGAAAGACAAAATATGTGGAAAGAAAGAAATATAGTAAGAGTCAACGAACCAATATGGAAACGAACGATAGAAAGTCTACCACCAGGACAAAATCTAAAATGCGAGACATGGAAAACACTCAATCGGCTAAGAGTAGGGGACAAGAAGAGGAATTTAAGCTGAATGATATGAGACTAACAGGTTGAGATAAAATTATTTCATAATTAGTTAAACAATAAAAATTGATATAATTTTTAAAAATGAATTGTTAAAAGTTTAGTTCTGTAAATTTTCTTAAAGTATTTTTATATTTATTAAATATGTACACTATTTATATTGCCACTTATAAATACTAATTTTAGCTATTCAGGACAGAAAAATGGTTACTAAATATTATTTATATAAAATAAATGTATATTAGGTAAATTAATTTTATGTTTTTAATGTGATAGAATTAAAATAACGTTTGTTAAAAAATATTGTGAAAACAGTATTTGATTTTAAATGCAGATACTCTTATAAATATTTAATCTAATAATTCTATAAGTTTTTTTCAAAATTATTTAAAATATGTATTTGAATACTTTTATTCAAATACTTTTACTCGAGTATTCTACAAGGCTGCATACAAATTTTATTATTATTTTTATCCTTATAAATCGAATACAATTCACGTGTGTTGAAAGTAGTTGGCCAAAATATATAAAATGTATAAAGAATTAATTCTGTGATCGGATCTACGAGTACTGTAGAAACAACGTCGAGTATTAGACGCATATTATAACATACTCGTACAGTATTTAAAATTGATATAAGCTCTATTCGTTAATTAGTTCATAGTGGTCAAGTTATTCGTGATGGTACATGGGACTCTGGAAACTTAATTTATTTATTACATAGCGTTCACTTGAAAATACTGTACTAAAAATTTGGCTTGAAAAACCTGTAAGGCGATTGATGAATACAACAAACGCAATAGATGTATACAAAAATAAAATAATTTCAAGAACAACATTTTTAAAAAAGATATTATATTATATTATAATATAATAATTAATAGTTAAAATAATTGATTTACTATATATTGACATATGTTGACACATAATGTAACAAAAATTTAATTATAATGGACTTAATTTAATTGAAAATCAATTTCTTTAACTTTAATCTGAAAATTAGGTCAAACAATTGTTTTGGGGTCAATGAGAACCGCCTTCACGTGGTGGCCGATGGGTAACTCTAAATGGTTCTCAAACTAAAATTTAGACAGGTAGGTAGAAATAAATTTGGCGGAAATGAAAATTGAACCTTTTTCGTTTTGGCGGAAACGACTGACGCCCAAAAAATACCAGGTCGTTACAATTTAGATCTTCAGGTAGCCCGTCTTGATTTTCAGTTGTTTCTTCCCCCGTTAAAATATTAGATATTTTTATTAATGCCGACAAACTATGATTTTTTTCAAGAACTTGGTGTAACTTTTTGTCCACAGCTTTCCCATTCTAATCATCCAAAGTTTCAAAGCTTCTTTTTATATCTTGAACTACTTTAATTAACTTGGAAAATGGTATATTTTACTGTTGTCAAGTGTAAAGAGTTTGTAGAACGGTGAAAAATAAAATAATATTCGCTTTATTTCCAATAATTTAAATATTTTTAAAAAAATAACCAAGTAAAATCATTCTTTTTAACAAAATGTAATAATTTCCTATAGTATTTGAAAATATACCAAAAAAAAGCACTAAAACCCCGAAAATAGCAAAAAAGCAATAAAAACCGTAAATATGCAACTACCAAACATAAATCCTAATGATCAAATGGAAGAAATTTAACAAAATTATAAAAATTTTGATTTAGATACTTTAAATTTTCAAAGATGAAATTTTTATTGCATTACTATGGAAAATTACATTTTTCAAGAAGAGTGCATTACAACTATAACGGGATATAACTAAAATGATAATGTTTCCTATAGCACAACAAATTAAAAACATTTAAAAAATTAATGAAACGATAGATAACAATACAAAAAAATCATTAGAGCTTATAATTAATTTATTAAACAATCCTTTTGAAGATTTTGAATCAGAATACAAATTTTTAAAATATTTAACAAAAAATGATTATTATGATAAACCAAAAATAATTTGTATATATAACTCTATTGATAATATTGTAAATCACAATACTAATATGATTGCTGAAAAACAAACAAAATGTGTAATCCTTCCTTTGAAATTCCAATTCAGAAAATATTTTGGTGCCCTTGGAGTGTTAGATAGTTTCATTCAACATCACAAATTTTTAAATACCTAGTCAAAAATGTAGACTATTTTTTGCTTTTTGTTATTTATTATACCGTTAATGATAATTAATTTATGCAACTTCATTTAAGTTAAATTATGCTGAAAAAGAGAATTACAATTTTTTAAGTGTTTCTTGCTCGTTGCGGTACATTTGTTTTGCAGAAAATCAAAAATGAATCATTTTAAAACGTATACAATTTTGAAATTAACGTTGTATTTGATGATATTTTTAATAAATGACATAGAAATCAATAAGAATATCTTCATAATTGCTTTCTAAACTGTGTTTTTTATTATTATTTCATCTTAATACAGTAACTAGATCAAAAGCTACAATTTAAATTAATTATATTTTGGTGACACTTTACTTATACTCGTATTGACTTCATCCGGCTAATGTTGAATAAATTCAAATTTTATTATTATTTTTATCTTTATAAATCGAATACAATTCACGTGTATTGAAAGTAGTTGGCGGCCACAATATATAAAATTATAAACAATTATATAGTTGGTTGGTTAATCTGTTGATATATCGAATGTTTGATTGTAACTGATTTGAAGACGTTTAATATATATAATTATACGACTTGTGCGGATACTATAAAAAACTCTAACGATATTTTTACTGTATTCATAATTGTTCAACAATTATCTTCTATTTCTATAATATACCGGACAGTGCTTTAATTTGACGTAATGGAATCTCAAATCATGTCTAGTGAAGAATCTACTGCCACGAGATTATTGAAGAGAAACGTGGCAATGTACTGCATGAACACGATGAGGAAACGGTCAATCGACGAACAGCTTATTGATTTATCGAAAATCATGGAATGTCCATTGGAACTTAAAATCGTGTACACTAGAACTGGATTGGAAGTTAGTTATTGTGTTGGGTCGGAAATCGCTTCGGTGAGCGGTTTGGAAGAACCGGTAAGTATATATTATACATAATTATTGAATAGTGCAGGAACGGGCAACTCAAAGTAATTAGATGGCTAATTTTTGGAAGTTTTAATCTCTGATGGGCCAAAGTAATGAGAGAAAAAAAACAAAAAGGTTATTGTAATTGACAATTAGCATTTATTTTAAATAATTCAATTTTACGACTAAACCGATATAATACTTAACCAATACTTATAGCTAAGTAAACTATGCCCATATGAATACTGAATACCGAAACAGATTTACATCGGCTGTTTGTTTTTTTCGATCTAATTAACTGTTTTCACTAGACATGTGTGAGCCAGTGCAAACGAGATGTGTTGCACAAACTTAAAGTGTTTTGTGGCTTCATCAATAACGCTGATCGGTCATCTTCATCGTATTGGCTAGCCCGAAGTGATGAGTGCCCTGAATCGAGTAGCTATAATCAAGGTGTATACTCCGAGGTCAGTGAAATGATTACGATACGTTTTAAAATATGGCGCAACTTACTTATTTAACTATTCGTTGTTTTGAACACACGCGTGTGCTTGTATAGGATGAATTGTACAAGAAACGAGTGTCTGCGAAAACCGCGAGAAATCTGTTCAACGATAATATCGTGCTGGTCGACCCAGAGATGGATATATCGGGTGAACTGTGCGACTTTATGGATATTCATAAGTTACCGTTGGAGCTCACAATCAACTATTTACAAAGTGAATGCGAAATTACCTTCGAATGCGGACCGTATAGTGTTTCCACCAGTGGATCCGTACACTCGGTAAGTATCTTAAACTAATATCTTAATCTCAAACATGCTATAGTATAAGTTTTATAATACTTCGATCGTATTCTCTTTTAGACGTGTACGCAACAGGGCAAAATGCTACTGTTGCACGAATTAGAAAAGTTCGTCGCTGAGGAAGTCGGAGTTGCTCAAAAAGAGTTAATTAACGAAAATCAACGATGTGACGCGCTGAATGGATATACAATAAACGAGCCTGCTATAAAGTCGGTCGCCCAACTTCCGGAAACTGCGAATCGCATACCAGTCTTAACGGAGTTACCCGTGCCCAACGAGCAGCCAAGGAGATCCTGTAATGCCCTCGAACCACATGAGGTAATTAAAAATCACCACAAGTGGCATGATGCGTTGGATAATAATAATGCCGATTGAACGCAGTTTATGTTGAGCTAATGCAAAAATACTATAGTGAATAATTATGCTTTCACGAGCATAATGCAATAGAAATAAAGTCACGTCGCGTTAATTGTGAAATAATATAGCGCTTGTACTCGCATAGTGTCGGTAGTAGTAATAATCACAAAACGATTTTTTTTTTCACTTGCAGAAATACAACAGCAGAGCTTCCGCGGTGTTAAAAACTATCTCGTGGGAAACGTTTCGGGAAAGTGCTAAAAGGTTTTTAGAAATAATCGTGCAAGCGGACCGCGCAAATCAATCTTATTTGAAGATAATCACAGATTGCGTAGTGTCCAATGTAAAGTAACATCGGAAATATATTTACAGATTTTCTTCGTTTAAATTACATATTATTTACGTGTAATTATTTTTAACGAAGCATTATATAACGCTCGTTTTGCAGTCGATTGAGGAGCCCGAAAAATGCGCCTTATATGCGACACTTTGTTGCCACGTGATTGAAAAAGCTTCTGTGTCTACGAGAAGGTACATACATCAAGAGTTGTCGAGGTCGTTCAAGAACGAGCTAATACAATCTTGCAGGGACGTGTTGAGTGAAGCCGGCGTAATGACTCTGTTGAGAGCGTCTCAACAGCTACAGGGCTCAAGGCGATCAGAACACAGCCTTGACCTTAATGCTCGTGATCGTACCCAACGAACATGCAGGTAAACATTATCGGTTTGGAAGCTTATATGTTGGGCAACGAAATTAAATGTTTTAAAAAACATGACAAAATTCTTGAAAAAAAAAAAAAACGATTGATGCACAAGGTGACTTCGAACGCAAGTGACGAATGTGATAGTTAGGAGAAAAATAAATAACACTTTTAACATAATTATCCCTTATCATTAAATATATATATATATAATAAGCCTTAAAAACACCAAAAAATGTTGTAAAGATTAAAACTGCTGTAAAAGTTCAAAATAAATATTAATTTTTTTAATTCTACGTCATATGAAACAAACCTTTTGTCATTTCGAATAAAAGTCCAATTTGGATTGAAATCTCTACTATTATAGCATGGTTTGTAATTGCTGTACGTAACGTGTTTCGCAGGCTTATGGGTGAGATGTTCATGCGAGACCAAATGTTCAAAACTGTAATGAACACCGTTGATACGTTCATGCAGATACATGACGCGCATTCGTTGGAATGTCTTTGTATTTTGTTGACCATAATCGGACCAAAGCTTGAAACAGTAATACAAAATTTATAATATAATAAATATATAATTATATATACACTTTTATAGGTCTTAGTACCTGTTCAATAGAACTACCGGTTATCTTCGGGAAATCCTACTGTTTTATGCTAAACGCGTGCGAGTTGTTTTTGTATAGATTATCGATGCTCCAAGACATGTATTCAAACAACTGGAAAGCTATTCGGTCGCCGGGTACGCGGGCAACACTCCTCTGCCACGGCGAACAATAGACATGATCGACGTAGTTCTGAATGTACTGCGGTATAACCCGAAGGGTTCGAATTTCTGGCGAGGCCATTTTACCGGAAGAAATAGCAGGAAGGCTAATAAATGCCGTCGTCAGGATATACAGTCGGTGGATCACCGTGCGGATCGCATCTCCAGCGAGATATCGCGATACAACCAAAACCCACGATCCTTTATTACTTCCACAACAGCACAGCACAAGAGGAAACACGTCACGTTCAATCCCGTGGTGAAGTCTACACTCAATATTCCTGATTATGATATCCTTATATCCCAAAATATTCCTTAAATAAATTAGTAGTTATCTAGCCCCTTTCTCCCCACCACCCTATTTACACTGTTAGGTAAGTATAATATTCATAGAATGATTCGAAATAATTATAACATAAACAAATTACATATGTTGACACATTATGCCAATGCATGAAATCAAAACAATTATACTTAAATTGTATACGAACTAACGATGAAACTTAAATAATGATAAAAAAAACACGTGATATTAATGTAAAACAATAATTAACAAAAATATAATTAGGAAACTCCTAAAATATAGTAAAGTCCACCGTAATGTTCATATAGAAGTATTTCCTTCGATATTCGTTTATAAAAAGTTTTTTTTTAGTTTCTATAAAACAAAAAATAACTAAAAAATAATAATAATAATAAAATAATAACTTTTATACAAAAGTTTTTTTTTATGAATATGGTGATAATTTATCTACATAATTTATATAAATTCTCACAACAAAATTGAAATTAAAATTAATTCTCATCTATTCTTATTGACGATTTTATTTATTATACGCTCTATTTTATTGTACTCTATAGTTTGTATATATTCACTTTTATAACACTTATAATCAGGGGCGGATTTAACAATTTTCCGCCCCTATGCCAAATTAAATTTGCCGCTCCTATCTAAAAAAAACTTAATACCTCTTTAATAAAATATCCTCAAATAAATTAATTTTTTCAATACCTATAGGTATACCTAATATGCAATTTTTGCTCATTATAGTATTACGAGACATTTCTTAAACAATAAGATAAGCGCTATAATACAATACTATTGTCGTTGTCGTAGACGAATTCCTGGGAAAATATAAATATTATTTTGCTAAAAATAAACAAATACAAAATCCACAATTTCAAGATTTTGAAGTGATAAATACAATTTTAAAAATTATGTACCTAATTTTACAAAATCAAAATAAATTTTCAACATAATTTTGCCGCCCTCCAAAATTTGCCGCCGTATGCGGCCGCATAGTTCGCAGTGCCTTAAATTCGCCCCTGCTTATAATTTAATATATTTTCCAAATAACATCTATTAATATAATGATGCCCACCACGGATAATATCTGAGACGATAACGAATAATATGGACAAGTATTAAACAATATTATTAAGATATTAGACAAGATATTAAACAAACTTTCGCAAATGTCCAACACAACTCTTCGAATAACCCCTTACAATACATAACAACTGGTCTGAAAAAGGTCAAAATACGGCGGTCAACTAATAATAATGTTAATCGTCGGAAGTGCTGGGATGAATCACTTGTCACTCTGTTTTTCATTATGTATCACGTACATCAAACGAGGTATTAGAAATAATAATCAAATGATATTGTATGAATAAATAAATAAATTAATAAATAGTTTATGTATAGAAATAAATGAATAAAATCTTAGCTTGGAGAATTATTATATTTGTATACTACGACCAGTTTTGAATTAAAAATTAGAATTTTAGAATTTTATTTTAAAACATTTGTATAAAATGATTTTACGGATATTGCTTTTGTTTTACATAGTGTATTATAAAAAAATGAAGTAGATACTTCTAAAGAAATATGAATAGGATACTGATGATACTTTCTACATAGTTGAAATAAAATTAAAATTAAATTGTATATTTTGACGCCTAAAAATTAAACTTAATTCATTAAAAGAAATATGAACAAGCAAAAATTCACATTATTTGAGAAATGCAATGTATTTCATCTTTTTCTCTTTACTCTTAGGTAAAATAATAAGAATATATAAAGTATTCTCTATTTAAAATATGATTTACATTCAGACTGAAAAATATCATTGTGATTTTTTGTTAAAATATTTTTCTAACCGAAAATGTTTATATGAACGAAATATAATTTTAAAATTATTTCATACATCGTTTACTTCACATACAATTTCAATTATGACATATTCTATTCATTATTTCTCTCATAAATTATAAGTAACTATTATAAATTTATAAGTCATTTATCTAATTGTTCTTACTATAACGCTCAAATGACTCAGAAATTAATTTTTTTTAACGACAAATAACTTATTTGAAATAAGACTTTAAACAAAAAAGTTCATGATAAAAAATGTACACTCAAACATTTTAGATGTCTATTTTTTATTTTATTTAATGAATATATGTACTGAATGTAAAATTATAAAATCACATGGATTCATTACTGCACGGAGCTCAGACAAGGGTATCGGCAATTTATTCCGTGATCGGTAAGACGTCGAGATGATGGCAGCTATCTGATCCAGGGACATTATCGACAGTGCGAGAATGTACCTTCAGTTATATAACTAAAGCCTCCGGTTTAAGAAACATGGGTTTTACAGACACGGATTCTGGCAGACTGCGGAGGAGATACTTCCAACGTATGTGAAGTTGGCTCATTCTTTTAACGGATTAACTCGAAACCTATACCAATATTTTGCTAGTTATTTGCGAGAATTTGAAAGTATATTTACAAAATTTGCGAGTAAACCGTTTACGAACTATAATCAAAAAACAGGAGGGTGGGTCAACTTTACATAGCCCCTCCAAGTTGCCCTAAAATTTCGAAATTCGTACCAAATTATGCTTCTTTCAAAGTGTCGCAAATAACTTGCAAAATATTGATATAAATTTCGAATTTTTCTGTTAAAAAGGGTGAGCAAACTTCGTGTACTTGTATTTTCAATCCATTGGAGGTTAGGTCAAGTTAGAAATATTTTTGTGATAGTTTGACCGTGGGGATTGTCCCACAGTCAGCCCAAAATGTTTTTGTCATATTTTGTACGTTTCAATAAATGATGGCCACTTGCCACTTGAAGTATTGCCTAACAGTATTTCCAGATGGAATGTGGTTTAAAAATAAATAAAAAGAGCTTTATATCACATCATTACTCTTGGAATCCGTGCAAAACAATTTCCTACGTTTTATTGCTTTTAAATTTAATATATTAAGACCCGTTCATGGGACATATAATAATGTCTGTAATTTTCGTAATTTATCCTCACTTAATGAAAGACGTTCTCTCCTTATATCAACATTTTTACACAACTTACTTAATAGGTAATACTATTTGTCCGGATCTTCTCTCACTCATTAATTTTAATATAAATTCCCAAAACACAAGCGATCATAAACCTTTTTACCCAGTTTATTCCACTAAAAATTATATTATCAATTGCCCTGCTAATCTATTAATGGCGGCAGGCAATCGATTTAAGTTTGATTATATTTAGTGATCCTTAGTCTCATGCGTTTTATTTTTATAATCCAAGTTATATTTATAATCAAATGAAGTGTTATGGAGTTATTCAGTGAAGAAGAAACCGATAATGAATCGTTTTCAGTAGCTTCCATGAGTATATTTGAGGACATAAAACCTTAACATGAAGAATGTGAACAAAGTAGTAAATTTACATGTAATTAACCGGAGATCACGACAACATGCAATATTCACCATCTCTAGCGAATATACTATTAAACTTTTGCAAATACATAACTTGTTGGTCTCCTTAGATGGTCCCTATTTTCGGATATAATAGTTTTACAGAAACAAGTGCTTCTTCCGAAAGCATGTTTCAAGATCTATAGATCTTGAGTATACTCATTCATTTTACTATCCCTCTAACTTTTAAACGACACGATCCGGAACTACTGGTTGACAAAACCCTGACATGAGCAAATCATGAACTTTATAAGTCATGAATTCATTTGAGCTTACAACGTTGGTCCCTTATATTAAGAAAATATCTTAGGGCCTCCGGCAATCACCGGGTATCCGGGTGGGCCAAACCGACACTGTGTATATAGATAAAAAAAACTAATTATGGCTAAATCAATACATGTCTCGTTTTAATTAAAGTCAAAAACATACAAAATTTTCAAAACAAAAAAAAAATATATTTAATTTTAAAAATTATTAGTTACATAACTATTAAATATAAGTGTACAACTGTACAATAATGTTTTAAAAAAACATAAACATGAATATAAAAATAAACATAACCATGTTTTCAGACATAAACTGATGAGGACTTTACAGTTATGGTATCCGATCTTTATTCACTGACATTCTTCTTTTTTAAAAATTCATCAACACTGTTTAGGTAATCGTCGTATGCGAATAGATTGTTGAATTATTGTTCGTTCTTATCATTCTAAGGCCCGGGTTTTCAATCTATTTTATCCGCAAGATAACATGAATTATTCGGCAGATAAGGAAAAATTGATAATTATCCATTTTTCAATGTCCAGATAGCGTTTATTCGACGGATTAATCATGGAATAGTTATTCGGTACTATTTCCCTTGAATAAAGATTAATCTAACGAATAAATTTGTTATCATCAATCGTCGTTAATAATTAAATATTTTTTTTTCTATTTTGTGATTTGTGATTGTGACTACTTTTTAAAAGTACGTTTAGTGAATAGCTCGACTTCCATTAATTACAAAAAAACTTATAATATAATACACTTTAACACAGTTGAAGTAGAATTATAATCATCTGTAATTTTAGACCAACAATTGTTTTTTTCTTTCCAGGATATTGCATTTGACTCCTTATTCTCTTATATATGTTCATATTCTAATGCATATTTCAACATTAATTCCTTTTCAATAAATGAAAAATTAGTTGCTCTAGACCTTTTTACACATTTTGAGATTTTAGATGCCATGTAAATTAAAAATATACGGTAAAAAAATAAATAAAATTACAAGAAGTTCTCATTCAATTATTATATATACTTATAACACTGCGAAATGCGAATACCCATGTTAACGTATTTTAATGGGAATCCGACGTGAGATAATTTTTCAATGATAACTGTAAGAAATATCGACCTTAAATTGCTTTTTCTTACTCGCTATTACTCTCTGAATCTTCTCATCCCACCACCACGTTTCCTTGTCTTCTGGTAAACTACTTTTGGTTTCACCAACAACCTCTTTTGCTATGTTCTTAACACAAGTGGCCATCCTTCTCCAAACCTCATTTATATCTCCCTCAACATTTACACAGCTTTTTCTTTTAATTTCTTTATAAACTCCTTCTCTTTGTTTCCTATTAATTTCCACCACCTAATTCTGATCTCCTTCCCTGTCTTCCTTCTTTTGTTCATCTTTTTTCTACTACACCATACTTCCATTATCATCAACCTATGTTGTGTTATTACACTCTCTCCAGGAATTACTTTACAATCCTTTACTCTTTTTATATTGTCTATCCTCCACATAAAATAATAAATCTGCGACCTATTTCTTTCACTCTTGTATGTTATATAATGCTCTTCTCTTTTCCTAAAATATGTATTGATTACTGCAAGCTCATACGATTCTGCAAAATCCAAAACTTTTTCTCCAGCCTCATTCCTCTCGCCAAAACCATAACCACTCTTTCATACCCTACCCTCTCACTCCCTACGTGACCATTCATATCACCACCAATAACAGCATCCTCATTTCCTGGTATTCCTTGCATCACCTCATCCATCTCTCGCCAAAACTCTTCCTTTTCACTTTCTTCACATCCTACTTGCGGTGCATACGCACTTACTACGTTTAATACTTTCTCCTCGAATACCAATTTTACCGTAATAATTCTATCACTTTTCCTTCCTACGTCGACTACCTTAATTTTCATCTCATCATCCAATATTACTCCAACGCCATTCCTAGTACTAGTCCTACTTAAATATATTACCTTATAGCCCTCTCCTATTTCCTTTGCTTTCTCTCCTTTCCATTTAGTTTCCTGTACACAACAAATATTAACTTTCCTTCTCTTCAATACTTCTGCTAATTCTCTACTTCTGCCTGTCAACGTTCCAACATTCCACGTGCCTATTCTCACTTTAAATCTATCCCTCATACCTAGACTCAGATTTAACCCGGGGCGCAATGGTGATGTCCCAACACCGTTGACATTACCCGTGTTGGGTAGTCCTGCACACATAACTGGTGGAACAGCTACCACACTGGCTGTCCGGGTGGTATCACACACTTTAACATCCAGGTCTCCTCCTCCTCTAGATATAATATTTCCTCTCACTTGTTGTCCCCGCGCACATCCGAGATGGGACAAACCGCCTAAGTATCGATAAGGACTCCTCATTCTATTTGACATAATTTTACACCGGCTGTCGACCTGACGCAACCACATTAGTCGCCTCTTACGACTAGCTGTGGAAACCGTGGAAATATTCTGACACCCCTTTCCACAGGGGATTATAAAAATTTTTCGATAACAAATGAAAACCTGTTGAATGTCTAACTAATGTCTGTTAAATGAGAACTTCTTGTAATTTTATTTATTTTTTTACCGTATATTTTTAATTTACATGGCATCTAAAATCTCAAAATGTGTAAAAAGGTCTAGAGCAACTAATTTTTCATTTATTGAAAAGGAATTAATGTTGAAATATGCATTAGAATATGAACATATATAAGAGAATAAGGAGTCAAATGCAATATCCTGGAAAGAAAAAAACAATTGTTGGTCTAAAATTACAGATGATTATAATTCTACTTCAACTGTGTTAAATTGTATTATATTATAAGTTTTTTTGTAATTAATGGAAGTCGAGCTATTCACAAAATAGAAAAAAAAAAATTTAATTATTAACGACGATTAATGATAACGAATTTATTCGTTAGATTAATCTTTATTCAATGGAAATAGTACCGAATAACTATTCCATGATTAATCCGTCGAATAAACGCTATCTGGACATTGAAAAACCGATAATTATCAATTTTTGTTTACCAATCTTAAATAATTTAGCAATAGAATTTCAATCACAGAAACCTATAATACACACTCTGTATTCTAAAATGGAATCTGCATATAAAACTATATTAGAATGTTATATCGATGAAAGCTATTTAAGGAACAATAACATATCTGTAGTACAGTATAGAAATCCAGCTCATTATTTTTCCCAAGATAAGATATATTTATGAGGTAAATGTAGCGCAGAATTAATTACTGCAACTATTTTCCAAAAAAATAAAGATATTTTTATAAATAATTGCTTGAATTTTTATGTTAAATGTAGCACACAAATATATAAACGTTTAACAGTGATCATGTCAAGTGTCTTAAATATATGTTATTTATGGATCCTAAAGATGTAAAGAATATAATAAGCATTACTCCTGTCTTGACATTTTTCAAAGAACAGTTTAAAAATATTGATTTAAACAGTTTAGATCTTGAGTGGAGACTTTTAAGAAATACAAATGTAGATATTTCTTTAAAGATAGAAGATTTTTGGGCTAGTGTTAAGCAAATACAAAATGGAAATGGATCAGAAACATTTCCTCTTGTTAATAATTTAGTATTTTATATTTTAACTTTGCCTCATAGCACTGCTGCAGTTGAGCGTATTTTCAGCAATATTAATTTAAACAAAACTAAATTAAGGAATCGGTTATCTACGGATACGTTAAAAGGAATTTTACATTCAAAAAACTTATTAAAGGATCAAAGTTGTTTTAATTTTGACATCTCTCCTTCAATGACTAAAACATTAAATAATAATATGTATAAATAATTGTAAACATTTAAAGAATAATTTATATTGTTACAAAAAAAAAACAATATTTAAATTTAAATTAATATTTGTTTGTATTTTGTTAGTTGTAAATAAACATTACCTTGAACACATTTAAAGAGTGCTTTATTTTGTTATTTTTTATCTTTTTTATAGTATCTACATAATATTAGATTATAGTCAGGGGCGTTTGAAATCTTAACGAATTTAGTAGAGTAAGTAGTAGTTTAGTAAGTAGGTAGGTATTTGGTATTGCTTAATATTTGTATAAAATTTAAGTTTAATACTTCAATATAAAAAAATGTCTACGCCACTGATAATAGTATATTATCTTAAATCGTGGTTATCACCACGTTTATCTATTCTGTATCTACATATATATAATATACCGTGGTTAGGTATCATTTATCACTGAAATGGCGTAATGTTCAATATTTACAATTCCCTACCGTATGTAACTTTATGGTATACGATAAAACGGTCTTTCATAAAATGTAAATATTATTATTATATTATGCATTATTAATTAATATATTTTATAGTTAAATTGTTATTGAAGATCGAGCGAAGCGAGATTTGAGCCTAAAAAAAAATATCTGGAAAAACAAATAAAATCGAAACTTTTTAATAATAAAATAGAAACATATGAACATTTGACCTGGCAACACTGGTTGCTCTTCAGACGCCGTAACTAGTAAACGTCTTTTTTTTATTTTTCTCAGTGTTTTAAATTAAAATGGCTGGTTCAACTGTCAACAATATTGCTACCACTAAGAAGTTTGAATATATTGCACTTACACCACCAAGCAAACTCATCGATTCAACAACATTTACCATCGACTTCGCTGCATGCAAATTCATAAGCATTGGATTGGATCCGACGGACCACTTCATCGTAGTCGCCCACATTTTAACAACTTCTCGACATGTATCTATTTCAGTGGACTTCATGCGTAGAATATTCTCGTTTATGGGTAATATTTTATCATTTATACTGGATAGACCTGACACTGTACGTAACGGTCGCTAGAACTATGTACAGACACCGCAACGACCGGTCTGCAACTTATCAATCATCACCACGAGTAACGACGACTGTCGACTATCCTACCACGCGATAAAGGCGTAATGGCGGGATGGGAAGACGAGTCGCCCGGTACGAGGACCGGTCGCCGACCACAAGTCGTTGGTTTTACGTTCGTTCCAATGCGCCATTGTATTTTATTTAAAGTGTGTCTCGTGAACATTTTTGATTTGATATTTTTTGTACGATTTGTGTTTCTTCAAATAAATAATTCGCAAACTTAATAGTGATCGAACGACTTTTCAACTTATACAGCTTATAGCATTGAATAGTGTATTTGAACCAACAATTAATTACAAAGAGCTGTGAACAAAATTCTACTCTTACGTTAACCGTGACAGAGCCGCAAAATAACGTATTATATTTCTGGAAAAAAATTCATACCGCGTCACGAGCATAGTGTACCAGAGTGAAAGTATACTCGTAATGGATGATAAGAATCAAGCTGGTTGTCGTGTATTGCTCAACCGATCTGATATTTTAACCATACAATATCAGGAATGGGCTATTTTCAAGCTTATGATGCGGAAAACAACAGTTACGAGGCCAACCATAATGCAACAATTCAAGGAGTTGTGCGATTATTTAAAAAAAAATTACATAAGGGCTGAAAATGTAGAAGAGATGTCTCCAATAATCAAAAACTTACATGACAATTTGATTTCCTCGTATTTACCGAAAAATACTTGGAATTATGTGAACCAGCTAAAACTCTTCGCCACTACTCAGCTAGCTGAACAGTGCATAATGAAAATTGAACCAGAGGTAAATAAGAATCATAGTTATATTTTTCTTCATAATTATTAAATATTTATTATTATTTTTAGGCGTACAGCGGAGATCTTACAATCATGACTCAGTCTCCACCATCATCAATGAGAATATGGGTTCTTGTTATTCGTCTATTGAGGTCTGTTATATCTATATTAAGAAAAATCGAAACAATACCGCCATGAACCTTGCAACTTATTCTTTTATCCCTTATGCTATTTTACCTAGATTTTATATTCTCCAATCAGTTGTTAGGCCTCAGCTTGAATACATATATTATAAATCTTAGATAAGATTCACGCTACTTGGGTTCTCTCTCTTTATACGAACTGAGAATAATGTTCTCTTGAAATATTATTTCAGTTGCTCAGGACGAGTGAAAAATCGACATATCGTCGTTTAAACTGCAACAAAGCGTATCTTAGTTTTTGTAGTTTTTTAGGAGATACAAAAAACACGTGTTTAATGATTTAAACCAACTAAATATAAGTTAAAACATGTTTATTTAATGTGATTTTCATTAAAAAAGTGTTTAAAACACTAAAATTCAAAGTTTATTGAATATTCAGTATTTTTCATGAGATACGCTTTGTTTGACACTGATGAATCTGAGATAGGTCTTTTTTACTTCACTGGTGATAAACCATAAATTAAATATTTTAACATACTTTAATAATAATAATTATTGTATGACATAGTTGGGATGTAATAAATTATTATGTTATTATCTTAATGAATATGCAACATAACTATAGTTTGTTCATTTTAAGAAGCGATTCAGGCGGCCACCAATTTTTGTCGGCGGCGGACAGGTCACGCCCAACCGATCCCCACCTCACTATTTTTTCCACCGGTGAGAGCGTACGTTATGTGCTCCGCGTTAGGTGAATGTGTGTGCAAGCGTCAACGTCGACGTGCGAACAAAATATGTGATAACTGATAAAGCACCGCACCGGAGTCGATGCCATACATTTTAAATTATGTATACAAGTATGCAATAAACACTAGACTAATGCGTCGCTCTCGTCGGCAGTGATTATTAAGACAAAGGTGATCTACGAGGCCACACCCATGCGTTGAAGTTGGCAGCCTGAATCGCTTCTTAAAATGAACAGACTATAGAGATTAATTATATTTTTTTTTTTTAGTAAGATAGGTACATATTATGTTGTATATATGCTCTGAGTCGAAGAGTTGATTATATTTTCTTTTTTTTATTTAGATTTAATCATATGACTGTGTAGATGGATTTGGAATTGCTTCAATTTGTTTATATGGATAATTTTCTGATATCTGGGTATAGGTTTTTCTGTTTTGAGTTTATTATTGGTTTATGGATTTTTCCTTGTAAATTATGATTTTGGTTCAAAGTCAATAGTGGTTGATTCTGTTGTGGTTGTTCTTGTTATTCTCGCTTTGCATTATGCTTAAGCTGAAAGTCTGATATAAAAGAGAAATATTAATTCCTGTATTAATGCATGTTAGAATTATTTTCCATATAAAAAATATTCCTAATAATCCAGATATAAATTCACCAAAGACGGTAAACCAGCCCCACATTTTTTTTAGTTTGTTGTCTACCATGTTGCTAATGGTATTTTCATCAACCAATGAGTTTAAATTTAGCCTGTGATCCATTATTGTGAAACCCATAGTTTGTCTTGCCAAATTTTTTTGGGATGCTTCTATTTCTTGGGGTAGTACTATATATTGTTGAACATTTTTCATGTAGATTCCTGCTGTCATTAGATGTTCAATACTTTTGGACGTCCGTGTCCATTTTGTGGAAGGTTTAAGAGTCTGTGGTCTTTTTGTTTCTCTAATATTTTGTGATACCATTCTCCATCAAGTAGAAATGCAGATGGTAGTAAATTGTTACAATCTAATTCTGTTCTGAATTGTTGTAAAGTTCTTGTTTTTGGTGCCATGAAGTATGATTGATTATTGTAAATAACTGGTAATTCGTCATAACATATTGTGTTTTTTGATGAGATTTCGACTTCTACTGGCTTACATTTTAGTAGGTAAATTATTTCTCCAGCCTTCAATGCCGTATATACTGTTCCCTCGCCCATGGAGTATGCAAATTCAGATAAGCTATATGTTGCTTATGTTAGTTTATGTAATAGCACAATGTTTTAGTTCACATTGTTTTTGAATTAAGTCTGTATATAAAGTTGTTACCGATGCTTTGAAACGATTGTCAATGTAAACCAGTTTAGTATTTATATAGGCCATTAAATGTATATTTTGTGGGTGTATGCTTTTGGTTTTAAAATAATGAAAAAATAGTGGATCTGTAATTATGGTTAGTTGTAAGTGATCAGTTTGTGTAGCTGGTATATTACATATATAATACATATTATGTTGATTTTATGTGCTGTAATGCAAAAACGAATTTATCCAATTTCACTAAATATGTTTGAGCGGTTTTATCATTGCTCAAAGTTATTAATGACTCAGGTCCGTCGTATAGAATGGTAAATTTATGAGTTTCACAATCATAAATATTTGCGTCCCATACTACATCTCCTTTATAAGTATCCAAACCATATTGGTTGGATAATTTTAAAGTTAAATCAGTTGGGAGGGTTAAAGTGTTTTGTTTGTGGTTTACTATGGTGAACTATAACTTCTTGCCATGTACCTTTTTCAGATGAAAATGTAGAGCCTTTGCAATTGCCATATCTGTCTACAAAACCGGCAACTGTAACCGAAGATAGTATGGTCTCGTTAATTTTTATACCTGTAATAAGCATTATTACTTAAAGTTACGTATGGTAAATAGTATGACCATCTAGACTGATTATTGTCTTCTACATAATTTTTTAGTGAGTTAGAAAGGACACCATTAATTTTTTTCGACCAGCCCCTGTAACTGGGGCGAGTAGCTTGTTGATAAAACTTGTTTTATACATAAATTATCACATATATCTTCTACGAGTTTATTGCTGAAATGGGTACCTCTATCAGAAGAAAATGTTTGAAAACATCCCCAATGGGATATTATTTGAATCATAAATTTAACTGTTGATTCAGCGGAAGCTGATCCAACAGCTTTAGTTAATATGAATTTAGTATTATTGCATGCGGCAACTAATACATATTTTTTTTTTATTGCTAGTAGTTAAAGGACCTAAATAGTCATTGACATAGTCAAATGTTAGTCTATCTAATGGTCTATTTGATAATTTTATAGGTTGTAATTGACCTATTGGTTTGCTTTCTGATTTTTAATTTATTTGGCATTTATAGCACGTTTTTTATGAACTCTGAAGTATCTTTAATCAAATTTTCCCAATAATATTTATTTTGTATTTTATGAACTGTTCTTGTTATACCTGTATGACCTCCCGTAGGTGATTCGTGATATGATCTTAATATATTATTAACTAAAGATTTTGGAATTACTAAAATTGGTGCAAAATTTCTAGGAGGGGTAAATTTTTTGTAATATAAAATTGCATTTAGTATTCTAAATTTTCGTGTTTTTCTTTTTATACTTTTAGGAATATTTTTATTATTTGATTAAATTATTGCTTTAATTATATCAGAGCAAAATTTGTCTTTAGCTTGTTCGTTTTTTATATTGTCTAAATCTAAGTTTATTTGTGTATGTTTATCTTTAACTACATCAATTTTATTAATTGCATTCCTGGATAAAGCATCTGCTATTAAATTTTCTTTACCTTTTTTGTAAATTATATCAAAAGCAAAATTTAATAATTTAAGTGTTAATCTGGCTATTCGAGCAAAAGGAATTTTTAAATTTTTGTAGTATTGAAAATGGTAAAATGTCTTCCCCATAGATATTCTCGGAAATAAGTTATTCCAAAACATAAACCCAAGAGTTCCAGAGTAGTTGATGAATATGTTTTTTCATTAGCTAATAATTTACATGATGCATAGCCTATTGGATGTAATATATTATTTTCATCTGGTGGTTCAATATATGCATTGTTGAAGCATCTGTTGTTAGAAATACATGTTTATCATCATCAAAGTGTTTCAAAAGTGGTTCAGAAATTAAATAATTTTTAGTTTTTTAAAAGATTCTTCATGTTCTATTTTTTTATTATCTCCTTTCATAAATTCAGTGAAGAGGTAGGCTATTTTTGCAAAATCTTTTACGTATTTTCTATAATATGAGCACATTCCTATTAATTAACTAACGTCTTTTTGAGTTTTTGGTTGTTTAAATTCAGTTATTGCTTTTGTATTTTTATCCATCAGTTTGATACCTTCGTGAGTTATTATGTGTCCAAATAATTCAATTTTGTTATTAAAAAAGAAACATTTACTGGTTTTTAGAGAGAAATTTAATTTATCCATAATTAATAAAGCTTGGTTTAAATTACTAATAGCTTGTTCAAAATGTTTACCATAGGATGCTAAGTCATCAATGTATATTTTAAGAAATTTATATAATAATTCTGAGAAAGCTTCATTCAATTTTCTCTGAAAGAGGTTTGAGCTAACTTTTAGGCCTTGTGGGATTCTAGTAAACGTGAATAGTCTATGGCAAATGTGAATGCAAGCTTATATTGATCTTCTTCTTTGACAGGCAATTGAAAAAAACCACTATTAAGATCTAAGGATGAAAAATATTTTGATCCTTCTAGAGCTCTTAACAAATCTGTCGTTCTAGGTAAAGGATATTGATCGGTTTCGATTATATCTTTTAGTTTTTTATATCAGGGCTGCTACAAATACCAAAATTTAAAAATGTGTTTTAACTCCAAAATGAATACTTTTCAGAAACAATAAAAAACATCTTATTAATTTAAAAACATTGTTAACAGATAACTGTATTGTTTAAATTTATTATTTATGATTTCGTTGATGTTTTTTGAATAATTTATATATTTATTAAAATAAATGAACTATTGAAAGGAGTTAAGATTTTTTCTCATTTTATTAAACTATTTCTTTTCATATTATTATGATGTTTTTTTAAATGGTTTAATTTAGTTCCAATAACAAAGCAATTAAAACTTAAATTTTTTTATTGACAGTTACAGAATAACATTAGTAATAAAATAACTTAATTTTTCAGAAACAAAATATAACATAATAATTATTAGAAATAAAAAAACGTTATCAGCCTTGATTATAACATAAATAATAAAATAACTTAATTTTTCTGTAACAAAATACTAAATAATAATAATAATAAGTAATCAATTTTCTAGGTATTAACATTGAAAATAAAATAAAAGAATTTTTCAGTAACAAAATGGTATAAATTATCCATAACATGCTCAATATATTATATTACAACAAAAAAATGTTAAATTAATTTTAGTAATTATTATGAAAAAGTAACATTAAGAATAAGATTAATAATACAATAACAATATATTTATTGTTGGCAAATTGTCGTAAAAAGAATGATAATCTTTAACCGCTTTAAGCTTTTACTTTTGGGTCTAGATCACTTTCTTCAATTGTATTTAAAAGCACATTTTGGCGTTTAGGAGAATTAAAAAAACCGTATATTTTTTCTACAACGCCCAAGCAATTTCTAATTGGCAGAATATTACTAGCTTTAGATACAGCTAAATTTAAGCTATGAGCCACACAATGCACATACAATGCTTTAGGGTATGTCGCCCTAATAATAGTTTGAACACCTTTTAAATGTCCTGACATATTGCTCGCTCCATCATAACCTTGTCCTACCATATTATTACAGTCAATTCCAAAAGAATTCAAACCATAAAATTAAAAATAATTTACATGCATACAATTCAAGCGTCAAATGAATAAAAGAGTTACCTAATTGTTATAAAATAAAATAATCTTGTTATTTATTACCATTAAGAATAACTGTAGCTAGATTTTCTCCTGTTAGACTTTGTACTTCAATAAATTTTAAAAAGCTCTCATTCATAGATACATTTTCTCCAGGTCCACTTAAATATCTGACACATAAGGTGAGTTGCTCTTTTACCGAAACATCTGTTGTCTCATCGACTAAGACAGAAAAAAAACCGGATTTATTAAAATTTGAACAATTTTTTTAAAAATAATATCTCCACATGTTTCAATTATCTCATTTTGAGTTTGATTACTAATATATTTGTTTTTAGAGTCTGTTTCTAAATAGGTTTTCATGTAATCTATATCTTTAGCTTTATATTTCAAAATAACACGAAAGTTTCCTTCATTTTCATTTGATTCACCTAAACAATAAATACTATATTATATTATAACTATATAATAAAAACTATATTCTTTAGTATTAATTCCTATAAAACAGTCTAATAAAATTTTGGCATTAACTACTTGAGCCTTAACAAGTTGTAAGCTACCTATATAGTATAATATAATATACATACTACTGAATTAAATAGGACCATAATCTCTATGACCTCTTAAAGCTATTTCCTGTTGGCCGCATAACATCACACATTCAATGATTGGAATTAAACGCTTTCGATTTTCTTCAATTTGTTTCATTCTAAAAATTAAATTAAAAAATGTATTTCAAATATATTTCTTACATCTATATTCTATTTATAGATTTATATTTAATTAAAGGTTAAATAGGTATACTTATTATTTTTATGTACCTTTCACTATCAATACGGTTTATAATCGAAGAACTCTTATTTAAATAAACATTTAAAAAGTTCTCAGATTTCAGGAATGCAGTTTTATGGTATTCCAAATTTGCATGTTTCTTAAACACCTATCAAAATATAGAAAAATTTTCAATAAATTTGTTTATAAATATGCATACTTCTATGGCTTTTTTGTAGTTAGTAAAAGCCTCCAATACAAGGGTTCCAAATTTTTGACCACCAATACCACCATTTGTTGAGAAAACAACACAGTATTTGCAAAAAGCACCTTGGTATTTTTCAGAATAGGCCAGCCATTTATAAGCATTGAGCCAATGGTATTTTAAGCCTCTTTTGGCATTACAATCAAGTAATGGAAATGGAAATGTAGCTGGTGGTATCCACACATCTTTAAGAATCTGAATCAACTTAAGTTGTATTAATTGTAGGTAATAATGAACTATAACTACACATGGAAGTAATCTAAATAATAAATTACTGACAAAAGTTGTAATTCTTACCAAATATCTATCAGCATCAGTCAAGGTACTATTAATGTAGGATCCAATGTCATGAACGTTTAAATCAACAGTCTAGAACAATAATTTTAATCAAAATTCTCATTTTCCTCATAAATAAAACATTTATATTAATTTTAATAAAATAAATATTACCACTAAGTCCACAACTTGATTTTCTGTAAGGATATTGGTGATCTTACTTATTTTTTCATCTGCCGAGCGTTTAGAAGTACAGTAAGTTGCATCAAAATAACTAGTAATTTTCCTTTTATTATACATAATAATGGTAAAAATATAAAATAAACAATAGTCAATAATACAGACACGAGACACCGACTGTATAATTGACACTTTAGTACACTACACGGACACCACACACAGTAGAAAACACGTGTACGAAAGACGATGATAAATGATAACTTTACTAATATTATGACAAATAACAATCAATGTTTCAAGTTTTCAACCGCCTACGTAGTATTGGAAAATGTACCTATTACCTACCGATCGTACTGTAATCGCCCGTATCGTCCAATGTTCTGGAAAAGTGTAGAGCATGTTGTTATTGAAAATTCTTAATCATCGAGTGGGATAATACGGGATTCCCATAATATTATATTTTGTGTAAACAACTAAATATTAATAACGATAATATCCTATCCTAATAGTAGTACCTAAACTTGAGTCTAGATAATAATATTATTATAGTCTTGTCATAAAAAAATATTCCGACATTCTATGGAAATTTCTATCCCCCTCATCAAACCCCCCCCCCGTTTGCCAACCACTGCAACTCGCCCCGTTTTTTGAAATTAGCGTGACACTATCACAGCGATTGAACATCTTTTGCAAAATAATTCGATAGTGCTTATTATCGATTACTTTCATTATCAATACTAAATGTTTATTAAATAAACTTTGTACTTTTTAAGAAAGTGCCGTTCATACATATGATAAAAGTATATGAAAATACATTGAGCATTCGGATTTTATAGAAATAAATTATATTACTTTTATAGGTACATGATTTTATTTTTAACTTTTTATATATTCACTTTGTAATTAAATTACGTACCTTTAAAATTTATTTGCTAAATATATTATCATTTCGACAATCATATATTATTCTGTAATGTGAAAAAGTTATCAATGTTCAAATATTGATAAACAATAATTTAGAACTTTGGTTCAATACACTTTATATTGAGTTCATATAATTTTCACTCTTTTGAATTGACTTTTATCGTATCCGACTTTTGACTCGTCGTACTTAGTATGCGGATTCGTATTTGAGTTTCAATATAAAAATATATATAGAATAGAAGTTATTTGAAAAATTATATACATTTTTTTTTTAATTCGTTAAACATATAGATTATTTTAACCGTCATTCTTGTAAATGTATTGCATTGAACAACCGTTCGTGTTCATTCGTTTTTAAATGCTGAGTAACCGTAAATGGTTTTTCGCAATTCACTTCACAGATCTTACAAAATAGAATAGTACTGTGCAGTGGCGTACGCAGAATTCTTTAATGGGGGGGGGGTTACCATATTTTATGTACATATAAAAAAAAAAATGTTCATACAATTGTATTCTTTTTTAATTTAAAGACATGCACAATTAAATTTTTTAAAAATGTATATTTTATGATCTAAAAACACTATATTATATATATATATATATATATTTATAATTTAATATTAATTCGTCTCGATGATTTTGATAATTCATCTAGTCAGTTGAGATTTCAATATCCCGATGAATATTTAGCATTGCTAATCCATTTAAGCGAGATTCCCCGGTTGTATTTCGTAGATAGGTTTTGAGACGACGAAGAGTCGAAAAAGTCCTTTCGGGTGTGGCCGTCGTTACTGGTAGAGTAACAAGAATAACTAAAAGTTTCCGTATAATTGGAAATATTTTTTCATCACATACAAGTAAAGCTGAATGGGCATTTTTAAGATTGTCATTCATTTGGCTTACATAATTCCACCATAATCTAAGTTCTCCGATACTTTCATGTTCACTGCAGTTAACGATTTTTTCATAACGACGTACTAAATGTACAATGTCAGTCTCAAATTGTTTTTTGAATTCTAAATTATTTATTTTTGATGGCAAGAGACATTGAAAACTTGACAAAATTTGTTTATGATCTAACAAACGGCTTTGAATTTGGGTAATAAAAAAATCTAAAAATGGAATGAATATTGAAACACGAAAATATACTACAGGTGAATCTGTTTCAATATTACTACGGTGTACTTGCCTGCCAACTTTTCGTGGAATTTTAACATCAACATCCGAATCAGAACATATTTTTTGAACATCACTGAAAATATAATTAAATTCTTTTTCACTATCATTTCGCATTTTAATTAAAATTTCTTCAATGTTTGTTGCGAGAATCATTGCAGTTGATAAATCTAGATTTTCTGTTTGTAATAAACGACTCAAGGGAGAAGTTATACCAAAGATCTTGGCAATAGTACGGAGGGATATCTGGAATTCAACATTCTGAATTGCGGATAATAGTTGCAATGCTGTAGAACAAGTAGTTTTGTCTTGCCACGAAGAAATGGTTTCAAGAGAAATTGTAACAGCATTTTGTAGTTCTAAGAAAATTAAAACTGATTCATGACGTTGAATCCATCTTGTGGGGCATACATTTTTAAGTCTAGTGGCTTTTGTATTTGTTTCTATACTTGCAATTGTACTTAAAAGAACTTCTTGTCGTTTAGGAGTATTGAAAAATTGTATACAGAACTAAGTACACCCATACAATTCCGAATACTTTGAAGGTCGCAAGCGTCAGAAATAGCCAAGTTTAGACTATGAGAGGCACAGTGGACATAAATAGCCATATCATTATTTTTTCTAACATATGCTTGTACACCATTAAAACGACCACTCATAGCCGCAGCCCCGTCATATCCCTGTCCAACCATAAAAGAACAATCTATACCAAGATTTATTAGATTATCTAATAACGTTTGAGCGAGGCTTTCTCCCGTTAAGCTAGTTACTGGGACAAATTTTAAAAAATCTTCACGTAATTTTAAAGTATTACTTTCTAGATATCGAATACATAAAGAGAATTGCTCTTTACATGAAATATCAGCTGTTTCGTCAGCTAATATAGAAAATACCCCGGCAACTTTTATCTTTGAAACAATTGAATTAACCATTATATTATTACAGCAATCGATTATTTCATTTTGGATTCTGGGACTAATATATGTTGCATTAAGTGATGCTGTAGATATATGTTTTTTTGTACGAATCTGTCAACCCATAATCTGATATCATAACCAGGATCACCTTGGCACAAAAACTGTTGAGTACTATCACAAAAAGCTTGTAAACACGGGTTCAAAAATATGCGATGGACATAGCCGTTATTCTGCTTATGCGGACGAAAAAGGTCAATATTATTGTAGTAGCTTTGAATCACATCAGATTTCTGTATTTCGCTCCATTTATTGTACGAGCCTACAACTTCAGGTGGGATAACGCGAATGCTCTGTAGGTTAACTCTGTCGGAAATTCTGAAATATCGGTGAAACTCAAGTACAACGTCATGTAACATTAAAATGTAATTCTTAATAAATGATTCATAATCAATAAAAGGTTCAATTGTTCTGATACGGCCCTGGAAAACACACCATTTTGCCAAGGAATCATATTTAAGGTCAAATTCAGAAGGAACTTCACTACATATCGTTGGTATTGAAACATCAATCGCGGATACGTCGCCAATGTTCACCATATTCGGATTACCTAATCTTCGTTGCGAAACCATCATGATGGACATCATTTCTACGAGATCTTTTACCGTCAGCATTTTCTCTGACTCGTCAGCTATCTTCTTACCCGCTTCATCCAGTAACGCTTCATCCTTTATACCACCATCTTGCTTTTTATTCAACGACCCAGCGAATTCCTCAACGTCTTTTGTCTTTTCTTTCTCAGTCAGGGTTGCACCCTTCTTCTCTTTTGTTGCTATTTCTTTCCTCTCATTTCCGTTTTCCGTTTTACTTTCTTCTTCTTTTTCCTTTTTTACTTGAACATCAATCTTCTGTCGATGTTGTAAATCAACTTCTTGAATCTTGCTATCATCTTTTACATCCTTCTTTTTCCTATTCTTACCTTCTTCATCTGTCTCTGTTTCCGACGAGCTACTCTCACTCTTCACTCGCTCTTTATTTTTTCCTTTCTTCTCAGATTTGTTCTTGTTCTTCTTCTTTTCGGCACTACTATCCTTCGTCTCACGTCCCTTCCTATCCGCAGTCTTCTTCCTCTCTTTATCTTTCTCATCTCTGGTGTCAGTATCTGTCGAAGTACTTCGACATTCGTTGCGAATAGACGTGTTTTTATGAGCTCCCGCGAGATTGACTTTTTCGTCGGGAAAAAGTGAAGAGTTTTTTACGCCGAAGATACCGGAGGATTCGTCTTGAGAAATCGTGTGCACCTGTACAGATCCCAAGAAAATCGGACCAAGGGTTGAGAAGTTACGGCGACATAAGGGATACATCAGGTCAGAGATTTATTTTTCCGTAGTTACGGGTACTCACAGGGGGATCACTCCTCTCTGGACGGTCCTTTACTCTCGTAATTTACAGGGAGGGTAGCCAGGGTTGTCCCCTACCGTTTGAGACTAGTTTCAACTCCGTGGGCTTAAATACGCACCCTCGAGGGCGGTTTAAACATCCGAAATTTGACTTTTTAAACAAAAAATTCGTTTTTTGTCGAGAATCAACAAACTCGTTAGCAACCCGCGTTGCTAGCCGGTTATTAGTCTCGATAATTTTTCTAAGTCCGAATTTTAATATTTCTGTTGTTGGTCTACGTTGCTAACTAGAAATCAACAAGTCATAATTATCTTTTCGAAAATTTTTCTAAGTCCGAAAAATAACAATCGCGTAGATATTTCGTGTTGCTAACAGGCAATCAACAAGTATTCGATTAATTCCGAAATAATTCTAAGTCCCGACAATTCGGTTGTTAACGACGACAACATAATCAATAAAGAAATATTTTAAAGTCCGAAACCACAAATTAACTTAAATCCGTCCAGATAGGGTTGGTATATGGGGTTTGGAGGATTTTAACATTATAGCACAACAAGCAACTATTGAAAATGGATGAAAGAGATAAACAGGGTACGTCAAAAGTGACAAAGCCCAGAAAGACAACAACAATTAAGAAAAACAAAGAACCCGTACCTACTCAACAATCGGAGTCGGATAGTGAATCCGGTAATGAAATAGAGCGGGCACTTGAGAACGCTATAAGAAAACAACAATTGGAAAAACGAAAAGAAAAAGAAAAAGAAAAAGAAAGAGAAGCAGAAAGAGAAAGAGAAAAACAAAAACAAAAACAAAGAGAAGTTTTAAAATCAAATTGCTGCGAAAAATGCACAAAATGCGTTAAAGAGACAAACGATACTATGATAAATATTTGTACAGTTATAACTAATCTGCAAGACCTTCACAATCAGATTACTTATAAACATGGAGTTGATAACACTACAATGGCAAAACTTGGAGAATCAATAATTTATCTAGAAAACCTAAAACAGAAGAATATAAGAAAGGAAACGGATGATTTAGAGATACTAAAAATGAAATTCGACCAAATGGAGAAAAATATGGAAACATTGATTTCTAATAAAATTGAATCCATCATCTCTAATTCACGCGATGAAGCAAGGGATCTTAAGAATACCATAGAGAAACTTAACAGAACCAAACAAGTGAAAAATACAGAACCTCGGACGATCAAATCCCGCTTGGGATCTAGACCTAGACCGCCAAGTAGAGTTGAACCAGAGAATAATAATAAAGAAGATGGTTTTGTTTTAGTTACAAGAAAAACTAACAAAAAACAACGTTCTAAAAAGCTTATTGAAAAAGCAAAAAATGAAACACCGGAACTAGGATATATTGTCAAGAACACAGGGAGTAAGACATCTCTGGAACTAAAGAAACAAGCTTATTCAGAGATACTAAAAAATAATCCGAGACCAAATATAGTAATGACAAATACTATTAAAAGAACAGGAGACATTTACATTAAACCTGCCGATCAAAATACAAGAGAAGCTTTGCTCAAAAGTAATCTCGAGGTAGTTGAACAAAAAACATTGAAACCAAAGTTATTGGTATACAATGTTGATAGTGAGTTAACCGGAGTAGAAGTTGTGGAGGATCTCATTAACCTCAACTCCGAACTTAGAGATACTGACAAAGAAAAATATAATGCAATCAATAAAAGATCGCCCCAGGGACAAATATCTTCCAGAAAAGTATCCTGGTTACTGGAAGTCCACCCGAGCATATATAAAAAACTTGTCAACGGACGATTCTACATCGGTATGTCGTATTGTAGAATCCTACCCTATGACCAAGTTACCAGGTGTTTCATATGTCAAAGGTATGGACATATTGCAAAATACTGCCCGACTAACATACAGACATGCATGATATGTTCGACACAGGAAAAGAACCACGATTGGAAAAACTGTAGTTTAAATCCAAAATGTGTGAACTGTGGTAAAAATGAGCCATCGAATCACCTTGATTGCCCCTCACGCATGAGAGCAATTATACAAAGGTGCAGAAAGACAAGTTATGGCACAAATTCATCATGAATAATTTAAAAATAATACAAATAAACGCAGCGAGGAGTCAAATAGTAAATGACGAACTCCTGCATTATAGTACCATTAACAAAATAGACATAATACTAATACAAGAACCCTACACTAGAAATCATAAACTCGTTGGATTGGAAATTAATCCATTCAGAGTTATATGTCACAAGGGACAATACATAAAGGGTAGAGAAAGCATTACTACATGGACAGCTATCGTGGTGTTAAACCCAAAATTAGAAATAGTAGCACTACAACAATATATGAATAAACATTTCGCGATTGCCAATATCGGAATAAATGGAACAAACGTCGTACTTATATCAGCGTACTTCCAATTCAGAGAACCCACTATTCGATTTACCACGGAATTAACAAACATCATAGAAAAAATAGGTCTCGACAAATCAATCATAATATGTGCAGATGTAAATGCGTTCTCTACAATGTGGGGAAGCAAAAACACCGATCACAGAGGAATTTTTGTCGAAGATTTTATAACAAGAGAAAATTTAAAAATAGAGAACCAAATTCCACACAATCCTACTTACTTAGGACCTAGAGGAAACACTTGGATCGACATAACATTAACCAACTTGTTGACAGATCGTATAAAAGAATGGAAAGTAATAGAACAACAAACCACAAGCGACCATAACATTATAAGTTTTACATTGCACATAGAATCAAACACTAATGCAAACAATAATACAAACCAGAGACAAAAAAGATATAATGTTAAAAAAGCAAAATGGGATATATTCACAAAAACCCTTCAGAAAGAGACTAATAAAAATGAAATCACAGGAGATATAAACAATATGATCAAACAATTAACAAAAAATCTGATCGTATCGGCCGACAACTCCATACCAAAAACTAAAAGAAATTTAAAGATTAAACCTCAATGGTGGACACCCGAATTGGACGAAAAAAGAAGATATATGAGGAAAAAACAAAGACTGTACATTAAAAAATGTAACAGTAATAATCCAGAAGAATATAGACAAGCATATAATTTTGCCAGAAACCAGTACACTAGTCAATTACGAAAAGAGAAGTTCAAATCATGGAAAGAATTTACAACCGAAGGAAATAAAGACATTTGGGGGAAAACCTTCAAATGGATTACCATTACACAACATGTACCAACTTCGGTGAGAAAAACCGACGGAAACTTTACCACTACCGTCGGAGAAACATTAAAAGAGATAACAGACACATTAATACCTACAATCGACGGAGAAGATTCCCGAATAGTGATAGAAAGAACGAACTATACACTTGAGCGTAATGTCACTAAAGAAGAAGTGAAAATTGCACTCTGGAGAATGAACCCTAATAAAGCACCAGGATACGATAACCTAACTGGAAAAATTTTGAAAAAAGCATGGCATCAAATATCTGATGATCTAACATTGATTATAAACGAATCAATGAAAAATGGAACATTCCCGCAACCATGGAAAAACGCAGAACTAGTGATAATTCCAAAAGGATCCGATAAAGATTTATCACTACCAAAATCTTATAGACCAATTAGTCTATTACCGGTAATGAGTAAAATATATGAACATATATTGTTCATTTTTTGCACATTTTTTTTTTTTTTTTTGTATGTGCACAGCTTTTATATAATACCTTGAAAAATGTAATGTTTATCTTCAATAAACAATAAACGATACGGAGGATGAGGGGGAAGGACGACCCAACCATGGGTGTAGTACCCCCCTCTTCCGCGCCGTGATTTAACACAAAAAAAAAAAAAAAAAAAGATATATGTTTTTTTAAATTGATATCCCCACTTTGAACTCTTAATCGTAATAAGGCACGAAAATTTCCGTCGTTTTCAATCGGTTCTTTAAAATCAAGTAATCCAGAATCTCTGTGCCCGCGAAGAGTAATATTTTGTCGTCCACAAAATATTATAGTTTCAATTATGGGCGACAATTTTGAACGATTATCTTGTATTTGTAGTTTTAAAGCAGAATCAAGTTGCAAATCTATCGAAATTTGTTTTTTTTCATTAATAGCTAATCTACTCTGAGCACGAAGAACAGCCATTTTATGATACTTAGTTATTTCATGATTGCGGAAAATTTCTACAGCATCTTTCCATTTTGAAAAAGGAATTTTTACGAGAGATTTAAGTGAAACACTTCCTACACCGCCATGGTGCAAAGAAAAAAATACACAATATTTACAATAAGCTCCGTCCGTTGTTTTTGAATAAGCTAACCACTCCCATCGAAAAAACCAGTTAAATTGAAATTTTAAATTTCGTTTTCCACTTGTAGGAAATTCATAAGATTTATCTGGGTACCATAATGCTTTAAATATAGATAACTTCGACTCATCTGACGTATGTGTTTGTTTAAAATAATTAGCAATATCATTAACATTCATACTTAGTTTACTAACCGGGCTTTTTTCTTTATTGTTCTCAAAGGGGTGTTACAGAATTTGAAGTATTAGATTCGTCTTCGTCTTCACTCGTTTCCTTTTTTTTTTTGAAAAACATCGTTAGAGTAGTGTTATTTAATTTTCTTTTCTTATCACTCATAATGAATAAAAAAATAAATTAAAAAATGTATCACGTTTAAAATAATAAATAAATGTACTCGTATTACGTTCAAAATATTAAATAATTATATAAATATTAAATACAAAAATATTGAACACAGAACGAGAGTTCAAAATAAAATGAAATTGAGCGAGTATTCACGTTGATTAGTGGCATTAGTGTAATCGACTAGTACCTAATCGTCGATCGGTTATTTGTAGATTAGTTTAGTTGGTATATAATATTTATCATTATGTCAAATCTCATGATTCAAAGTAGATAGCAACGATATTACGATAACAAAATATTATCTATTATACACGTTACACGCGCACGTATATCTGTGTATGAACTTAGTGCTTTGCTCATAAACAATCATGTAATAAAATGTAACATGGAATGATAGCAATTATTTTTCGACAAAAAATTAATTATAAAATAAAAAAAAATAATTATTAATGCGAATAATTATTAATGCGTTATCGCGGCCAGACTAGACCGATATACGGAACCTTTTAAAACCACCGGGAAGAGACCGACCGACAAAACGCGTAACATGATCCTAGCCTAAATTCCATAAAAAAATCATTATTCGTATTTCGCTTGGGGGGGGTTAAACCCCTAAAACCCCCCCGTCGGTACGCCACTGGTACTGTGTGTTGAAAATACATTTTCGCCGAATTCTAAAACGAATTTTCTAGTTTGTGAAATTTTCGGCATATTATAATTTTTTCCATCACTTAGGTGGATTTTACAGAGCACGGACTAATTTATTACACGTGACAGTCCACACCATAGATAATAGATAGATAGAATGCCAACTCGACCAGTTTTTTGATACTACCGCGACACTATCGCAGTGATTGAACCTCTCTTGCAATAAAAATCAAAAAAAATTTTTTTTGCTAAATATATTATCATTTCGACAATCTTATGTTATTCTGTTATGTGAAAAAGTTATCAATGTTCAAATATTGATAAACAATAATTTAGAACTTCGGTTCAATACACTTTATATTGAGTTCATATAATTTTCACTCTTTTGAATTGACTTTTATCGTATCCGACTTTTGACTCGTCGTACTTAGTATGCGGATTCGTATTTGAGTAGGTTAAATTCAAAAAAAGTACGTTGACGTACGTCATCGCAACGGACGTCGACGTATTTAGCTGGGAAGGCCTTTAAAAATGGCAAAAATATGCACAAAAGAATTGTAAAAGATGCAAAATAAAATTTATGAAATATGCAAAGAAATGAATAACGTATATACAAAAAAAATCATTTTTTTATGTTTGGTTTTATATTTTATGTTTGATGGATTGTAATTTTTTCAATATAAAAATATATATAGAAAGAAGTTATTTGAAAAATTATATACATTTTTATTTTAATTCGTTAAACATATAGATTATTTTAACCGTCATTCTTGTATTGCATTGAACAACCGTTCGTGTTCATTCGTTTTTAAATGCTGAGTAACCGTAAATGGTTTTTCGCAATTCACTTCACAGATCTTACAAAATAGAATAGTACTGTGTGTTGAAAATACATTTTCGCCGAATTCTAAAACGAATTTTCTAGTTTGTGAAATTTTCGGCATATTATAATTTTTTCCATCACTTAGGTGGATTTTACAGAGCACGGACTAATTTATTACACGTGACAGTCCACACCATAGATAATAGAATGATAGAATGCCAACTCGACCAGTTTTTTGATACTACCGCGTCACTATCGCAGCGATTGAACCTCTCTTGCAATAAAAATCAAAAAAAATTTTTTTTGCTAAATATATTATCATTTCGACAATCTTATGTTATTCTGTTATGTGAAAAAGTTATCAATGTTCAAATATTGATAAACAATAATTTAGAACTTCGGTTCAATATACTTTATATTGAGTTCATATAATTTTCACTCTTTTGCATTGACTTTTATCGTATCCGACTTTTGACTCGTCGTACTTAGTATGCGGATTCGTATTTGAGTAGGTTAAATTCAAAAAAAGTACGTTGACGTACGTCATCGCAACGGACGTCGACGTATTTAGCTGGGAAGGCCTTTAAAAATGGCAAAAATATGCACAAAAGAATTGTAAAAGATGCAAAATAAAATTTATGAAATATGCAAAGAAATGAATAACGTATATACAAAAAAAATCATTTTTTTATGTTTGGTTTTATATTTTATGTTTGATGGATTGTAATTTTTTCAATATAAAAATATATATAGAAAGAAGTTATTTGAAAAATTATATACATTTTTATTTTAATTCGTTAAACATATAGATTATTTTAACCGTCATTCTTGTATTGCATTGAACAACCGTTCGTGTTCATTCGTTTTTAAATGCTGAGTAACCGTAAATGGTTTTTCGCAATTCACTTCACAGATCTTACAAAATAGAATAGTACTGTGTGTTGAAAATACATTTTCGCCGAATTCTAAAACGAATTTTCTAGTTTGTGAAATTTTCGGCATATTATAATTTTTTCCATCACTTAGGTGGATTTTACAGAGCACGGACTAATTTATTACACGTGACAGTCCACACCATAGATAATAGAATGATAGAATGCCAACTCGACCAGTTTTTTGATACTACCGCGTCACTATCGCAGCGATTGAACCTCTCTTGCAATAAAAATCAAAAAAAATTTTTTTTGCTAAATATATTATCATTTCGACAATCTTATGTTATTCTGTTATGTGAAAAAGTTATCAATGTTCAAATATTGATAAACAATAATTTAGAACTTCGGTTCAATATACTTTATATTGAGTTCATATAATTTTCACTCTTTTGCATTGACTTTTATCGTATCCGACTTTTGACTCGTCGTACTTAGTATGCGGATTCGTATTTGAGTAGGTTAAATTCAAAAAAAGTACGTTGACGTACGTCATCGCAACGGACGTCGACGTATTTAGCGTGGGAAGGCCTTTAAAAATGGCAAAAATATTCACAAAAGAATTGTAAAAGATGCAAAATAAAATTTATGAAATATGCAAAGAAATGAATAACGTATATACAAAAAAAATCATTTTTTTATGTTTGGTTTTATATTTTATGTTTGATGGATTGTAATTTTTTCAATATAAAAATATATATAGAATAGAAGTTATTTGAAAAATTATATACATTTTTTTTTTAATTCGTTAAACATATAGATTATTATAACCGTCATTCTTGTAAATGTATTGCATTGAACAACCGTTCGTGTTCATTCGTTTTTAAATGCTGAGTAACCGTACATGGTTTTTCGCAATTCACTTCACAGATCTTACAAAATAGAATAGTACTGTGTGTTGAAAATACATTTTCGCCGAATTCTAAAACGAATTTTCTAGTTTGTGAAATTTTCGGCATATTATAATTTTTTCCATCACTTAGGTGGATTTTACAGAGCACGGACTAATTTATTACACGTGACAGTCCACACCATAGATAATAGATAGATAGAATGCCAACTCGACCAGTTTTTTGATACTACCGCGACACTATCGCAGTGATTGAACCTCTCTTGCAATAAAAATCAAAAAAAATTTTTTTTGCTAAATATATTATCATTTCGACAATCTTATGTTATTCTGTTATGTGAAAAAGTTATCAATGTTCAAATATTGATAAACAATAATTTAGAACTTCGGTTCAATACACTTTATATTGAGTTCATATAATTTTCACTCTTTTGAATTGACTTTTATCGTATCCGACTTTTGACTCGTCGTACTTAGTATGCGGATTCGTATTTGAGTAGGTTAAATTCAAAAAAAGTACGTTGACGTACGTCATCGCAACGGACGTCGACGTATTTAGCTGGGAAGGCCTTTAAAAATGGCAAAAATATGCACAAAAGAATTGTAAAAGATGCAAAATAAAATTTATGAAATATGCAAAGAAATGAATAACGTATATACAAAAAAAATCATTTTTTTATGTTTGGTTTTATATTTTATGTTTGATGGATTGTAATTTTTTCAATATAAAAATATATATAGAAAGAAGTTATTTGAAAAATTATATACATTTTTATTTTAATTCGTTAAACATATAGATTATTTTAACCGTCATTCTTGTATTGCATTGAACAACCGTTCGTGTTCATTCGTTTTTAAATGCTGAGTAACCGTAAATGGTTTTTCGCAATTCACTTCACAGATCTTACAAAATAGAATAGTACTGTGTGTTGAAAATACATTTTCGCCGAATTCTAAAACGAATTTTCTAGTTTGTGAAATTTTCGGCATATTATAATTTTTTCCATCACTTAGGTGGATTTTACAGAGCACGGACTAATTTATTACACGTGACAGTCCACACCATAGATAATAGAATGATAGAATGCCAACTCGACCAGTTTTTTGATACTACCGCGTCACTATCGCAGCGATTGAACCTCTCTTGCAATAAAAATCAAAAAAAATTTTTTTTGCTAAATATATTATCATTTCGACAATCTTATGTTATTCTGTTATGTGAAAAAGTTATCAATGTTCAAATATTGATAAACAATAATTTAGAACTTCGGTTCAATATACTTTATATTGAGTTCATATAATTTTCACTCTTTTGCATTGACTTTTATCGTATCCGACTTTTGACTCGTCGTACTTAGTATGCGGATTCGTATTTGAGTAGGTTAAATTCAAAAAAAGTACGTTGACGTACGTCATCGCAACGGACGTCGACGTATTTAGCGTGGGAAGGCCTTTAAAAATGGCAAAAATATTCACAAAAGAATTGTAAAAGATGCAAAATAAAATTTATGAAATATGCAAAGAAATGAATAACGTATATACAAAAAAAATCATTTTTTTATGTTTGGTTTTATATTTTATGTTTGATGGATTGTAATTTTTTCAATATAAAAATATATATAGAATAGAAGTTATTTGAAAAATTATATACATTTTTTTTTTAATTCGTTAAACATATAGATTATTATAACCGTCATTCTTGTAAATGTATTGCATTGAACAACCGTTCGTGTTCATTCGTTTTTAAATGCTGAGTAACCGTACATGGTTTTTCACAATTCACTTCACAGATCTTACAAAATAGAATAGTACTGTGTGTTGAAAATACATTTTCGCCGAATTCTAAAACGAATTTTCTAGTTTGTGAAATTTTCGGCATATTATAATTTTTTCCATCACTTAGGTGGATTTTACAGAGCACGGACTAATTTATTACACGTGACAGTCCACACCATAGATAATAGAATGATAGAATGCCAACTCGACCAGTTTTTTGATACTACCGCGTCACTATCGCAGCGATTGAACCTCTCTTGCAATAAAAATCAAAAAAAATTTTTTTTGCTAAATATATTATCATTTCGACAATCTTATGTTATTCTGTTATGTGAAAAAGTTATCAATGTTCAAATATTGATAAACAATAATTTAGAACTTCGGTTCAATACACTTTATATTGAGTTCATATAATTTTCACTCTTTTGAATTGACTTTTATCGTATCCGACTTTTGACTCGTCGTACTTAGTATGCGGATTCGTATTTGAGTAGGTTAAATTCAAAAAAAGTACGTTGACGTACGTCATCGCAACGGACGTCGACGTATTTAGCGTGGGAAGGCCTTTAAAAATGGCAAAAATATTCACAAAAGAATTGTAAAAGATGCAAAATAAAATTTATGAAATATGCAAAGAAATGAATAACGTATATACAAAAAAAATCATTTTTTTATGTTTGGTTTTATATTTTATGTTTGATGGATTGTAATTTTTTCAATATAAAAATATATATAGAATAGAAGTTATTTGAAAAATTATATACATTTTTTTTTTAATTCGTTAAACATATAGATTATTATAACCGTCATTCTTGTAAATGTATTGCATTGAACAACCGTTCGTGTTCATTCGTTTTTAAATGCTGAGTAACCGTACATGGTTTTTCGCAATTCACTTCACAGATCTTACAAAATCGAATAGTACTGTGTGTTGAAAATACATTTTCGCCGAATTCTAAAACGAATTTTCTAGTTTGTGAAATTTTCGGCATATTATAATTTTTTCCATCACTTAGGTGGATTTTACAGAGCACGGACTAATTTATTACACGTGACAGTCCACACCATAGATAATAGATAGATAGAATGCCAACTCGACCAGTTTTTTGATACTACCGCGACACTATCGCAGTGATTGAACCTCTCTTGCAATAAAAATCAAAAAAAATTTTTTTTGCTAAATATATTATCATTTCGACAATCTTATGTTATTCTGTTATGTGAAAAAGTTATCAATGTTCAAATATTGATAAACAATAATTTAGAACTTCGGTTCAATATACTTTATATTGAGTTCATATAATTTTCACTCTTTTGCATTGACTTTTATCGTATCCGACTTTTGACTCGTCGTACTTAGTATGCGGATTCGTATTTGAGTAGGTTAAATTCAAAAAAAGTACGTTGACGTACGTCATCGCAACGGACGTCGACGTATTTAGCGTGGGAAGGCCTTTAAAAATGGCAAAAATATTCACAAAAGAATTGTAAAAGATGCAAAATAAAATTTATGAAATATGCAAAGAAATGAATAACGTATATACAAAAAAAATCATTTTTTTATGTTTGGTTTTATATTTTATGTTTGATGGATTGTAATTTTTTCAATATAAAAATATATATAGAATAGAAGTTATTTGAAAAATTATATACATTTTTTTTTTAATTCGTTAAACATATAGATTATTATAACCGTCATTCTTGTAAATGTATTGCATTGAACAACCGTTCGTGTTCATTCGTTTTTAAATGCTGAGTAACCGTACATGGTTTTTCGCAATTCACTTCACAGATCTTACAAAATCGAATAGTACTGTGTGTTGAAAATACATTTTCGCCGAATTCTAAAACGAATTTTCTAGTTTGTGAAATTTTCGGCATATTATAATTTTTTCCATCACTTAGGTGGATTTTACAGAGCACGGACTAATTTATTACACGTGACAGTCCACACCATAGATAATAGATAGATAGAATGCCAACTCGACCAGTTTTTTGATACTACCGCGACACTATCGCAGTGATTGAACCTCTCTTGCAATAAAAATCAAAAAAAATTTTTTTTGCTAAATATATTATCATTTCGACAATCTTATGTTATTCTGTTATGTGAAAAAGTTATCAATGTTCAAATATTGATAAACAATAATTTAGAACTTCGGTTCAATATACTTTATATTGAGTTCATATAATTTTCACTCTTTTGCATTGACTTTTATCGTATCCGACTTTTGACTCGTCGTACTTAGTATGCGGATTCGTATTTGAGTAGGTTAAATTCAAAAAAAGTACGTTGACGTACGTCATCGCAACGGACGTCGACGTATTTAGCGTGGGAAGGCCTTTAAAAATGGCAAAAATATTCACAAAAGAATTGTAAAAGATGCAAAATAAAATTTATGAAATATGCAAAGAAATGAATAACGTATATACAAAAAAAATCATTTTTTTATGTTTGGTTTTATATTTTATGTTTGATGGATTGTAATTTTTTCAATATAAAAATATATATAGAATAGAAGTTATTTGAAAAATTATATACATTTTTTTTTTAATTCGTTAAACATATAGATTATTATAACCGTCATTCTTGTAAATGTATTGCATTGAACAACCGTTCGTGTTCATTCGTTTTTAAATGCTGAGTAACCGTACATGGTTTTTCGCAATTCACTTCACAGATCTTACAAAATAGAATAGTACTGTGTGTTGAAAATACATTTTCGCCGAATTCTAAAACGAATTTTCTAGTTTGTGAAATTTTCGGCATATTATAATTTTTTCCATCACTTAGGTGGATTTTACAGAGCACGGACTAATTTATTACACGTGACAGTCCACACCATAGATAATAGAATGATAGAATGCCAACTCGACCAGTTTTTTGATACTACCGCGTCACTATCGCAGCGATTGAACCTCTCTTGCAATAAAAATCAAAAAAAATTTTTTTTGCTAAATATATTATCATTTCGACAATCTTATGTTATTCTGTTATGTGAAAAAGTTATCAATGTTCAAATATTGATAAACAATAATTTAGAACTTCGGTTCAATACACTTTATATTGAGTTCATATAATTTTCACTCTTTTGAATTGACTTTTATCGTATCCGACTTTTGACTCGTCGTACTTAGTATGCGGATTCGTATTTGAGTAGGTTAAATTCAAAAAAAGTACGTTGACGTACGTCATCGCAACGGACGTCGACGTATTTAGCGTGGGAAGGCCTTTAAAAATGGCAAAAATATTCACAAAAGAATTGTAAAAGATGCAAAATAAAATTTATGAAATATGCAAAGAAATGAATAACGTATATACAAAAAAAATCATTTTTTTATGTTTGGTTTTATATTTTATGTTTGATGGATTGTAATTTTTTCAATATAAAAATATATATAGAATAGAAGTTATTTGAAAAATTATATACATTTTTTTTTTAATTCGTTAAACATATAGATTATTATAACCGTCATTCTTGTAAATGTATTGCATTGAACAACCGTTCGTGTTCATTCGTTTTTAAATGCTGAGTAACCGTACATGGTTTTTCGCAATTCACTTCACAGATCTTACAAAATCGAATAGTACTGTGTGTTGAAAATACATTTTCGCCGAATTCTAAAACGAATTTTCTAGTTTGTGAAATTTTCGGCATATTATAATTTTTTCCATCACTTAGGTGGATTTTACAGAGCACGGACTAATTTATTACACGTGACAGTCCACACCATAGATAATAGATAGATAGAATGCCAACTCGACCAGTTTTTTGATACTACCGCGACACTATCGCAGTGATTGAACCTCTCTTGCAATAAAAATCAAAAAAAATTTTTTTTGCTAAATATATTATCATTTCGACAATCTTATGTTATTCTGTTATGTGAAAAAGTTATCAATGTTCAAATATTGATAAACAATAATTTAGAACTTCGGTTCAATACACTTTATATTGAGTTCATATAATTTTCACTCTTTTGAATTGACTTTTATCGTATCCGACTTTTGACTCGTCGTACTTAGTATGCGGATTCGTATTTGAGTAGGTTAAATTCAAAAAAAGTACGTTGACGTACGTCATCGCAACGGACGTCGACGTATTTAGCGTGGGAAGGCCTTTAAAAATGGCAAAAATATGCACAAAAAAATTGTAAAAGATGCAAAATAAAATTTATGAAATATGCAAAGAAATGAATAACGTATATACAAAAAAAATCATTTTTTTATGTTTGGCTTTATATTTTATGTTTGATGGATTGTAATTTTTTCAATATAAAAATATATATAGAATAGAAGTTATTTGAAAAATTATATACATTTTTTTTTTAATTCGTTAAACATATAGATAATTTTAACCGTCATTCTTGTAAATGTATTGCATTGAACAACCGTTCGTGTTCATTCGTTTTTAAATGCTGAGTAACCGTAAATGGTTTTTCGCAATTCACTTCACAGATCTTACAAAATAGAATAGTACTGTGTGTTGAAAATACATTTTCGCCGAATTCTAAAACGAATTTTCTAGTTTGTGAAATTTTCGGCATATTATAATTTTTTCCATCACTTAGGTGGATTTTACAGAGCACGGACTTATTTATTACACGCGACAGTCCACACCATAGATAATAGATAGATAGAATGCCAACTCGACCAGTTTTTTGATACTACCGCGTCACTATCGCAGCGATTGAACCTCTCTTGCAATAAAAATCAAAAAAAATTTTTTTTGCTAAATATATTATCATTTCGACAATCTTATGTTATTCTGTTATGTGAAAAAGTTATCAATGTTCAAATATTGATAAACAATAATTTAGAACTTCGGTTCAATACACTTTATATTGAGTTCATATAATTTTCACTCTTTTGAATTGACTTTTATCGTATCCGACTTTTGACTCGTCGTACTTAGTATGCGGATTCGTATTTGAGTAGGTTAAATTCAAAAAAAGTACGTTGACGTACGTCATCGCAACGGACGTCGACGTATTTAGCGTGGGAAGGCCTTTAAAAATGGCAAAAATATTCACAAAAGAATTGTAAAAGATGCAAAATAAAATTTATGAAAGATGCAAAGAAATGAATAACGTATATACAAAAAAAATCATTTTTTTATGTTTGGTTTTATATTTTATGTTTGATGGATTGTAATTTTTTCAATATAAAAATATATATAGAATAGAAGTTATTGAAAAATTATATACATTTTTTTTTTAATTCGTTAAACATAATAGATTATTATAACCGTCATTCTTGTAAATGTATTGCATTGAACAACCGTTCGTGTTCATTCGTTTTTAAATGCTGAGTAACCGTACATGGTTTTCGCAATTCACTTCACAGATCTTACAAAATAGAATAGTACTGTGTGTTGAAAATACATTTTCGCCGAATTCTAAAACGAATTTTCTAGTTTGTGAAATTTTCGGCATATTATAATTTTTTCCATCAACTTAGGTGGATTTTACAGAGCACGGACTAATTTATTACACGTGACAGTCCACACCATAGATAATAGAATGATAGAATGCCAACTCGACCAGTTTTTTGATACTACCGCGTCACTATCGCAGCGATTGAACCTCTCTTGCAATAAAAATCAAAAAAAATTTTTTTTGCTAAATATATTATCATTTCGACAATCTTATGTTATTCTGTTATGTGAAAAAGTTATCAATGTTCAAATATTGATAAACAATAATTTAGAACTTCGGTTCAATACACTTTATATTGAGTTCATATAATTTTCACTCTTTTGAATTGACTTTTATCGTATCCGACTTTTGACTCGTCGTACTTAGTATGCGGATTCGTATTTGAGTAGGTTAAATTCAAAAAAAGTACGTTGACGTACGTCATCGCAACGGACGTCGACGTATTTAGCGTGGGAAGGCCTTTAAAAATGCAAAAATATTCACAAAAGAATTGTAAAAGATGCAAAATAAAATTTATGAAAGATGCAAAGAAATGAATAACGTATATACAAAAAAAAATCATTTTTTTATGTTTGGTTTTATATTTTATGTTTGATGGATTGTAATTTTTCAATATAAAAATATATATAGAATAGAAGTTATTTGAAAAATTATATACATTTTTTTTTTAATTCGTTAAACATATAGATTATTATAACCGTCATTCTTGTAAATGTATTGCATTGAACAACCGTTCGTGTTCATTCGTTTTTAAATGCTGAGTAACCGTACATGGTTTTTCGCAATTCACTTCACAGATCTTACAAAATAGAATAGTACTGTGTGTTGAAAATACATTTTCGCCGAATTCTAAACGAATTTTCTAGTTTGTGAAATTTTCGGCATATTATAATTTTTTCCATCACTTAGGTGGATTTTACAGAGCACGGACTAATTTATTACACGTGACAGTCCACACCATAGATAATAGAATGATAGAATGCCAACTCGACCAGTTTTTTTGATACTACCGCGTCACTATCGCAGCGATTGAACCTCTCTTGCAATAAAAATCAAAAAAATTTTTTTTGCTAAATATATTATCATTTCGACAATCTTATGTTATTCTGTTATGTGAAAAAGTTATCAATGTTCAAATATTGATAAACAATAATTTAGAACTTTGGTTCAATACACTTTATATTGAGTTCATATAATTTTCACTCTTTTGAATTGACTTTTATCGTATCCGACTTTGACTCGTCGTACTTAGTATGCGGATTCGTATTTGAGTAGGTTAAATTCAAAAAAGTACGTTGACGTACGTCATCGCAACGGACGTCGACGTATTTAGCTGGGAAGGCCTTAAAAATGGCAAAAATATGCACAAAAGAATTGTAAAAGATGCAAAATAAAATTTATGAAATATGCAAAGAAATGAATAACGTATATACAAAAAAAATCATTTTTTTATGTTTGGTTTTATATTTTATGTTTGATGGATTGTAATTTTTTCAATATAAAAATATATATAGAAAGAAGTTATTTGAAAAATTATATACATTTTTATTTTTAATTCGTTAAACATATAGATTATTTTAACCGTCATTCTTGTATTGCATTGAACAACCGTTCGTGTTCATTCGTTTTTAAATGCTGAGTAACCGTAAATGGTTTTTCGCAATTCACTTCACAGATCTTACAAAATAGAATAGTACTGTGTGTTGAAAATACATTTTCGCCGAATTCTAAAACGAATTTTCTAGTTTGTGAAATTTTCGGCATATTATAATTTTTTCCATCACTTAGGTGGATTTTACAGAGCACGGACTAATTTATTACACGTGACAGTCCACACCATAGATAATAGAATGATAGAATGCCAACTCGACCAGTTTTTTGATACTACCGCGTCACTATCGCAGCGATTGAACCTCTCTTGCAATAAAAATCAAAAAAAATTTTTTTTGCTAAATATATTATCATTTCGACAATCTTATGTTATTCTGTTATGTGAAAAAGTTATCAATGTTCAAATATTGATAAACAATAATTAGAACTTCGGTTCAATATACTTTATATTGAGTTCATATAATTTTCACTCTTTTGCATTGACTTTTATCGTATCCGACTTTTGACTCGTCGTACTTAGTATGCGGATTCGTATTTGAGTAGGTAAATTCAAAAAAAGTACGTTGACGTACGTCATCGCAACGGACGTCGACGTATTTAGCGTGGGAAGGCCTTTAAAAATGGCAAAAATATGCACAAAAAATTGTAAAAGATGCAAAATAAAATTTATGAAATATGCAAAGAAATGAATAACGTATATACCAAAAAAAATCATTTTTTTATGTTTGGCTTTATATTTTATGTTTGATGGATTGTAATTTTTTCAATATAAAATATATATAGAATAGAAGTTATTTGAAAAAATTATATACATTTTTTTTTTATTCGTTAAACATATAGATAATTTTACCGTCATTCTTGTAAATGTATTGCATTGAACAACCGTTCGTGTTCATTCGTTTTTAAATGCTGAGTAACCGTAAATGGTTTTCGCAATTCACTTCACAGATCTTACAAAAATAGAATAGTACTGTGTGTTGAAAATACATTTTCGCCGAATTCTAAAACGAATTTTCTAGTTTGTGAAATTTTCGGCATATTATAATTTTTTCCATCACTTAGGTGGATTTTACAGAGCACGGACTTATTTATTACACGCGACAGTCCACACCATAGATAATAGATAGATAGAATGCCAACTCGACCAGTTTTTTGATACTACCGCGTCACTATCGCAGCGATTGAACCTCTCTTGCAATAAAAATCAAAAAAAATTTTTTTTGCTAAATATATTATCATTTCGACAATCTTATGTTATTCTGTTATGTGAAAAAGTTATCAATGTTCAAATATTGATAAACAATAATTTAGAACTTCGGTTCAATACACTTTATATTGAGTTCATATAATTTTCACTCTTTTGAATTGACTTTTATCGTATCCGACTTTTGACTCGTCGTACTTAGTATGCGGATTCGTATTTGAGTAGGTTAAATTCAAAAAAAGTACGTTGATTGACGTACGTCATCGCAACGGACGTCGACGTATTTAGCGTGGGAAGGCCTTTAAAAATGGCAAAAATATTCACAAAAGAATTGTAAAAGATGCAAAATAAAATTTATGAAATATGCAAAGAAATGAATAACGTATATACAAAAAAAATCATTTTTTTATGTTTGGTTTTATATTTTATGTTTGATGGATTGTAATTTTTTCAATATAAAAATATATATAGAATAGAAGTTATTTGAAAAATTATATACATTTTTTTTTTAATTCGTTAAACATATAGATTATTATAACCGTCATTCTTGTAAATGTATTGCATTGAACAACCGTTCGTGTTCATTCGTTTTTAAATGCTGAGTAACCGTACATGGTTTTTCGCAATTCACTTCACAGATCTTACAAAATCGAATAGTACTGTGTGTTGAAAATACATTTTCGCCGAATTCTAAAACGAATTTTCTAGTTTGTGAAATTTTCGGCATATTATAATTTTTTCCATCACTTAGGTGGATTTTACAGAGCACGGACTAATTTATTACACGTGACAGTCCACACCATAGATAATAGATAGATAGAATGCCAACTCGACCAGTTTTTTGATACTACCGCGACACTATCGCAGTGATTGAACCTCTCTTGCAATAAAAATCAAAAAAAATTTTTTTTGCTAAATATATTATCATTTCGACAATCTTATGTTATTCTGTTATGTGAAAAAGTTATCAATGTTCAAATATTGATAAACAATAATTTAGAACTTCGGTTCAATACACTTTATATTGAGTTCATATAATTTTCACTCTTTTGAATTGACTTTTATCGTATCCGACTTTTGACTCGTCGTACTTAGTATGCGGATTCGTATTTGAGTAGGTTAAATTCAAAAAAAGTACGTTGACGTACGTCATCGCAACGGACGTCGACGTATTTAGCTGGGAAGGCCTTTAAAAATGGCAAAAATATGCACAAAAGAATTGTAAAAGATGCAAAATAAAATTTATGAAATATGCAAAGAAATGAATAACGTATATACAAAAAAAATCATTTTTTTATGTTTGGTTTTATATTTTATGTTTGATGGATTGTAATTTTTTCAATATAAAAATATATATAGAAAGAAGTTATTTGAAAAATTATATACATTTTTATTTTAATTCGTTAAACATATAGATTATTTTAACCGTCATTCTTGTATTGCATTGAACAACCGTTCGTGTTCATTCGTTTTTAAATGCTGAGTAACCGTACATGGTTTTTCGCAATTCACTTCACAGATCTTACAAAATAGAATAGTACTGTGTGTTGAAAATACATTTTCGCCGAATTCTAAAACGAATTTTCTAGTTTGTGAAATATTCGGCATATTATAATTTTTTCCATCACTTAGGTGGATTTTACAGAGCACGGACTTATTTATTACACGCGACAGTCCACACCATAGATAATAGATGTATAGAATGCCAACTCGACCAGTTTTTTGATACTAACGCGACACTATCGCAGTGATTGAACCTCTTTTGCAATAAAAATCAAAAAAATTTTTTTTTGCTAAATATATTATCATTTCGACAATCTTATGTTATTCTGTTATGTGAAAAAGTTATCAATGTTCAAATATTGATAAACAATAATTTAGAACTTTGGTTCAATACACTTTATATTGAGTTCATATAATTTTCACTCTTTTGAATTGACTTTTATCGTATCCGACTTTTGACTCGTCGTACTTAGTATGCGGATTCGTATTTAGGTAGGTTAAATTCAAAAAGAGTACGTTGACGTACGTCATCGCAACGGACGTCGACGTATTTAGTGTGGGAATGCCTTTAAAAATGGCAAAAATATGCACAAAAAAATTGTAAAATATGCAAAATAAAATTTATGAAATATGCAAAGAAATGAATAACGTATATACAAAAAAAATAATTTTTTTATGTTTGGCTTTATATTTTATGTTTGATGGATTGTAATTTTTTCAATATAAAAATATATATAGAATAGAAGTTATTTGAAAAATAATATACATTTTTTTTTTTAATTCGTTAAACATATAGATTATTTTTACCGTCATTCTTGTAAATGTATTGCATTGAACAACCGTTCGTGTTCATTCGTTTTTAAATGCTGAGTAACCGTACATGGTTTTTCGCAATTCACTTCACAGATCTTACAAAATAGAATAGTACTGTGTGTTGAAAATACATTTTCGCCGAATTCTAAAACGAATTTTCTAGTTTGTGAAATTTTCGGCATATTATAATTTTTTCCATCACTTAGGTGGATTTTACAGAGCACGGACTAATTTATTACACGTGACAGTCCACACCATAGATAATAGAATGATAGAATGCCAACTCGACCAGTTTTTTGATACTACCGCGTCACTATCGCAGCGATTGAACCTCTCTTGCAATAAAAATCAAAAAAAATTTTTTTTGCTAAATATATTATCATTTCGACAATCTTATGTTATTCTGTTATGTGAAAAAGTTATCAATGTTCAAATATTGATAAACAATAATTTAGAACTTCGGTTCAATACACTTTATATTGAGTTCATATAATTTTCACTCTTTTGAATTGACTTTTATCGTATCCGACTTTTGACTCGTCGTACTTAGTATGCGGATTCGTATTTGAGTAGGTTAAATTCAAAAAAAGTACGTTGACGTACGTCATCGCAACGGACGTCGACGTATTTAGCTGGGAAGGCCTTTAAAAATGGCAAAAATATGCACAAAAGAATTGTAAAAGATGCAAAATAAAATTTATGAAATATGCAAAGAAATGAATAACGTATATACAAAAAAAATCATTTTTTTATGTTTGGTTTTATATTTTATGTTTGATGGATTGTAATTTTTTCAATATAAAAATATATATAGAAAGAAGTTATTTGAAAAATTATATACATTTTTATTTTAATTCGTTAAACATATAGATTATTTTAACCGTCATTCTTGTATTGCATTGAACAACCGTTCGTGTTCATTCGTTTTTAAATGCTGAGTAACCGTAAATGGTTTTTCGCAATTCACTTCACAGATCTTACAAAATAGAATAGTACTGTGTGTTGAAAATACATTTTCGCCGAATTCTAAAACGAATTTTCTAGTTTGTGAAATTTTCGGCATATTATAATTTTTTCCATCACTTAGGTGGATTTTACAGAGCACGGACTAATTTATTATACGTGACAGTCCACACCATAGATAATAGAATGATAGAATGCCAACTCGACCAGTTTTTTGATACTACCGCGTCACTATCGCAGCGATTGAACCTCTCTTGCAATAAAAATCAAAAAAAATTTTTTTTGCTAAATATATTATCATTTCGACAATCTTATGTTATTCTGTTATGTGAAAAAGTTATCAATGTTCAAATATTGATAAACAATAATTTAGAACTTCGGTTCAATATACTTTATATTGAGTTCATATAATTTTCACTCTTTTGCATTGACTTTTATCGTATCCGACTTTTGACTCGTCGTACTTAGTATGCGGATTCGTATTTGAGTAGGTTAAATTCAAAAAAAGTACGTTGACGTACGTCATCGCAACGGACGTCGACGTATTTAGCGTGGGAAGGCCTTTAAAAATGGCAAAAATATTCACAAAAGAATTGTAAAAGATGCAAAATAAAATTTATGAAATATGCAAAGAAATGAATAACGTATATACAAAAAAAATCATTTTTTTATGTTTGGTTTTATATTTTATGTTTGATGGATTGTAATTTTTTCAATATAAAAATATATATAGAATAGAAGTTATTTGAAAAATTATATACATTTTTTTTTTAATTCGTTAAACATATAGATTATTATAACCGTCATTCTTGTAAATGTATTGCATTGAACAACCGTTCGTGTTCATTCGTTTTTAAATGCTGAGTAACCGTACATGGTTTTTCGCAATTCACTTCACAGATCTTACAAAATAGAATAGTACTGTGTGTTGAAAATACATTTTCGCCGAATTCTAAAACGAATTTTCTAGTTTGTGAAATTTTCGGCATATTATAATTTTTTCCATCACTTAGGTGGATTTTACAGAGCACGGACTAATTTATTACACGTGACAGTCCACACCATAGATAATAGAATGATAGAATGCCAACTCGACCAGTTTTTTGATACTACCGCGTCACTATCGCAGCGATTGAACCTCTCTTGCAATAAAAATCAAAAAAAATTTTTTTTGCTAAATATATTATCATTTCGACAATCTTATGTTATTCTGTTATGTGAAAAAGTTATCAATGTTCAAATATTGATAAACAATAATTTAGAACTTCGGTTCAATACACTTTATATTGAGTTCATATAATTTTCACTCTTTTGAATTGACTTTTATCGTATCCGACTTTTGACTCGTCGTACTTAGTATGCGGATTCGTATTTGAGTAGGTTAAATTCAAAAAAAGTACGTTGACGTACGTCATCGCAACGGACGTCGACGTATTTAGCGTGGGAAGGCCTTTAAAAATGGCAAAAATATTCACAAAAGAATTGTAAAAGATGCAAAATAAAATTTATGAAATATGCAAAGAAATGAATAACGTATATACAAAAAAAATCATTTTTTTATGTTTGGTTTTATATTTTATGTTTGATGGATTGTAATTTTTTCAATATAAAAATATATATAGAATAGAAGTTATTTGAAAAATTATATACATTTTTTTTTTAATTCGTTAAACATATAGATTATTATAACCGTCATTCTTGTAAATGTATTGCATTGAACAACCGTTCGTGTTCATTCGTTTTTAAATGCTGAGTAACCGTACATGGTTTTTCGCAATTCACTTCACAGATCTTACAAAATCGAATAGTACTGTGTGTTGAAAATACATTTTCGCCGAATTCTAAAACGAATTTTCTAGTTTGTGAAATTTTCGGCATATTATAATTTTTTCCATCACTTAGGTGGATTTTACAGAGCACGGACTAATTTATTACACGTGACAGTCCACACCATAGATAATAGATAGATAGAATGCCAACTCGACCAGTTTTTTGATACTACCGCGACACTATCGCAGTGATTGAACCTCTCTTGCAATAAAAATCAAAAAAAATTTTTTTTGCTAAATATATTATCATTTCGACAATCTTATGTTATTCTGTTATGTGAAAAAGTTATCAATGTTCAAATATTGATAAACAATAATTTAGAACTTCGGTTCAATACACTTTATATTGAGTTCATATAATTTTCACTCTTTTGAATTGACTTTTATCGTATCCGACTTTTGACTCGTCGTACTTAGTATGCGGATTCGTATTTGAGTAGGTTAAATTCAAAAAAAGTACGTTGACGTACGTCATCGCAACGGACGTCGACGTATTTAGCTGGGAAGGCCTTTAAAAATGGCAAAAATATGCACAAAAGAATTGTAAAAGATGCAAAATAAAATTTATGAAATATGCAAAGAAATGAATAACGTATATACAAAAAAAATCATTTTTTTATGTTTGGTTTTATATTTTATGTTTGATGGATTGTAATTTTTTCAATATAAAAATATATATAGAAAGAAGTTATTTGAAAAATTATATACATTTTTATTTTAATTCGTTAAACATATAGATTATTTTAACCGTCATTCTTGTATTGCATTGAACAACCGTTCGTGTTCATTCGTTTTTAAATGCTGAGTAACCGTAAATGGTTTTTCGCAATTCACTTCACAGATCTTACAAAATAGAATAGTACTGTGTGTTGAAAATACATTTTCGCCGAATTCTAAAACGAATTTTCTAGTTTGTGAAATATTCGGCATATTATAATTTTTTCCATCACTTAGGTGGATTTTACAGAGCACGGACTTATTTATTACACGCGACAGTCCACACCATAGATAATAGATGTATAGAATGCCAACTCGACCAGTTTTTTGATACTAACGCGACACTATCGCAGTGATTGAACCTCTTTTGCAATAAAAATCAAAAAAATTTTTTTTTGCTAAATATATTATCATTTCGACAATCTTATGTTATTCTGTTATGTGAAAAAGTTATCAATGTTCAAATATTGATAAACAATAATTTAGAACTTTGGTTCAATACACTTTATATTGAGTTCATATAATTTTCACTCTTTTGAATTGACTTTTATCGTATCCGACTTTTGACTCGTCGTACTTAGTATGCGGATTCGTATTTAGGTAGGTTAAATTCAAAAAGAGTACGTTGACGTACGTCATCGCAACGGACGTCGACGTATTTAGTGTGGGAATGCCTTTAAAAATGGCAAAAATATGCACAAAAAAATTGTAAAATATGCAAAATAAAATTTATGAAATATGCAAAGAAATGAATAACGTATATACAAAAAAAATAATTTTTTTATGTTTGGCTTTATATTTTATGTTTGATGGATTGTAATTTTTTCAATATAAAAATATATATAGAATAGAAGTTATTTGAAAAATAATATACATTTTTTTTTTTAATTCGTTAAACATATAGATTATTTTTACCGTCATTCTTGTATTGCATTGAACAACCGTTCGTGTTCATTCGTTTTTAAATGCTGATTAACCGTAAATGGTTTTTCGCCGAATTCTAAAACGAATTTTCTAGTTTGTGAAATTTTCGGCATATTATAATTTTAAAATTATTTAATTTAATTTGTTATCATTATGGAGTATATTCATATAGAACGGAGGACACCCATAATGGTAATGTGGAATGGAATAACGGATAAAAAAATAATAGACATTTTAAAAAAAAAAAAATACATTTTTAAACATAACAACGTATTCGGATAACTTAGATAATAAATATAGTATAAAAATAATTTAAATGGAAGAAAATGAGACAATTTACGAGGAATTTATTGGGGAATTTGTTATAAATAATAATAGTAGACAACTAAACTTAGTGGAAACACATGAATTAATGTGTAAAACAGATCATGAAATACGTTATGCGCATGATTCTGTTACGGACGTAATATATACGAGATGTATTTTCAATACCCTTTTTAATGTAATAGGTCCACGTAATTTAATTTGAAAATGTACTTTATTAAAAAAAAAAAAAAATTGTAAAACATCATCAAGCGATACTATTTTTTTTTTTTTTTTGTATAAGCAAATTATCACTTTTTTTAAAAAATATAATAATTCACTTATGGTGGGAGGAATGTAGTATCACGTGATATATGTTATTTAGATATATATTATTAAATGATGTTAATTAGGAAATATTGTATGACTTTGGTTAATAGAAGAAACAATCTTGTTAGATTAATCGCATTACGCAATTAATCTAATAATCAGAATTGTATAGAATTGTATTGATAAAATATTGAATTGTAATAGTATATAAGGAGAACCGATATGTTACTCGGGGCCTCACTTTTTAATATTGTTAAAGACTAAGGGAATCCGCATGTGGAAGACCGAAGCCTAAAACTTAATTGTATTCTATATATGTAAAGGACTGTTAGTTATTATTTTTTTCCTATTGCTCATTTTTATAAATTTAAAGATAATTTATTAATTTAAAGTCTAGTTATAAGAAAAAAAGAAATCTTAAACGACTGTATTTTTAATTATTATTATTTTGTTATTAGTTTTTATTGTTTTTAATTTACAGACACTGTAGTCTGTATTCTGTACACCGTACAGTTAAAAATGTAAGAATATTAATATTTAAATATTTAATATATTTAATTTTATGACATACTATTATACTAATATAATATTCAACGTTTACCAATTTACCTACTATAGTACCATACTACCATATCAAATATCATTGTTTTTATAAAACCTATTCCGTTGATTGTAAAATTAGTTTTTATACATTTTTTGTTATTTATTAAACAAAAAGAAATGTTTTAAATGAATGTTTTTTTTTTTTTGCTGTTTAAATCATTTATTTTAAACGTTTTAAACAAAACCATGTTTGATTAATTGAGATGTTTAAATCATTACATCATTTACATCATTTAAAAAATGTCAACCCTGTAATATATACACTGTATTGGTCTTCCTGTTAATTTATTTGAACCAATCAGTTATGTTACATCTTGGATACGCAGTGGACCACTGCCAGTGGTAATAGATCAGCTGACGAAGTATGTTGTCCAAAAAGAAATGTAAACGATGAAGAACATAGGTCTTCTTCTTCTTCTGCCTCGCTTTCCTCCCAACTACTTGGGGTCGGCCACCCTTGTTCTACACCTCCACTCCACTCGGTCAATCACATATCTTATGCACACACCAACAGCCCTCATGTCATTCTCCATAGTCTTCAACCATCTCTTTTTTGGTCTTCCTCTTCCTCTTTTCCCTTCAACGTCCATCTTCATAACCACTCTTACTGCTTTCGTTTCCTCTTGCCTCATCACATGCCCAAACCATCTCAGTCTATTTTCTCTCATCTTGTCCACAATTGGCGCTACACCCACACTACCTCTCACATATTCGTTCCTTATTCTATCTTCTCTTGTCACTTCACTCAACCATCTAAGCATTCTCATTTCCGCGACACTCATACTTTGTTCTATTTGATGAAGAATATAGGTACTTATCAAAATATGTGGTCTCTTTTTAATAAAAAACAATAAATATTAATTTTTTCTTCTAAAATATTATATTATTATATAATAAAATATATTATATTTATACCTGTTTGAATTTTAAAATGTGTTGCTGAAAAGTGGTATTCAAAATGTTTGTAAGGTAGGAGTCGGGGGGGGGGAGTGGTGGCAAAGCACCCCACAGGTCTGTGTTAAATAATTTCATCCTTGGAACGCAGTTTAAAAATCGTTGGATTGAGCTCCTGTACTTCATTTTCCCCAATTCGAGCATGTCTTATGATAAAACGTGTCCAAACAATAGACGTTAAAAAAAGACCTTTTCAGATGAATAAGCGTTTCCTACAAACCATTATACTAATCAACGATCTGTTGTTTTCCTAATTCGTGTGATTTAGATATCGATCCGGCCCTAACCGGTACGCCCTACAATATAATAAAATATATTATATTTATACCTGTTTGGATTGTGTTGCTGAAAAGTGGTATTCAAAATGTATGTAAGGTAGGAGTCGGGGGTGGGCAAAGCCCCCCACGGGTCTGTATTAAATAATTTCACCTTTGGAACGCAGTTTTTAAATCGTTGGATTGAGCTCCTCTACTTCATTTTCCCCAATTCGAGCATGTCTTATGATAAAGCGTGTCCAAACAATAGACATTAAAAATTGACCTTTTTCCGATTTAACGTATATTGTCGGTAGATATACCTACCGTTAATTTTCATCAAATAATAAGATTTATTACTTTAGACCTTTGTCGGTATGATCATTTTCTATGAGTAAAGCTATTTAAGGGTATGATAATGGTTAAGAGACGATATAAGTTTTTGTATAGTTATGTCGAACAGGTCTCGATAGGCATGTAGTAAGTAAGTACCTAACGAATATTTTCATTGTTCATGAATACTAAGGTTATGATATTTTTTCAAACCTCACCATCCGACTTTTTACATGCATTCATAACTGATTGACACTCTTTGAGTTGTGAAACATTAATTTTGATATGCTCCTCAATTTAAATCAAGTACACTTTAACACCCCTACAATAGAATTTGCAGTTTTAATTTCCGTATGTTCATAAGCAACCATGCGCTTGCATACAGCTCTGGAATAGATTTTTTCAGAGCGCATAATATGGACAAAGTTTCGAAAATCAACACTTTTGGGAAAGAAAAATTAACAAAATTTTTTGTATGTACGATCTACGTTTACGGCTTGATATAATGTGACAAGAATTATAAAATTATTAATTGCTTTTCGTTTTTATTAAACACGTCATTATGAAATTTTCAACAAAAAAAAAAAAAAAAAAAATTGAGAAACCTAAAATTGTCTAGGTAACAAAAATGAATATCCTTAATGGAATTCTAAATTATTAATGTTAAACCATTGATTATAACATAATTAACTAGGTATAAATAAAATTGATAAATATATGTAAGACTCATTGTAATACCAACATAGGTTAGTCGTAGGTAAGTACCTACCCACTGTGCAATATTATATAGGTACTATAAACATACAAGGTGTGTTTTCAAATAACATGCAACATCAATTTGCATGTTGAATTTGCGTTTATGTGATGTCCCTGATACTGCTTATGTCCGGTGTTTGCAACCTAATCATCAACGTTTTAAATCTGTTAATTTCTAACATACCTGCAACTGCAATATAGTGTTTATAACAAAAAGTTATATTTGGGTTACATTGTAAACATAGTTAAGACGTCATATTCAAACAATGAAATCTTTGTACTAATAATTGGAAAACAATTATAATAAATAAAATATTACACCCGTATGCGGGTTTTGAACTCCGGTTAGCAACGTACCTACCTAAACGGATCCCTAACTCCTACGCGTTACTACCTATCGGCTTTCCAAATCAGATTAATATTAGGTTAATAATGGACGATATTAAAAGTGAATGGAAATTGGTGATTTTCTGTCTTTACTACCACACGAGTACGTGGTACAACAGTACATTATGTATGAAAAATAAGTAACTGATTTTTAAGTTACTTTTATTTTCTAATCAACATAAGACATGCAATATGCGCGTAAGAGCATGACCGGCCGCGCAGTCAAAAAAAATTATCGAATAATATTCATATAAATACTACGAATAATATTCAATTATAATAGGTAAGTATGTAATGCAGTATATGGATTTAAATGAGTTCGATTGGTTAAGGTAAGAAAAAATACGTTTGCGAGAATTTCGTTATTCTCAGCGTGTATTTCGTTTATCATAACTTATCGTTATGGTCGAAGGGCCTTCAAATTAATTCTCCTCTGGCCCAGAAAGATCTTGAGACGGCCCTGGCTACTTCGCAGACTATGGTGAATTGAGTTGTATCGTACCCATGAAAAATCGACTTGTCGTTCGATCCGGGGCCACGCTAACACTTGTTGCCGAGCACATGTCAGCGGTGCTTTCCATTGCGGCGGACGGTCCATCGTCTTACGCAATGAAGACGACGACCGATTGTCCTCCGTCAACGGCCTCGGTGTTTACGTCCCCCCCAGGAGCGGAGAGCGTCTCCTCAATGACTTCGACCACGTTGGTTGCCTCCGAGCAAACGGTACGATCACTGGACACGACTTCGACGGTGTCGAGGTACGTCTGCGTGCACGCGTAAACGTACGCCACACAGCGATCGTCGCACGCGAAGTCGCATTTCACCACCCGAGTCCCGACGGGGTCGGTCTGCGAGTTGCGGTTGGCAGTGGTCACGATCGGCAGCGACCAGACCGCCGACGTCGAAGTCCTCACTGATCGGTCGGTTGCCTCGCGGATCCGGTCCGACGAATTCGGCACCGGCCACACAAGTTTCATACAAGAATCCTTGACGGGCTAAATTGAGAAAAGTACAAGACGTATTTTTATAAGTCCATAAAGTTCAAATTTGTATAAAATATGTTAAAATCGCGATAGTTTGCAAGTTATTTTGTAGTTGAAAATTCATAAATTTTTTCTGTTTATACTTAAGGTTCAAAATTTTAACACTAGGTTATCCATAAGCTTCTCTTCAAAAGTCTATAAAAAAAATGTCTACCGGACTTGAAGGAAAACATTTTATGACCGTTAGAAATTTAAATTTTTACGAAATTACATAAAATAGCGATTTATCCTCAAACGATTTTTAATATTTGTTAGAATTCGAAAATTATAAGTCGCAGAAACTTGAAATTTTTACCAACTGTTAAAATTGGCATTTGCTTTATGTCATATTTTTTTTCAAAATATTATAATGATTTTTAAGCTACTTATAAGCATTTGAAATATTCGATTTTTTCCATTTTTTTTTTTTATAAACAATGATAAAAAAAATTTGGCTGGTACACAATACTTGAACATTTAATAGAAGACTCCACTGGTGTTTATCTTATTGTCATTTAAAAATTTTGTTTATAAGCGTTCGAACAGCGAATATTGACATAAAATTACATGTAAAACATAATATATTATATAATATTCCTGACTAACAAATCATATCGGTTTTTGGAATTTGCTCTAACTCAAAAACCAAATAACGCAAACACTTGAAATTTTCACCAACTGTTTATATTGACGTTTTCTATGAATGATTAAGTTTTCAAAGTATTTTGACTTAATTATAGACAATTTAAATTTTTGATTTTTCTAAATTTATTGTTTCAAAATAAAATATATTTATTACAATTTTTATAAACAGTGCTCGGAAGTAGTGGCACTAAAAATATTACTTTTCAGCTCCATAATATGTACTTCAAAATTCCAAAATATGTGCTATAATTGGCACGAAAAAACGAAAAATATGCATTTAACTTGAAAAAATTTACAAAATCTAAAAAAAAAAAAAACTGCACTAAAAATATCTTTATATATTTTATCTAACATGAAAAATAATAATTATAAGTATATTATAAAAAAAATTAATATAAAAAACTATTTTATAAAATGTTTATGTCGGTTCATGGACTGGGTGGACTGATTAAAACTGTTAACAAATATGTTAAATTACTTAATTATCTATGTCTGTAAAAGTGTATTTATAACCAGGTTTATAATTTAATTAATTAATATATTTACCTTTGGAATTACACTGGATTATTTACGTTTTTTTAGATTTTCGAACTTTAAAGACCTGCGGTTATTTATAGAATAGTCTTGTAAGTGGAAAATGATCGCTCAACGTCAACGGATGTTATTGGCACATAATTAAAAAATAGGGCGGTCATCGTTTCCACCAAAATACTCGATTTTCGTTTCCGCCAAAACGAAAAAGATTCAATTTTCATTTCCGCCAAATCTATTTTTACCGATATCATTGAGCTGGAGCTTGAGAACCCCTAGTTTGTCTGTATAGTGCTATCGACCATCGATGTCGATAACGTGTAGATAAATCAATTGTGTCCGTGTTATCGGGATCAGAGTTCTGTGATCGGATCTACGAGTACTGTAGAAACAACGTCAAGTATTAGACGCATATTATAACATACTCGTACAGTATTTAAAATTGTTATAAGCTCTATTCGTTAATTAGTTCATAGTGGTCAAGTTATTCGTGATGGTACATGGGACTCTGGAAACTTAATTTATTCATTACATAGCGTTCACTTGAAAATACTGTACTATAAGTTTGGCTTGAAAAACCTGTAAGACGATTGATGAATACAACAAACGCAATAGATGAATACAAAAATAAAATAATTTCATGAACAACATTTTTAAAAAGGATATGCAACAACTATCCGAAATAATAATAAATTATTAATATAATATAATAATTATTATATTATAATATAATAATTAATAGTTAAAATAATTGATTTACTATATATTGACATATGTTTACACATAATGTAACACAAATTTAATTATAATGGACTTAATTTAATTGAAAATAAATTTCTTTAACTTTAATCTGAAAATTAGGTCAAACAATTGTTTAGGGGTCAATGAGAACCGCCTTCACGTGGTGGCCGATGGGTAACTCTAAATGGTTCTCAAACTAAAATTTAGACAGGTAGGTAGAAATAAATTTGGCGGAAATGAAAATTGAACCTTTTTCGTTTTGGCGGAAACGATAATTGGCGGAAACAAAAATCGAGTTTTTTGGCGGAAACGACTGACGCCCAAAAAATACCAAGTCGTTACAATTTAGATCTTCAGGTAGCCCGTCTTGATTTTCAGTTGTTTCTTCCCCCGTTAAAATATTAGATATTTTTATTAATGCCGACAAACTATGATTTTTTTCAAGAACTTGGTGTAACTTTTTGTTCACAGCTTTCCCATTCTGATCATCCAAAGTTTCAAAGCTTCTTTTTATATCTTGAACTACTTTAATTGACTTGGAAAATGGTATATTTTACTGTTATCAAGTGTAAAGAGTTTGTAGAACGGTGAAAAATAAAATAATATTCGCTTTATTTCCAATAATTTAAATATTTTTAAAAAAATAACCAAGTAAAATCGTTCTTTTTAACAAAATGTAATAATTTCCTATAGTATTCGAAAATATACCAAAAAAAAGCACTAAAACCCCGAAAATAGCAAAAAAGCAATAAAAACCGTAAATATGCAACTACCAAACATAAATCCTAATGATCAAATGGAAGAAATTTAACAAAATTATAAAAATTTTGATTTAGATACTTTAAATTTTCAATGATGAAATTTTTATTACATTACTATGGAAAATTACATTTTTCAAGAAGAGTGCATTACAACTATAACGGGATATAACTAAAATGATAATGTTTCCTATAGCACAACAAATTAAAAACATTTAAAAAATTAATGAAACGATAGATAACAATACAAAAAAATCATTAGAGCTTATAATTAATTTATTAAACAATCCTTTTGAAGATTTTGAATCGGAATACAAATTTTTAAAATATTTAACAAAAAATGATTATTATGATAAACCAAAAATAATTTGTATATATAACTCTATTGATAATATTGTAAATCACAATACTAATATGATTGCTGAAAAACAAACAAAATGTGTAATCCTTCCTTTGAAATTCCAATTCAGAAAATATTTTGGTGCCCTTGGAGTATTAGATAGTTTCATTCAACATCACAAATTTTTAAATAGTTAAAAACGTAGACTATTTTTTGCTTTTTGTTATTTATTATACCGTTAATGATAATTAATTTATGCAACTTCATTTAAGTTAAATTATGCTGAAAAATAGAATTACAATTTTTTAAATGTTTCTCGCTCGTTGCGGCAATTTGCAGAAAATCAAAAATGAATCATTTTAAAACGTATACAATTTTGAAATTAACGTTTTATTTGATGATATTTTTAATAAATGACATACAAATCAATAAGAATATCTTCATAATTGCTTTCTAAAATTTGTTTTAGACTCTGAACGGAGTGATTTTTTTTATAAGCCTTTAAAGTTCAAATTTGTATAAAATGTGTAAAAATCACGATAATTTGCAAGTTATTTTGTAGATAAAAATTCATAAAATTTTTTCTGTTCATACTTAAGGTTCAAAATTTTCACACTAGGTTATCTATAAGCTACTCTTCAAAAATCTTTTAAAAAATGTCTTCCGGCTTATGACTGTTTGAAATTTAAATATTTACGAAATTGCATAAAATAACGATTTATTCTCGAACGATTTTAAATATTTTTTTATAATTAAAAAAGTATAAGTCGCAGATTTTTTAAATTTCTACCAGCTGTTAAGATTGGTATTTCCTTTCTGTCATATATTTTTCAAAATATAATATTGATTTTAAAGCCACTTATAGCCATTTAAAATATTCGATTTTTTTACATTTTATTTTTATAATCGGTGATAAAAAAAATTTGGCTCCTACAAAATACTTGAAAATTTAAAAGAAGTAGTTCTTAATGTCATTTAAAAATTATTAAAATCCATAGGCACAATTTTTTTTTATAAGCGTTTGAACAGCGAATATTGACATAAAATTACATGTAAAATATAATATAATGTATAATATACTAGACTGACAAAGATATCGGTTTTTTTTAAAATACTCTAACTCAAAAACGAAAAACCGCAACAACTTGAAATTTTCACCAAAGCTTTATATTGACGTTTTCTATACATGGTTAAGTTTTCAAAGTATTTTAACATATTTTGACTTATTTATAGACAATTTAAATTTTCGATTTTTCTAAATTTTTCGTTTCAAAATAAAATATACTTATTACAATATTTATAAATAACATTGTATTATATTCTAGACAAATATATCATCTCCGTTCAGAATCGTTTTTCGTATACAATGATACCTATCATTGAATTCAAATTTAACAAATCCATTATAATGACCTATCCTATGAAGAGTCGCACTTCACCCCCAAGTGTACAGCAGAGCGAGGCCCATCCGGTTCTTTTTTTATTTTTTTTTATTTTTGTGTCTGACGACACCTTTTTTGGCAGTAAAAATGCTTCGATTTGCTTATGTAGCAACTTTTCTGAAAGGAAAGTGTATCTAGTTGGTACTTTGGGGGACAAAAGTAAAAAAAATTTAAATGCGACGGGAAAAACCCTAAAAAAAAAGGGAAAAACGGGAGTTTTAACGCAAAACCAGTTTTCGACAAAATCAAATTTTTTATTTTGCTATAACTCAAAAAACTAATCGATGTAAATACTTGAAATTGTCACCAAATGTTTAAATTAGCGTTCTCTATACACCGTTAAATTTCAAAAAATCAATGTATTTTGACTTTTATTGAGCTATTTATAGATAATTGAAATTTTCAATTTTTTTAAGTATTTTTTTTTTAAAATAACGATAAAAATTTTTTGGCCGGCCAGAAAATCTTGAAAATTTAATACAAGGTTTCTTATAAGTTTTTCCTTAACTGATAAAAAAAAATCTAAAATCGTAAGACACAATTTTTTTTTTATAAGTGCTCAATGTTCCAATTTATACGAAATATGTAAATAATTTACACTCAAACATTTAAGATGTCTAATTTTTATTTTATTTAATGAATATATGTACTGAATGTACTATTATGATTTATAATTTTGATTTTTTTTAACTGAAAAAAAATAAAAAATAAATTCCGAAAATTAAAAAAAAAAAACATTACAAAAATAATTTATTTTTCAGCTTTAAATCACATGGATTCATTACTGCACGGAGCTCAGACAAAGGGATCGGCGATCTATTCCGTGATCGGTAGGACGTCGAGATGTTAGCAGCTATCCGTTCCAGGGACATTATCGACAGTGCAAGAATTTACCTTTAGTTATATAACTAAAGCCTTCGGTTTAAGAAGCATTGGTTTTACAGACACGGATTCTGGCGGCCTGCGGAGGAGATACTTCCAACGTACGTGAAGTTGGCTCATCCTTTTTCACGGATTAACTCGAAACCTATACCAATATTTTGCTAGTTATTTGCGAGAATTTGAAAGTATATTTACAAAATTTGCGAGTAAACCGTTTACGAACTATAATCAAAAAACAGAAGGGTGGGCCAAATTTACATAGCCCCTCCAAGTTGCCCTAGAATTTCAAAATTCATACCAAATTATGCTTCTTACAAAGTGTCGCAAATAACTTGCAAAATATTGTTATAAATTTCGAATTTTTCTGTTAAAAAGGGAGAGCAAACTTCGCGTATGTGTACTTTCAATCGACTGGAGTTAAGGTTAAGTTAGAAATTTTTTTGTAATATGTTGACCGTGGGGATTGTCCCACAGTCAGCCCAAAATGTTTTTGTCATATTTTGTACATTTCAATAAATGATGGCCACTAACCACTTGAAGTATCGCCTAACGGTATTTCTAGATGGAATGTGGTTAAAAAATAAATAAAATGAGCTTTATATCACATCATTACTCTTGGTAGTTATTTACTTAGTTAAGCAAAATATGTATTATTTAACTATGAATTTATATCTTTTATAGATTATTTTAACGTAGTATGTAAAGATTTAGGATTCACGTTTGAGAAAAGAAATCTATAAACAATATGACTAATAAAATTGCATATATTGTTATTATTAATTTAGTGCATGCAAAACAGTTACGTACTTCATTTTACAGTTTATATCTTTTTACTTGTATTTATTTTTTATCACAACTATCGTCTTGAATAAACGCACAGACTCCGACTTCGACATGACGCATTATGTAGCACATTAAGTAATTTCAAATTATAATTCAATCATAATAAAAACGTAACAGATTAACGGTGTGAGTTATTTAGTAGTTCATTATTTTCCTGTCTCCTGTCATATTCGTAAGTAAAAATTATATTGTGCTTGAATTTTTATCGCTTAAGCCTATCTTTTTTTTTATGCTCATCCGACAGTAAAACAAGTGAATCAGTAAGTTTTCTCATAAAAATATATTTCCAAAACGCAATCAATATAACATCGAACCAAAATTCCTAGCTTTATCTTAGTGTATACGGATAACAGCCATTACTTATTGTTCATGTGATTTTTGAGTAGATTCCAATGATAACTCACTTTTACTCGTACTTAATATATGATCTAGTTGGCCTGGGAATTATTGTCGATTTTAATTATAATATAGTGTACACTTTAGATGTATAATTATATCTTTTAGTTAATCTTCTTCTTTTGCCTCGCCTTACTCCCAACTATTTGGGGTCGGCCACCCTTGTCCTACACCTCCACTTCACTCGGTCAATCACATCTCCTCTGCACACACCGACAGCCCTCATGTCATTCTCCAAAGTCTCCAACCATCTCTTTTTTGGTCTTCCTCTTCCTCTTTTCCCTTCAACGTCCATCTTCATAACCACTCTTACTGCATTTGTTTTCTCTATCTTTTCTTGATAAGTGGTAACACAAATTCATGAGTTGTAGTGAATCAGTGTGAAACTATCTGAATGTGAATCAATCCGAAACTACGGAAACAATTTATTTAACTGAAGTTGTACAAATAAAGATAATTTTTTTAAAACATTTCACTTTTAATTTTCATTGTAAGATTAAATAAATATACTATCATTGAGATTTCAATCATTATGTTTTATTTAGTACCTACTAAGAAAAAATAACCCCATAGACAAATTGTATCATTTTATATATATTTTATTATAATATTATTAATATAAATGTTTTTTATTAATAGGTATAAATAATATTATGTTATGATTACATATTGTTTTTTAAAAAATATACTTACAATTAAATATTTTGAATATGTTACCTATATTTTTTATATTATGAGATACCAACTCATAATTTTTTATTATAGGTTTTTTACTTGGTTATTTTTTCACTGGTTGTTTTTTGGGGTTTAAATGTCTGGTGTTTTTCCCGGGTTACTTATAAGAGGAATTTTTGTTTTTGTTTTTTAGGATTGTAATTTGTTAAATTACTTAAAAAGCACCACTGAAGGAAAGGCTTTATTAGCAACTTATAATGCCGATGGTTTGTTGGACAATAGTGGACGAAGAAAAATTTGTAATTTAATTGTCAGAAGAGAGTTTGAAGAAGATCCTGAAAAATCCGTCAAAACTCAAAGTGTACATTTTTGGCTCAGATAACAAAAGTTTTCCCTAAAGAACATTTAAGTACTTATTTCATACCCTACATGAACTATGGTAAATACTAATTATATATTAACATGTAATTTAAACATTAAAGTAAATCTGCCATTATATTTCCTTTACTACAGGTCCATCAATAAAAAAAGCAGTAAAAGGTAAACTCCTTGATTGCTTCAACAACAAAAGAAGAGAATACAAAAAGGCTAGACTCATTTCTTCGACCAGTCGTTCCCCTTCTTTTGAAAATTCTTCGGCTTCACTTTTGTTGAACCAGACTTCATCAGAAAATGGTAAGTTTATAACTAAAATCCATGTTTAATGATTACTTAAGACTTTTTTGAAATTAAATTTGAAGTACTAATTTCAGGAGACTTATTATGTTTGTATTTATTTATTTATTAATTTATTAGGTAGTTAATTCATTTACCAACAAAAATTTTTACAAACATTCATTATTACATTTTTTGTCTACTCACTAAAGCCTATGGTTATGGTGTAAGTAGGGTTCAGATATGACATAAAAACTAAAATATTACTAAATAACAAAATCTTTGAATTTAACTCTTTAAATGTAACGTTTAGAAAAATTAAAAATAGTTAATATCATAAATAGATAAATTCATTTTAAACCATATACCTACACATTTTAAGAAAACAAGTAATGCATAAAAGTTATATAATATTAAACTCAGCTCTCAGGTCTCATTGAAGAGATTACAATTCAAATTGAACTATTATATCTAGTAGCATAATAGTGCGAAGAGTAATTAATTAATTCCTTATAATTAAACATAAATATACATACATTTTTATTATACAAGTCATCCAATTTAGATAGACAATATTCATTAAAAATATTACTTGGATATCAACTTGGTTTGAAAAATATAAATCTTTAAAGAGAATTCATATTAACTTTAAATTTATTTATATTTTTATTATAAGAACTTCCCCAAAATTATATTTCATAAATTATGATGGACTGAACCAAAGTTACAAACTACCTAAATATTTAACATACCTTTTTTTTTTTCCTGTTCGAATCGATAATGCCGCAGGAACTGCTTTCGCATTGCTTCCGCGGAAATATTTAACATACTCTACTATAAACATACTCTAACTCTACTTACTATTACCTAACTACATTGTTTTTTTAAATATTTTTTTGTTATTAAATTAAATTTATTCCTAATTTAAATTATAGAAAATGTCAATGAACAAATACAATGGTTAAATTATTCATGTGACCCTTGGAATTTGGTGCAGAAATATTGGAAAATCACTAGAACTAAACGTTTAAAATATATACTCAGTTTAAATTCTAAAGTTGCTACTCTACCTTCTGATTATATGAAAAGTTTTCCAGCTTTAAAAAATCCGTCTGATTATATTCTTGTAAATATCTTAACTTAATAATATTATACAATTCAATGACTTCTAATGAATTTTAAAATTTTAGTTAATAGAAGATTTTAACTCCATATATCCACAAAAAAAGGAAAATATTTTTGAAAATTTCCCTGTGTACAAATACAAGATTCTTCAATTAGGACAAAAAATATCTAATACCCTCAAAGATCCTAGTTTTAAGTGTATTATAAAAGACTATCTAGATCTGGCAATTGGTAGTTTTTCTTTTTAAACTTAAACATATTTTGGTTTAACTAATCATTATCATTTAATTTATTTTTAGAACCTGGAGAAACTTCATCTATAGCAGCGTTTATCATACTTCCATTCCTCTTCTTTCCTGTTACAACCAAGAGGAAAAAAGGAATACCTGCTTGCAGACCTTCAAAAATTGAATCCAGAGATGGATTCATTACACATATAAAATCAAATTCGAAACTTATTGACACAATTACAAGACGGAAACAAAATTATAGTCAATTAGGTATTACTTTACAGTCTATATTATAATAGTAGGTCCTAGTATTAATGAAATTTCTAAATATTTTGTACTTGTTAACGATACATATTATGTTTTAAACTCAATTGTAATTGCAGTAGATACTTGTTTCAAAATTTTTCATGCTTTAAATTTACTTTATCCGGTAGAAAAATTGCCCGTGTGGAGCTTTATCCAAAAAGATTTTTTTTAAATAAAAACAGCTTATGATTCAGAATACGTTAACTCTCTGCTCAGTGATCTGAACATTAATGTTATTTGATAACTTAAATTATTAACTTTTGAAACAATTACTTTCTTAACACATATTTACCTATTTAGCAGGTAGAAATTTTTTTCTTATATCATAATTCTTCAATATTTAAAATTATAAAATTTAAATATAGATAAATATAAATAAGTTTTCATACGCCAAATGTATTGTTTATTCTATTGAAATATGCCTTTTTGTTTTATATGTATGGTAAATTTGCCAAATATCTCATAGTTATGTAAACATTTTCATATTAAACATACCACTCATGATTTTTTTTCGTATTATTGTGCAGTAGTAGGCTGCAGTAGATCTTTTCATATAGTAAATTCATTAAAAAAAAACAGCTAGCTACACATACATTAAATGAATGTACATAACTAAAAAAACTGTTTCAACTCATGATGTAACAGTTAAAAATGTATCAACAGAGAAATTATTAATGATAACACAATTTCTAATAATCAATTTCACTAATAATAATTGTTCAACTGAAAACAGTATAAGAAAAGTAATTAGTTCCTTATACGCTAATCCCCAAATTCCTCGTAATGTAGTTCAAACAGTAGTTGAAGATATAACAAATATATTTCATAGTTTACATCACACATTTTTTACAAGTTAGTGTGTGAAAATATAAAGAGAAATATCATTAACATTAAACTGTAGTTCCAATTATTTTATTTTTTTATGATTATGAAATTGGCAACAATTTAGCCATTCTGGTATTCATACTTGTATACTTGTAGTATACTTGACTCTCAGTTCCTTTTGTTTTTTTTCATGGTATCGCTACAAAAATCAACAAAATTAATATCGTTATAATGAAATATTTTAAGATTAGGAATTATCTTTCACATAAGATTAATAAAATGATATATCTACCCTTGAAAAAGTGTATGATTAAATAATTGTACAATCATTAAACACAATTTAATTATAATTAGTAATAAATATAACATACTCGTCCTTCAACCATTTTGCAGAAGGTGCTCGCACAAGACCACGTCTGTTCTTAAGTATGTTTGATTCCATGATCAACCGTGACACTTCAAATTTATTTTTATGTTCTGCTACACATTTCTAAACAATAAGTACTGTGGTTAAATGCGAATAATATACATCAATATAATAGAAAAATGCCTAGATAACTGATACTTTTTTGCTCATATGCGCAGAAACCTAAATATATATTATAAATCTTGATTTGTAAACAATGAATATAATGTTGTACCTTACTATCAACAATCATAAAAACTTACTGGCGACTTATGGATGGACACAAAACTTACGTTAAGGAACAAGAAACTATTGATAATTACGAAGTAAAGATCTCTCCACGTTTGATCTCTTTCGGGGAATTTGTTTCGGAACTGTCTCTTAGTATGGTACTCCCACAACTTATTGGTATACTGAATTAGATATTGATTATTATTTTCTATTCTGTATAACTGCTTGGGAGTAGTAAATTTCAAAGCCGGTTCAAGAAGGTCAAACGGGACCCCTTTAGTAGAATCCACACCTAAAAAAATGTAAATAATATAATACCACAATAATATCTATATACTATATATATCAAAGTAGAGTTAAAATCGTGTACACATCATCGTGAACCGAGAAAATAATATGTACTGTCTAAGTTTTTCTTCAGAAATTCGATACAAGAATCTTTAAGACTTGGAACTTCTAGAACGAATGCCCTCTTACTTCCAGCGTATACTTTTGTCCTTTTAAATATTTTTAAGATGAAAACAGATCTATAAATAAATAATATATAAATTCTATGTAAGACCTCTTATATTTTTTTGACAGTATTTCATTTAATGGATCGGTTTCCTCGGCCAATTTTCTTTTTTTTTCTGATTTTGATCCGTTTTCATTCGATCGATTGGTAGAACTGAAATTTAATGCGTAGTCCATGTTCTTGATAATTTTTTTACGAAAAAAAAAAAAATGATTTTTCAAGAATAAACAAATTCTTTAAACAATATAACCGCAGAGATATAAAGATATTGAAAGAATGATCTTCACTTATATCGTTATTACTTACACAGTATTAAGTTAGCTTATTTGCGAATACACTTGGTGGGTTGCTAATACAAATTCTCATATTAGAATGAGATATTAGTTTTGTTACTATTAGAAGCAAATATGTCATAGACCAACATCACCCGTGGAAACAAAATATGTATATTTATATTTTGTGTCAACTAGTTTTTTAATGATATTTTTTCTATTATCTCAATTATTTGGAAAACTATTAAGAATTATAAAAATATTAATTGAATGTACCTGAATGATAAAATTTTCTACAGAAAAAAAAACAAATTTTAAGATGATTGGGATGTTCCTATTGGCCGAAATCTTATTGACAAAGGAAAATTCATGATGTACATTTCTTTGCTTCTACATTTCTCGCTTTGCTCAGAATTTATAATCTTTGTACTCAAGGATATGCCTACAAATTTTTTTTGGAGAGATTCAATATTTTTTTAACCACACGTCACGCCGTCATTGTGATGTCAGTTATTACGGTTCAATGTTGATTACAACTTATTAAAGCTGAAAATATTTAATTGCCAAGTTCACTGTTCAGCTGAGATGTTAATTGTTTTGAATTTTAAACATGACATTTTTTTTAAATATTTTTAACGTGAAAAAATAACAGAAAAAAAAAAATGAAAACAATACTAATATATATTTCGATTACAATGACGACTTAGAACAAATGTTAATAACGAAATCAATGATCTAGGAAACATGTTAAGTGCACCAGTACGTCCAATTTTGAAGGTAAGTGTTGCTTCTTGTTACTTATGAAACATTAAAATCAATAGGTATCGGAATTCAAATGTAATTTATGCTATGCCGACATGCCGCCTACGTGTTATCTAATTTTTAACAAAATTAAGATTAATATTAATAATTTTATTATTATGATATTTTATCATTTCAGTCGTACCTTATGACTAGAATTGGAACACAAAATTGAAGATTTAATTCTTCACATTATAATCCGCATGAATGGTTAGAATATAGTATTTCTAAATATGCACTTTATTGCTTTGCTTGCTGTAATTATAGCAGTCGTGCATGGTGATGATAATTGCATAGATCATTTTACTCAGGCTGGTTTCAAAAACTGAAAAAAAGTTAAGGTTTTTAGAAAAATTTGTGTAATTATTATAACACATATTTATATTCTAAAATGTTCTAAATTGAATATTCACTACTATACTTTATGTTAAGCCCGTTTTTAATAAAATAAAATAAAAAAATAAAATATTATTTATTTTAAATATTTGCTTACTTGTTTCTTCTCTACAGGGTGATTCTTTTAAGTGGGTACACTAATTATCTCGAAAAATATTAACCTTTTTTGATTTTTTTTTTTTTAAACTTCTAGGTTTATGTTTTTCTAAAACCGTATAATATTTTAATTTTTTTCACCCTTATATTTATAGGTGAAACCACTATCAACTTTTGATTTTCAAATGGTAACATATAATAAAAATATCATGAATTAATTAAACCATTTTTATTATGAATTTACGCGTTAACATTTTTATTTTTCGGTGATTCGTTTGCGAGTTACAGCTCCTCAAAATATTGGTGGTTTTCAAAATGTTTTCAATAATTGTAAAGACCAGGAGCTAATCATAAATTTTATATCGTTGAACCCAAGGTGACAAAATAAACAACAATTAATTGTAGATTACCTTTGTATTTTGAACCCTAATCATTTATTTACTTATCGACTAATCGGACATACCGAATTACCAAAGAATGATAAATGAAAAACTGGAAATATATAATGACAAATTTATTTTAATCACAATTTCACAGATAATTATTTTAAAATTAAAATGGTATCACCACATAATTAAATCTTATTACCACTAATGACTAAGGTATACCTTGATAAGTCCGTGACTTGTAATATGATTATAATATTTTGCAGAAAGTAAATAATAAATACCCACATTTAGGCGATAATAATGCACAATTTTATTGTCACGATTTAAGATAGTCCTATCAATTATCTTAAATAATATTGTTCTGTGATATTGTGAATGTTGTATGATAATAGTAGAAAATGAAATAGAATAATACTAGTATAAAAGGTATTATAATTTTATAGCACTATTTAAGAATTTAATTAATTAATTACCTATCTAAAATCGTGTTTTACAGTTACACTATTTGAAAATCTTATAACTTTTTCTTTTATTGTACATAAACTAATATCAAATTAATGTAGTGATATTATTTGATTAACAATCAAATCGGAATCCCAAGAGTCCAAGACCATTAATTAATAAGGATTTGAAAGAAAAAATGTATGAAGATCCAACTACATTAAATTCTTGGTTTATTTATTTTTTATTTTTAATATTTGTTCAAAATTTTGACCATTTTGTGACATATAAAATGTCATATGTTTTAAATGAAAATCATCAAATAGTTTGATAGTTCCCATCATTATGGTGTATTGGTTTTGGTGTTTTCATAAGATATAACTAATAATAATAAAACTTAACTTGAATAATATGAACTATTAATTAATACAAAAATGTATGATTTTATTAAAAATAAACTATAACCTACAATCATACAATTCTATTATTTTAGTACACCTTTAGAATATATACCTATTTATAAATTACAAACATATCTACATATTCACACTGTATGCATACGTAATGAAAACATTTAATAACAATAAAATATAATAAAAATCAATAAGGTATCTATTGTACAATATACATAAACATGAAACATAATATATTGCACATACATATAATTACTAAAAAAAAATATACTGGGTATAATAAACAATAAACTGTTATTTAAGGTCTTATAAAATTGTCCTTAGTAAAATTTGAACACAGTAATTTTTATATTTATCTTGTGGTTCAAACGATATATAAATATATACAACATACTTAATAGCTATAAAACTTAGTAAGAGACTAATAAATAATTACATAGTAAATGATAAAATTTTTTTTTAATAACATAATATAATACAGGTGTATGCCGATATTTCAAATGGTTTATGACAAATTGAAGGGGCTCATTACTCTTTTGTAAAATCTCTTCAAAGGCGCACACAAAGCTACCTAAGAAATTATCTTATACACCTTATAATACGACTAAACAGAAGTTTAAAATTCATATAACATGGGGTGACTTGAGCCATATTAAAAATATAATTCTCACAATTTAACATTATTTTATCAACAATATTTTTTCAATACAATATTTATCTTAAATTTTACTTTAACTTGTATTGTAGGCATACATATATATAACTGATATGTCTCATTTTTATGATTTACCTTTTAATTTTTTTTTTTTTTAAATTTCTATTAAAAACTACTTCACATTAGTTTTGAGTTAACTGTAACTAGTCAATTATCATAATTTTAAATATACATAATATAATACCTAACCTATAAGTAAACATCTAGCATATTGTATTTTTTAAATGCATACTAATTGTACAACGTTTTTTCACTTATGTTATTTAATTAAAAACAACTTGATAAAAAATTGCAAATCCTACATACTACCCCATATTATATTTACAATATTACAAACCACTTAAATTATTTCAAATTATTTAAAACTGAAAGACAATGAATAGCTAAATATTTCAAATTTAAATTTATATAATATTTTATTAGATTATTTTAACAACATAATTATGAATATTGTTAAAAACAATAGGGTAATATATAGGCAAACAACTTACCTATTTCAATATATCATGATTTAAATCACCTCATTTTATATTGCTATTATTATGAATCACTATAAAAGGCATTTGTATAGCGGGTGATCTACCAATTTACTAGAAGTGATCCACAACAGGATTTAAATATACATTGTTCATATTAGGTATAAAACATATCTATTTTACCATTTATTATTAAGATATTTTTTTTAGGATCATCAAATCAAATAAGAATTCATTTAAAAATACACAGTTTAGCATTATTGACTATTGCAACAATATAAAAGTTCTATATCTATTATTATCGAAATTAGGTGTCCTTACATGGCAACATTAATATAATACATTATCGTTATTGGCTTTAATTGAGAAGTATGTAATAAGAAATATCAATAAAAATTAATAGGTAAATAATAAAAGAGTAGAAGTAAAATTGACTGACTTTATTACTACTACTATAAAGGAAATGCACAGGTAACTGTGGTCAAATATTTAAAAAATGTGATAGAACACCTACTAGACAAATGCCTTTTAAAATTTTACCATAATTTAAAAGCTCAGGACTATGATAAATATATTCCAATTTAAATCATACAGTCAAATCAAAATATTCGTAATGCAAAAAATGCAAAATATGAGTTAAGATCATAACATGTATTCAACAAATTGAAACAAACTCAACTTAACCCCTAACTAAAAAAAAATACAGTAAAATTTAAAAGTGGGATTAATAATATTTTAACTTAGATTTAGTGGTGGTAGTACCTAAATAGCTAACAACACCAATCAAACAGAAGGAACTATTCAGTTGCAAAACACTAAATACAATAAAGTTTAAAATAAAAATATTTTTATGATACCTAAATATTAGGATTAAGACATACCTACTTAATATTATAACAAAGTAGTTATTTAAGTATATTATTTTATAATACCATGTATACCTAATAATGAAAGTGAACAATCTATGATTTTTTTTTTTTTAATTTTTTAGGAACCGTACAATTTACCACGCATTTATGATTGATTTATTTGATGTTGTTAGCTAATTTAACTTAATTGTACAATATTTGTTAAAATTGAAAAAATACATTAGCATCTACAATCTTCATTTAACATATTTTTAGTTTACTATATTATTGGGATTAGTTTTCTTCTGGAATGCATATTGTCAGACTTGATTTTTTAACTTCTTTGAAAGTAACTTGAGTAGTTGAATATCTAATAAGTTAAGAAAGGATAAATATGTATAACTAAATAATTTAACAGTAAAAAATATTTTTACATACTTAATTCATTTTGTAGTATCTTCAATTATTAAAATTCTATATTGGAAACAATATTTTTATTTGTCATTGTTCTCATTTGCAAATTTATTGGGAGTTATACAATTATGTGATTTCATTATTTATCTCTCAAGCCATCTGTCTAAGTATATGTATTTGTAGTAAATATGGATAATCTTAATTCTTAATAATAATTACTATGCCAGAATACAAAATTTGAATATATGCAAATTAAAAGTACTTCTGAACAGAGAACATTATATTTTTAAGTATGTTGTAGGTATAAATAGATGATAGGTAGCCCACAGCCGTCTTGTTGTGTCCAAGTAGATGGTAATAAGTAATAATAGGAGTAATAATATATGATGTTGTATTAGGTTTATGTTGCATGATGTCAGTTAATAATTTTTAGAATAAAACAACTTTTGTGTCATCAAACTTTGAATAACATTTGGTAGTGTAACTGTATGAACAAAACTGATCAAACTGAAAATAAAATTTAATTAAAAATTGTTAGTAAGTATAATAATGTATGCACAAATTAATGTATTAATCAAATTTATTTTTCTACTTATACATTTTATTTATTTAAAAAAAACTTACCAAATAACTTTATGTACAAACGTTGTGCTTTCCAAGTGGTAGGTATTATCAAATTTACGCCACTTAATAATATAGATTACAAATTACGATGTCATCAATGGAAATTTTCCGACAAACTTAATTGTTCAAAAACTATTGCGTTAAGTAGGTATATTATGTTATTAAAGAAATTTAAACTGTCAGTAAACTTAACGGTATAACGTATAAAACATATAATAATTAGTTTAATTACTAATTACATCATACATTTAATTCATTGAATATTTAACTATTTAACTCTTTAAGCAATAACTAACAAGTGCTATGCAGCTGGCCACGAGGTTTACAATTTACATTATACTTTGAACTTTAGTATCAGTTTATCACAACTGATTGGTTTTCTTTTAATATTATCATTAATTAATTAATATCATATATTTCAATCAATGCTATTTTCAATAATATCATAAATAATGATAAACAAATCGCCAAATATTGGTAATATTGTATGGTAATAATAGGTATACATAACATATTTAATATATGTGTAATATATGTACAATTTATGTGTAATAATGGTATGATATGTGATATGATATGATATGATATGTGTAGTCATAATATTGTCATGTAATGAAAACAATAGAGGGGATTCGATACGACGGCCAAGGTCAACAAATCGTAGCTTTTATGGTCAAATTAGCATATTTAGGTGTAATAAGACATTCAATTAATCAGGTACAAAGTACAACAGTTATCGTCGTACGGTACCGAATTTATCAGTTATAGCTCCTGGACTTTACAATGAAGAAATAGTATAAACAACGCCGCATTTACCAACTATAACACCTCCTTCAAATGCCAATACTTTGAGGAGCTGTAACTCGCAAACCAATCAACGACATTTAAAAATGTTAACGCGTAAATTCATAATAAAAATGGTTTAATTAATTTATGATATTTTTATTATATGTTACCATTTGAAAATCAAAAGTTGATAGTGGTTTCATCTATAAATATAAGGGTGAAAAAAATTAAAATATTATACGGTTTTAGAAAAACATAAACCAAGAAGTTTAAAAAAAAAAAAAATCAAAAAAAGTTAATACTTTTCGAGATAATTAGTGTACCCACTTAAAAGAATCACCCTGTATATAAGTGGTTCAAGGGGTTCTATGGGAAATAAATTAAATAAACTCTTTGCTCATTCTGAAATCAAACACCATCTTACTTACATGGCTAAATGGACTTCACATAAAAAATCTAAAATTACTAGAACTGTTTTGACTCAAATATCATCGCAGCACAGTAAGCTTGTTGCAATGAATTGGAATTATATGAAAATGTTGATTGATTTATCATTATTCCTAAGTCGCCAAGGAATTAGTTTTCGTGGTCACGATTTAACAGCTAATTCTTTAAATTAAGGTACCTCATAAAATATTTTAATTTATTAAACTATAGTTGTATTATATTTTATATAGCACAACTACATTAATTCATAATTTGTAACTGTCTACAATTTAAAATGTTATAAAATGTAGGATATTTTAAAGGTAATGGCAAAACATAATCCTTAGTTTGCTGCAAAATATTGTGAAAAAACTAACTATTCAAGCCATAGAATTCAGAATGAAATTATTGCGATTTGTTCTAAACATGTTAAAAATAATAAATTGTTCGAGAAGTTAAGAATTTTTGATCATTTAATATAATGTGAGATGAACCAAGGTACATTTTAATTAATAATAAAGCTATTAAGAACAGATGTAGTTACATGAACTTACATGTATAACAGACAAGTTATGATTTTATTTCAGGAAATTCAGATTTTTTTTAGTGGACTATTTAATTTCTTCATGAAGAGAAAAAAAGTCATTTAAAGATTATACTTTTGCCTAGCCATCATACTTAAGTATGAAACATAATATATAATATATAACATATCATTATATAGGGAACTTTATTTTCGGAAAGATATTTTTAAATTTTCAGTGATTTAAATGTCCGTCATTGATTAAATTTAAAATCATTCGAAAATTTTTATTGATTAATTTTGATTTTTCAATTTCATTTTTAATAAAAGTAATAAGACCGGCATTATTTTCAATCATTAAAAGACAACCATATGTATAAATTGAAATTAACTTTTACTAATCTATTTGCTTTTTTTTTTCAAAAAATTTAGAAATTGTTTCAAAATAATTAATGTGACGAGTTTGGAATTTCATCAGTATGACTTTCAAAAAATCTTTAATGATATTATCTTTTGAACAAAATTTAACAATTGGTGTTAATTGAGAAATAAAACTAATATATTGATTAAAGAAATAATCGGCCCTCTATTAATTCGTAGATCACTAAATTTAATACTTGATTTTCAAGATGTTCGATCATGCGACAAATGTTGTGTCAAATAAACGCAGATTTTTAAATTTAGTCATGTACTCGTATTTCTTTGATATTGGAAAAATTACAAAAAGAGTATTTACAACTGTTTCCATACAATTTTTTATTAATTTAGCATTCGATGGTTTCATGCGTTTGGCTAACAAATATGTTACCTAATACGATATTATCCTTTTATTACAAGTTTATTTTATTAGTGAACCGTAATATGGATTGTTTTTCAGAAAAAATAATTTTTTTTTAACTGAACTAGTTTTTCTTCTCTTATTTTAGACAAGAAGAAATAATTTTAAAAAATTAATTTTGTCGTGTTTGTGTTATGTTATATTAATGAAGATTAATATTTTAACGTTTTGGAATAATCATGGTTGTACAACAAATTTTATTTAGTTATTAAAATTTTAATTTTTTAATTACAATTTAAAGTACAACATTTTTAATTATATTTACTTGTTGTTTTTTCAGTACATAAATAATATTTAAAATTACGACATAAATTACATTTATCCTTCCTTCAAGCACCATGGAATCCCTTATTATTTTTTGCAGTTTTTAAAAATATAATCTTTGATTAATAATTAAAGGTGTAACAATTTTAATCAAAAAAGTTTTTCTCAAAAATTAAATTTTTCAAGCTAGCAGTATTCTCTGTAACCTAAATACGATTTGAAATAATTAAAATCAATTATTATCTTTCATTAAATTAATATTTAAAGAATCAGTTATTTATTATTTGATATTCATTATCAAATTAAACATCATTATATATATGGTTTTTTAAGTAGGTAATTTTTTTAAATACGACCTAAATCAAATTTAATAACTTTAACTAGTGATTACTCTCTACTGTTATTTTTTGAAATCCAAATATTTTTAATTTTACGAATTTATGGGACTTAAATATGTTATTTAATAAATAAGAAGGTTTTATCTTTAATAAAATCCATAAGATATTCCATACTAATATATCATAATATTTCTCAAAATCAAACTTGGGTATAACTTTAAGTAATTTAACCGTAAAAATGTATTATTTACTCGCATGCTAGTTTTTTTCAAGAATATTGGGTTAAATAAAAAACATATGTTAAGAATATCCTGACCTGACTGGTATGTTTTAAATTTTATTAAAATTATAATTTTATGTGTTCATATTAATCATACATTAGTCACATTATGTATTATTACATAATACATTGTAATAATAATAAATAATTGTATTGTACTGGTAAAAACTGAAAACGATCAAAAATATAAAATAATACGAGCACTTTTGTTCAAGTTTACAAAATTATATTATTGATTTTAACTATATTTAATCTGAAGAGATAAAATTTATTTAATATACATAGAATTATATTATTTTTAGAATAAACATTTTAAACTTACATATTAGAAAATATTTATTTTGTCTTAATTTATTTAAACTTGTTCTATAATTAAAAAAAATAATTGATTTAATAATTATAAAATTAACGAGAAAACATGAAAAAATGTTCAAACAATTTAGATTATTTTTTTATTATCACGCATAGTTACAGTAAGTAACCATAACGTTTAATTAATAAAAACATATACCTACAACTGTAGAATTGACTTTTGCTTTACATATCTTTTGTTGTTAACTGTTCTTTAGGTGAATTTATTCATTACAGGAGAATTTAAAAGAAAATAATCAATTTAAATAACCTAGTGTGTTTTCAAGATCCTCTATTGATAACATGCCTGGATTATTGAGTAAGTCTAACTTTTAATTTAAAGATTTATATTGAAATTCTCATTATTTTAGAATCAAAAAGACCATCCCGTAGGTCTAGAGACCGTTCCAGGTCTTTTAAAAATAATGCTTTACGTTTTCGAAGTAGTAAGTTATTTTAAATATACTTAATTATTTATTTTATTAATTATAAAGTATAAAAAATCTCTAATACAAATTTGAAGTATTAAAATTTGAATTTTTTTTTTTTTTGTGATTTAATAATTATTTATAGGTACACCGAATGAAGATTATGTTAGACCAAATGTTGATGGACCTAATAGGAATAATCCAGAAATATAAAATATGTCACCAAACAGACCGATTTCGTTGAACAGAGCAATAAATGGTTCGCATACAGACTCTGTTCTAAATAATAGTGAGTCTTTACATATAAAAGAATGATTTGTATTAATATTTGGTATTTACTTTATATTAATACTCCTAGTTTAATAATTAAAATATTTTATTATTTATAATCTTGATTGGATTTGTATGTATATAATATATATATATATATATATATATATAATTATGTATAAAATATAAGGATTGTATAGACTTTGATTTCTATGAAAAAAATTATTTACATTTCTTGTAGACTATACATATTGTTTATACATATTATTTATCTTAAGAAAATAAATATCGATTTTTACAATTAAAAGTTTTTGACGATTTAACTAATTATAGTCATTAAATAATTAGGAAGAATAATAAGAAATTTGGTTTAAAAAACTAAAAAAAAAATCAACTATATTTTAAAATTCGATATTAGTCATGAAGGTATTAGAAGTGTATGTGACTTTTGAGACTTATTAAAAATATTCTAAACTTTAGCTAAATCGATGTTTTATTAAAATTATATTATAAAATTATTAGTATTATAAAATACTTGTACATGACTACTAAAAATGATAGATAAATGAACTCAGCATAAAAATGTTGTTTTATTTTCCTCACATCCATGTTTGTGTTTCTAAACCATAAATTATGAAGAAATTTTTTTATCAATTTAATCTCGGAACTATTTTTGAATGTGATAATTTATTTATGATTTTACATTTTTACAAAATAATACGATTTACACAAAAAAAAATAAAATATTTAGTTATATTGTTTAATCAGATTTTGTTAAATATTACATTAAAGTTGTTGTGATAAAGAAGTTGAATATTTAATTAAATAAAATACAATTTTATAGATAGTGAAATAAGAAATGAACCAATAATTGATGATAGTGCTGATGAACGGGTGATCTTTGAGAGAAGACATCCTTTTGATAACAGACGTTTACATCACAATTTTGGTTCTATATCGCCAATTCCGCATGAACCAATTGTTATAAGATCCAGAAGAAGAATCTTAAGAGATCACCCTTACTCCAGATCAAATAATTTAAATAATTCTTCGAATACTCATTCAAGTAATATTAACAGCAGAACGGTCGTTTTTATTCGCTTGATCAACCTTATAGAGAAGTAAGTGGTTTAAATTGTGTACTTATGTGACATAATTTGGAAAAAAATAATAGTGGTACTTTGATGATGCATATATACATTTTGAGTCCCTACCTATTTAAAAACTGAACATTACCCAAAATCATATTCACCCCAAGTGTTCTCTGCTGAGCAGGACGAATTGGTCAGTCACTCCTCTCCATGACTTTTTTCTTCATAATTTTGTTTTTTATTCTTTATATCTTATAAAGCAAAAACAGTCAATTCTCGATTGTACGAAATTGGTGGGACTTATGGAAAGTTTCGAAGTTATAAAATTAATGTTTAATTTTTTATTATAGTTTTTAAATGATTCACATAGTACATGCCTTCTAAATTTAATAATATACTTGTGTATTGGTTTCATTAAGATTATTATTTTTTGAAAAAATCTGTTATTGGTTTCTGCTTTATTGAAATTAAATTAATGTTTTCATGACAATTTTCTAAAGTAACCTAAGCTTCAAAAACTTCGTCTGACAGGAATGAAAAGTTACGCGATTTTTCTATTGATGAACTGGTTTCCTTTAAATTTACAAGAAATAGAGGGTCTGTGTCGTCATCAACATCTTCATCAATGCTTAATTAATGGTCTAATATCTCGGCGTCAGACAAGATTCCACATGGAACAACATCCTCATCCACATTGACATAATTAAAGAAATTTACATATTCTTGGCCTGGCAGCAGAAAATGTCATCGTATTGATTCCACATTTATCTGGTCGTAATCGGTTTCTTGAATTTCTATAGTATATCCCGAATTTTAAAACACTTGAAAATCGTAGAAGGGACTACTTTTTTCTACGCCTTGTCAACTAATGTCATAGCTGTCAATACACTTGGCGTCTGTTTATTTTCTATACATTCCAAAACATTCTTAGCGGTAAAAAGTTTTACAATTCTCCATTATGCCCTGATCGAATTGTTGCATATTATTGCATATTATGTGATGTTCAGTTGGAGGAAATATTTGAAATTCTATTTTGATAAAGTTGGTGGTTATTGTGAACTATACAGTAGTCCAAAAACAGTGAAATTTTACGTTTCTTTTTTTCATACCTGCATTGAGTGAAACCAATCGTTCATTAAATAACATTAAGATCATCCATATATTTTTATCTGAACGGTAAGTTATAGAAAAAGAACGTATGCCTTTAAAACATCTATGTTTTTCAGCTTTTTCTATAAGGACTAGAGTTAAGTTTTCGGAGTCGTCCATATTTACTGCAAGCAGAGTTAGCATTATTCGAATGAAATTTTATCTAGATAATTATTAAGATAATATTTTATTCGAATGATTTTTTTTTAAATTTATTTGAATAAAAATTTATTCGAATAATATTCAATTATGATTATTCGAATAAATTTCAAATATAGATATTTGAATAACTTTCGTTTATATTATTTTGGTAAACAATGGTTAGGTTAGCAATGGTTGGTAAATAAAAACAGTCACATATTATAAACAATAGTTGACATTGTATTTTAAGTTAAATAATTGTGAATTATTTTATTATTCAAAAAATTGTTAAAATATTTCAAATAAAACGAATATCGGTATATTTTTTCTTTACGGGACACCTTTTTTTCTGCAATTTTTATTTTACTTATGTAGTTAGGTACGCTGAAAACGATGGTGAAGTTAGAATTTGGCGCTCGGACATAGTTTTAATGTTATGTCACTTCAAAGTTAATATATAACATGATGGCAAATTTTTTTGGAATTTTAGCTGCGGCATTGTTTATAAATAAATGTATTTATTTTTCGCCATTACTCATTAAGTACCTACTCATAAATTGATAGTTATTTTTAAATTGTTTATCTGAAAAAAAAATGGTACATATTATATTATTATGACTGGTACTGTATCATATATATATCGGCTTACATGGTATTAAATAAGTATATATCTATTAATAAACAATATGATATGAGCTAGCCGCCAGCATTTTTGCTCATCACGATTCGCGATTATCTTTATGGTTTCTAGTAAACGGAATCAAATCACTATAAAGTTCCCCAAAAACGTATGTACGATAATACGTAATTATCTATAATTATACTTAACAGTCATCACCTAATTAATATCATTAAAAAAAAAATTATAACATAATATTTACATTGTATTATGCTGTCTATATTTTATCAAACAATATTTATTTTATTTTTACATAAATATTTTCATGGATTCATTTCAGATAAATGGACGACCAACTTTGTATTATGCATCTCCCGAAGTAATTCATCAAAATGGATATACTGACAACTCTTATGAATTAAATAAGTAAGTTATTAAAATATCAGGTATTGTGGAGTTTACTTTAACACCATATGGTTTATTTTTGTGTGAAGTCATGATCAAGAAAATTTTTCAATGACGATGAATATTCTGGCGATTCTTTAAATTTGTCAAATCCACAATCATATTTCTCTAACGTAAACGAAGAAATCCATGAAAGAATAAATGATTTTGATGAAAACGAATAGACATATATTAGATCTGGGATAAGAATTTTTAGATATCGTCCACCTTCTAGACGAAATTATACAAATAATTCTCCAATTAATCATTCAAGAAATATAATCAACAGACGTGAACGTTCTAATTCAAATAGAGAAGTAAGTGGCTTAAAATGTGTACACATAATAAAATTTCATTATATTACACTATTAGGTATACTAAAAGATTTCGTTCAGACTGTCAGTTATGTACGAATTTAAAATTCTTAATGTAATTTAAAAAATAAAATGTTGATAATTACATGTAAACATAAGGAAGAAATATATTACGCACTTTATATAATTTTTCAATAAAAATAAATGTTTGAAGTTAAACATACGAGTAGTTATCACCGAATTTATATTATTAAAAATTGTAAAATATAATATTTTTATTTTATAAAAAAATAAATTGATTGTATTTTGATATTAAGAGATAAATATTTTCATAAATTCATCATTTTAGATTAATGGACGATATTTAACTACAAATCCACTTCCTGAACTACTCGATCAAGGTACGGAGTCAAATAGTTCATACGAAGAAAAGTAAGTTATTATAATATTTGCTATTAGGGAAATTATATTAACAATATTTGATTAATATTTATTTTTAGTCATAACCAAGAAAGTTTGTCAAACGATTCCAATAGCAATGATGTAGATTCTGAAGATGATGTTAGTTCTTTAAATTTGCCAATCCCTCAATTAAATTACCAAAATATAGATGAAGAAATTTATCAAATAAGAAATTATTTTGATAACAGACGTTCAGTAGATAATTTTGTTTCAATTGCACCAATAGTTCAAGAAAGAGAAGTAAGTAGTTTAAATTGTGAACTTATAACCAGCGGTTTGATTTGGGAAAAAATAATAGAGGTACTTTGATGTCACATATAAATTTTACGTCACTACTTAATTAAAAACTGAATATAACCGTGTTCACTTCGGAAGCTGTTTCTAATAAAGTGGTGACAAATTGGGCAGTCACCCCCCCCCCCCCATTAGACACGATATCTATATTTTATTACTCAATATTTATTTAGTTTCACATACATTTATAAACACATTCATGAATTAATTTTAGATAAATAGACGTCCACAAACACCGTATTATGAACGTCCTGAAGTATATAATCAAAATTCAAACACAGATAATTCATATGATTCAGACAAGTAAGTTTATTAAGATATTAGTTATTTATTACCGAATTTACATTAACAAAACATGTTTTATTTTTACGTGAAGTCATGACCGAGAAAATATAACAAACGGATCAATTATTTACGACGAAAATCCTGACGAATCTTTCAATTTATCAATTTCACGAACAAATCCTTTAAATGTAGATGAAGAAATCTGTGCAATTATGAATTACTTCAATAACAGACATACATAAGCGGACATAGGCTTGGCCCCTTCAAATATGTCATTAGACCTTCAAAAATCGAAATTTTATTATATACACGTGGCCTCCGTTCTAAACTTTTTAATTTCCACACTAACTTTATATTATCATCGTATAATGCATATGTTCTTTTCAATTTCTTGCCTACCTTTCCTCGGTAAATTGTTTGAGTCAATCGTACTTGAACAAATTCAACGTATTTTTTTCTCAATTATACCAATTGACCAACACGGGTTTGTCCGCGATCGATCGACTGTGACCAGCCATATAGACTTTGTCTCCTTACACAAGGCGTTTGAACTAGATAATCAAGTCGATGTGATTTTTCCAAAGCGTTCGACACTATTGATCATATATGATCTGTATATCTGTATATCTGTATACAGCTCTACATTATGTTCTTGACAGACTAGGTGTTGGCGAGCCTTTATTATCATGGATTAGTTCTTAGTGAGCGGTACCAATTTGTAAATATTTTCGGCAAATCATCCAATCTCTTTCGAACGTCATCCGGAGTTCCTCAATGTAGCCATCTAGGACCTTTATTATTTAATATTTTTATTAACACCGTGTGCTCAACTGTTTCGCCTTGTCGATTTCTTCTATTTGCCGATGATTCCAAGATTTTTCATATGATGTCTTCATACAATGATTAACTCATCCTACAAAACACTCGATAAATTCACCACCTGGTATAATACTTTCAACTTGTCGCTAAATATTGCCAAATGTAAAGTAATGACTTTTCATCGTTTATTACGATTTGTAACAAATTTGTACAAATAAATGTATTTTTAATTATGTCTTAGTACCAGTTCTTAATTACTTAGTAACATGTAAAAAGCATAATATTTACACAAAAAGTGTCCATAATAAAAAAAAAATGTTTACTGGAATCATTACTTAATATTCATATTTAAATTTAAATTAACTTTAGGTATACCGTTATTCATTTGTTTCCAGAGTTGGAGTATTGTACTTGTAATAGAAAAAATATAAATGATAATAATGAATCTATATTTAAAAACTGCTATATCATATTTGAATTATTTTAACTGCTATATGCATATTTACTAACATCGACGTTTAAAAATGTTTATCTACTTTAAATTCTTGAGTGCGTCTAAAGGTCGCTCCACACTATGCATGTTTCGCGTTTCGCGTTTCATGTTTTCACGTTTTCGTTGTATTTCGTTGTTTTTCGTGTTTCTCATGTAAACAGGAAATTCATATCACTTGATTATAAATAAAATTAGATATTTATAGGTAAATGGATGTCATCAAATATCATAATATGGAATTACGTAATTTCGTTACAAATTTAGTTCGTCAACTAGTTGTCACCATGGTTGTAGTCCACCATCTTCGTGTTTTTGTTTTTTTTTTTTTTTAGTTTTGAAGCCAATACAATATAAATTGCACTGGCGATTGATAATTCATCTTCGCTATCACTATTCATTTTTATTTAAATAAAATAACGAACAACCTGTATGTTCACACGAAATAATCGTATTAAACTGAAACTGGACAAAACACTAAGAAACGTGAAACACGAAACATGCATAGTGTGTATACCTTTTCTACAAAACACTACGAAACGCTACGAAACTCTATGAAACGCGAAACGCGAAATATGCATAGTGTAGAGCGACCTTAACATAATCCTTGTAAAATGTTGATTCATTACATTGATGATTATAAATTATACTATAATTATTGATGTGTTTTTTTTTTTTTTTTTTTTTTTGTGTCTGTCGACACGAATTGGAAATTTGGAGGTAGGTACACAGGTTATGATACGTGGATAAATTTCTTCGAAAAAAGGTTTCTATTGTTCGCAAATTATGTGCAAATGAGTTGTGTTTTTGTGCGCAAACGAGTCGTAAAAAATGTAAATGTGCGCAAACGGGTTGTAGCCATATTTTATTAAAAATTCAAGTACCTACTTAATACAAAATTACTTATTTAATCAGTATAAAAACGAATATATACTTTGGATAAACACGTTTATTTCGCGTTACACGCGAATCCGTGACACGAGTATTAAGGGCTCTGATATTTAATAAATACTATTTATTTCGAGAAGAGTTTACACCATTAATAGAACAGGGATTAGATTTTATGACCGAAATTCCAGTTTACTCGTCTGTAAAAACAACATTGAATCGTATACGACGTGAATCACTTGGCAATTCATTGGATCCTAAATTAATAGAAGATATAATTATACCTTGCGATTCTGAATTTGTATTATTTGATGACGGAGAAGAAAATAGAATAATAGTACAAGTAATTATAAAGATAATGCAGATATTCGATTACAGGTTAGAATGTGTTCTGCTTTAGCTCATATTCCAATTGGTGACATAGATGAAGTTTGGATTATTATAATGAGTAATTCACCTGATAATGATAAGTTTAGATTATTTTATGATTATTTTATTGAACAGTGGTTGGAAAATCCAATTATTTCAAGAGGAAAGTGGAACTGTCGTAAAAGAAGACACAGAACCATTAATATTGTTGAAGGTCGGAATAATAAACTTAATAAAATATTAAATACACCACGACCAACGTTTAAGAATTTGTATAGCTGTCTTAAAAAAAAGGCTACAAATTCGGAACTTTAATATGCAAGAAGCTATTTAAATATGGAAGGTAAAAGGAGAAAAAAGATGTATATACAATTAGACGAAAGAATCAAAAAACATTAGTAGAATATGAAATAGATAACGATTTAGTCAAATGCTTAAAAAAAATAGCTATTATTGCAAAATTAGAATAATATTGTAAATTGTGAATTGTGAATGACAAAATGTATTATTATTATATAAATTATTTATAATAATAATAATAATAATAATAATAATAATAATAAGCTTTTAAACACGCCAGTAAAAAAATACTGCCAGTCCTAAGTCTGGAAAAGTGTGAAGGAAAGTTTAAATATAACTAAAGACATATATATATATATATATATATATAGCACTATCAATTTTATACACAGGTAAATAGAAATAAATTGACCGCAAATGGCACGAAAAAGGTGCCAACGCCAACCGCAAATGTCCTGACTGTTACGTATATGTAACTTACGTATAAGTAGGATCAGGGACGATCACAAAAAAAATCATGGGGGGGGGTGTAATCTTCAAAATTGCCGACTAGAATTTGAAATTTAAAATTTTTGTGAACTATTAAGTTATTTTTAGTTACATTTTGTAAATTATCTTATGTTTCAATTCTTAGTTTGAATTAAATTTGAAGTGGAAACTTAGGAATACCTAACTTATTTTAAATTTATATCAGAATGAAATAACGTCAACAAACATAATATATGAAATAGGTAATAATTATAATTCATCACTTATTATTTATTACAAAATGATTATAAAATGAGTGTTACAGTATTTAACATTTTAAAAACTTATATAACATTAAAATATATAATAACATAATAATAATAATAATAATAATAAATAATAATAATAATAATAATAATAATAATAATAATAATAATAATAATAATAATAAGAATAATAAGAAAAATAATAATAATAATATTATAATATAATAACATTATATATTTAATAAAACATTTTAAAAAGTTATGTTAATCATAATTGAACCCTGCGTTGCTTCAGCGTTGCCCATTTGTGTACAGGATCATCGATATCCAAAGTATCTGTTATGTCTTTTTCACAACTCAACATCATCAGTGCATTTAATCGTTGATCAGCCATTTTCGATCTTAGGTAATTTTTTATTAATTTTAATTTACTAAACATTCTTTCGTCAGATGCAGTAGTAACAGGAGCAGTCGATGCTAAATGACAAATTCGATTAGCCCACGGAATAATTTATTTTGATGACTCAGATTTTTCAAAAATGTTATTAAAATTTTCTCCATCACATTGGCTTAACAGAATTTCAATTTCTGCATGTATTGCATCAATGTCGTGAATTATCGCACTATTTGTCATTTCGGGAAATAATTTTACTGCACCCGCAACATTTTCTAATGAACAAGTTTTATTGTCAAATGGCATTTTGAAAATATTAAATAAAGGCTTGAGTGTTTCAATAGTTATTTTTAAATGTTCAGTTGTTAAGTTTATCAGTGTGTCTAATACTTGTTTAAATTCTTTACGATAAAATAATTTTAATGAGAAGTCTGATTGAGTCATTGGATTAGAATCTATTCTTTTTGGTATCGATCGTTTATGATGATGTTTCTTAAAATCTTCTATTGGATCTAGATCTAGTTTTCTTGAAAATATTAGAGCTGCGTCTATAATAGTGTCCAGTCCATCAGAATCTTTGTTAATATTTTCAAGCGATTTAATTGTACCCTCTATTAAATTACTTGCATCAATTATATTCAATTCCTTTGCTTCCAACTTCTCTGTGAGTGCTTTGAGTTTATATAATACATTTTTCATAAACATTATTGAAACAATAAAATCAAAAGTTGTTATTTTTTTAAACAGAGCTATTGATTGGCATTTAGTTTTTCTATCATACAAATTTGAAGAGGAGATTTCTTGCAAAGTTTTAAGAATTATTTCAAACGATGTTCAAACTGCTTTAACCGGTTCTGCACGAGCCGTCCATCGCGTTTTTGACAAATTACACAACTGCTAACTACCTTCAATTTCAGATAATTTTTTACTAAGAATTCCATACCGCTTTGTACTAGCATTAAAAAAAAACATATAGACTCTCTAGGTTACCAATTAAGTTAAGTATAATGACACTAGCATTGCAGCCATGTTCTACAAATGTGTTAATACGGTGCGCTTGACATGGGATATAAGGTATATGGTGATTGGCCAGTTTTGAAAGTTCTTTTTGCGCTCCATGGAATTGACCAGACATACTTGAGGCAAAATCGTAAGACTGAAAAGTCCAGTTTTATCGGTACATTCATTTATTTCAAGAAGTCTCTCTTTAACATTTCCATTATTATTAACGTATCGCACACATATTGCTAATCTGTCTTGGTGGGTAATATCGGAAGTCAGTAGTATGTTTTGGGGAGTTCTGGCCCACCCTACACCCTACAACCCCTCCCACACCCTACACCCTACAACGCCGCCGTCTCAGTAGTCGCCTCCGCCGCCCAGCCTCAGTAGTCACCGCCACACCCTCCATCTCCCGCCGCCCAGCCTCAGTAGTCGCTGCCGCCACCCAGCCTCAGTAGTCACCGCCACCGCCCTCCATCTCCCGCCACCCACCCGCCCCCACCGAACACCCTCCGACACCGCCCAGCCACAGCCGCCGCCGATTTTTTTTTTTTTTATTTTAATTTTTTTTCCCCCGCAATAAATATGACCGACCTGCGCTATAACGGATAATTAATAAATCGATAAGAGATTTATTTTAAATAATTCTATAACCAACGTTGACGTACCTCTGATGAACAATGTTATCAAAAGGGGTAAATTGATAAGAGATACCATAGATATTCTGTATCTAACCGTTAATGTTATCACAAACGATAAACTGATAAGATTTATTTTAACGGATTTATATATTGTATTATTTTTAAAATTATCGTATGTAGTCGAAACATCTACCAGGAATATATTTATATAAATATATTATAAGTATTAGTCATAGTACTTGATTGTATAAAGATGTATTGTTATATTTCGTAAGGGTAAAGGTTATACAAAAATAATATCACAATAGTTAAACATTTATAACCATAAAAATGTCACAAAAATAGATTTATGTGTAAAAAAGGATTAGTCATACGGTTAGTGTTGTCGTGCTGAGTTGTAAAAACGTGACATACAAAGGGTATCACAAATTAGATCAATGAAAAGCCGACAGTCATTGTCATGAACAATTAAAAAATTCGTAAGGTTTAATGAGGTACATGCCTATCGAGACCTGTTCGCATTTGGTCGAGTCTAAATTGCATACAATTTTAACAGAAATGTAACATCTATCGTCCATTTCTATAAAGTTAATCCCTACGTATATTGTATAACCATACATTGTTTGATATCACCGATATTAAAACATAATGTTATAGTTGTAAAAGAAAGTATTGTTAAAACGTGATATACAAGGGGTATCACGTTAATGGTAGAATAATTCATTTATACGAAAAAGGTCTATTTTTATTCTATTATGCTATATTTACACAAAATCTTATATCGTCCTTTATCATAATGTCATAATATATTATATATATATATATATATATTATAGCTTTACTCATAGAAAATGAACATACCGACAAAGATCTAAAGTATTAAATCTTTTTATTTGATGAAAATTACCGGTATATCTACCGACAATATACGTTAAATCAGAAAAAGGTCTATTTTTAATGTCTATTGTTTGGACACATTTTATCATAAGACAAATATATATCTATATATATTGAATTGAACGACCAATAATATCACTAGCATTTACTTACAATAAAATCTCGATGACCATAATCACCACCCGAATATTATTCAGTGTGTCTTCAGTCCTGAAACATACAACACTTACCTTACGTCTTACCAGCTCCCAGTGTATTTTGATTTTATTTTCCGTGTTTTTACTGTTGTGTTATTTTAAACATATCGAAAACTTTCAAGTGCGATCAATGTAACAAAGTGTTCTCTAGCAAAGATCATTTAACGAGACACTTCAAAATCCACAACGGAGTTCAGTTTACGTGTAATATTTGTCCTATGATTTTTACTCGTCGAGATAATCTTCGTCGTCATATGAAGAATAAGCATGGTATGTATTTTAATTAAATAATTAAATTTAATAATTATTTTGATTTTATTTTTATTTGATTCATTAAATATTTACAAGAAATTCATACTTAATTAATTAAATATTTACAAGTGTATACATAAAATTTTAAAATATTTACAATTTTACAGCTAATATTGAAAATTTTAATCAAAATGAGATTGCTTCAGTGCCCGACGTACCCACCGCTCCATCAAACGACTTTGTTGATCCTGACGATGAACTGTGTATACTTGTGTTGGAGAGCGCTGAAAATGTTGGTTTTTGCAAAGGTAAGCATTTTTATTTATACAATAGTTATTTTATGATAGAATCAGAAATTATTTAGGCTTTTTTTTTCTTTTTATTTAAAAATTTTAGATGACTACTCGAATGTAGTTAACGGTAAACGTATTAACACTGAAAATACCCAGTCTGCTATTAATTCGAAAAAGGCTCGTTTAAATATGATAAATGAAGCAGGGTTTATTGAAGTTGGTACATCATTAAATAAAAAAATTATATGGTATTATGCTAAAAATATCGGTAATATTCAGAATTATAGCATTTTCCTCGATTTGATTAAAAACGAACTCATAAATTTATTGACAGTACAAAATAATTCTATCAAATTCAGTTTAAAATTAGAAGCGAGCTACAATAAATCATATATTGAAAATTCGTCCGTGAACAGAGCGTTTAAGACATCAGCCAGGGCGATTTTTGTAGATAGCGATATAGAAGAAATTGTAAATGAAATGTTCTCTAAAATCCAGGCCGAAGAAGATGTTTATGTCAGTAAAGGTAGTGGGTTTACACTTGAAAAATTAGATGGATTACTATTAGGTATATATAAATATACTTCTATGGATGGGTCATCGTATTTACCGTTACCAGCATATATTGAAAATAAAAAAGCAGTAATCAACCCTCAGAACACTGACAATCAATGCTTTACATGGGCTATTTTATATAAACATGTGACGGAGGAGAAAAAATATAGAGTTAATGATAATTATTATATACATATAGATAAATATGATTTCACAGGGCTTACATTTCCAACACCGTTAAATGAAATTAAAATATTTAAAAAAAAAAATAATGCTACTGTTAATATCTACGGACTCGAAAAAAAAAATACAACCGCCTTTGAAATTCCCTACTTATAAAGTCTTTCCGTTAAAAGTCATCGAAGAAGAAAAACCTGTAAATTTCGATTTATTATTAATCACGGGGGGTGATAAATCTCATTATTGTTATATTTCTAATTTTTCCCGGCTTGTTCGAACGCAGAAAACTTTACACAACGATAGTGTTATTTTCTGTAAACGTTGCTTTACATTTTTCGATGAAAGACCTCATAAATTTAAGTTGAGTGGACAGACAGTACTTAATGAACATAACTTGATATGTGGAACACATAAGCCCATTCTACCGTTGATGTCTGCTCCTGGTACAATGCTGGAATTCGATGGGTGGAGTAAATCTTGGAGACATCCGATTGTTATTTATGCTGACTTCGAGGCACTTTTAATAAAATGTGCAGAAAACAAAGGTAAAAAAACAATAGCTTTTCAAAAACATAAGGCAATGATCTATGGTTTTATAGTGAAGGCGTGTGAAAACGTTCCGTTAGAGTTACTAGAACAATATAATATTCCAACAGCGCCAGCTATTTTTCGTGGTAGCCAAAATGAAAAGGACGTATCAGAACATTTTCTCGAGAGTGTTGTTAAAGTATCTGAAAAAATTGAAAACCTACTCAAAACCAATGTACTAATTATAATTAATGAAGATGAGCGTCGATCACATGATATCTCTAGTTCATGTAATTTATGTAAAAACAAATTCTCGATTAAAAATCATAAAGTGGCAGATCATTGCCATCTTTCGGGTAAATTTAGACAGACATTATGCAACAATTGTAACTTAAAATTACAAGTTCCTAATTTCGTACCGTGTTTTTTTCATAATTTAACTAATTATGACGCGCATTTCATAGTTACAGCGTTGGGATATGATGCAAAAACTATAAAGGTAATACCAAACAGTGAAGAACAATTTATATCTTTTTCTAAGTATATTTCCAATAAGTTCTCTATACGGTTTATTGATACGTGCAGATTTATGGCAACAAGCTTATCCAAACTTGCCGCGAATTTAATAACTCCCGGATTAGAAAAATTTAGAGAAACATTTCACTACTGAAGACATGCCCCTTGTAACTCGTAAAGGTGTATACCCATACGAATTTACAGATGACTGGACTAAGCTTGATCAAACAAGCTTACCATTAAAAGAAGATTTTTATAGCTCATTAACGGAAGAACATGTGGATGATAAGGAATATGAACATGCAGTCACAGTATAGGACTATTTCAAATGTAGGAGAATATTCAGACCTCTATCTCAAAATTGATGTGCTTCTGCTGGCTGATGTATTTGAAAATTTCCGTGATCTTTGTTTGACTACATACCACTTAGACCCATCCTTCTACTTCACAACACCGGATTTCAGTTTTGACTGTATGCTGAAGTATACATCCATAAAACTTGAATTATTCTCGGAGTACGACATGTTGTTGATGATAGAAAAAGGTAATTTTATTAACATTATTTTATAAACAATATTTTATAATATTATTATTATTTTAGGCATGCGTGGAGGACTGACACAAGCTAGTATGCAGTATGCAAAAGCAAATAATGAGAAGACATAACCCGGCAAACCCAAAATCGTGGCTGGTGTATCAAGACTGTGAGTGCCAATACTTGTAAAATAATTATATGTATTATTATTATAATTTTATATTCTTGGTAATAACTTATATGGTTGGGCTATGAGTCAGTACATGTCCTACGGAGGTCTGAAATGGGTTGAACCAACGCTCGACGGTCTATATGATTTAACTGACACCTCAAAAATTGGTCGAATTTTTGAAGTAGACATATCATACCCGAAATAACTTCACGACATACATAATGACCTTCCTTTCCTTCTTCTAAACAGCATTCCACCCGGTTCAAAAATAAAAAAGCTTATGGCAACACTTCACCAAAAGAAATATTATATTATTCACTATAGAAATCTACAACAAGCTATAGAAAATGGTTTAATAGTTGAAAAAGTACACATTTGTTTTTACTTTATATATTGTATATATAAATATTATTTAACATTTCATTATTTTAGGAACATAGAGTCATACAGTTTGATCAATCGGCATGGTTAGCACCATACATTGCTCTGAATACCGAGATAAGAAAAAAAGCGACAAATGATTTTGAAAAAGATTTTTTTAAACTTTTAAATAATGCGATTTTTGGTATGTTATTATTATTATTATTATTAATATTACTCTTTTTTAGGAAAAACGATGGAAAGCATGAGAAAGAGAATAAAAATGGAACTTGTATCTAGTGAACGACGTATTCAGAAACTAATAAACCGTCCTACATTTAAGTACGCAACGTCGTATAATGAAAACTTGAGTGCAGTCTCATTAGAAAACAAAATCATCGATTTCTGTAAACCTATTTATATAGGTAGGTATATATTATTATAATTTTTTAACAATCAGCTACAATGTAGTTATGTTTATAGGATTCGCGATACTGGATATTTCAAGAACATTAATGTACGATTATCATTACGATGTTATGAAAGCTCATTACAAGGAGGCTATTCATTTGATGTATACAGATACAGGTATATTATCTTATATATATCATTTACTATTTATTAATTTGAAATATTGTTCTAGACTCTCTTGTTTATTATATCGAGACTGATGACTTCTACTAAGACTTGAAGGAGAACCCTATCTTGCTTGACCGTATGGACACTGCCAACCTGCCTATAGACCATCCTTTTACATTGCTGAGAGGAAGAAGATTCCAGGACTCTTCTCAGATGAAACTGATGGAAAAACAATGACTGAGTTCTGTGCTTTAAGAGCTAAATCCTATGCGTTTTTAAATCGAGGAGAAAGAGAAAATTAAGGCTAAAGGTATCAGAGAGCATGTGGTGAAAAAACACATGACCTTCGATGACCATAAACGATGTTTGTTTGGAGATACTACGCTTGATGTATATAAGGATAATATGTCTATTAGATCATTCAACCATCATCTGCAGACAATTAAGACCAGAAAGCTTACATACAACACTCATGATGATAAGAGATATGTGTTGGATGATCATATACACATATTACCGCATGGGCACTACAAAATTGAGTAAGTTTAAATTTTTTATCTAATGAAATATATATATTTATAACTAATAATATTATGTTTTAGTGAGCTGATGGAGGTTGAAGAAGATTTGGTTTAATATTTTTGTTAATTTTATATGTATACACCATTAATTTGTAAATGTAATTGTTTTTCTATTTGTACTTGTAAATATCATACTAATGTTAATACTGTTATAATAGTTATATTATATTGTTAAATTGTTTGTATCAAATAATTTTATATATTATAAATTAATATAACTAAATTATGTTTTTAAAAATATATATACATCCTACAAAATATCACCATTCCTCATCAGAATAATCTATCTCTTGAGGAGGAGGTGTGAAATAAAGCGGTTTTAAACTTATAATCGGAGTAATCAATATTCAAACTATCTACAACTTTATAATTATAGAAAGTATTAGGCGTTTTATATGGAATTATCAAATTATATTTACATATTATTGTATCTATTCTGGTGTTAGAAGAATTTATTTTATTTAATATCTGGAAAATTAGATTTTGCCAATAATTACTTGTTATTTTTTCATTATTTAGAGTTAAGCTTTTTGATTGAATAAAATTTAACCATTTTTTATGACCATAGTCTGGAGTTTTTATATATATTTTTTCATAAATTGTTCTAAGATAAATTTCTTAATCAAAGCATAAATAATGTGCTATTTCTATATGAATAAAATTTAAACTATTAAATTTATATATTAAATATTTCATAATTATTTTATTCTGAAAATATGTATTATTAGTGAGATGGTAATTTTTACAAAAAATAGCCTTACGTCTACTACAATTTGTACATAGAAAGTTTATATTACAAGCATAACCACTTCTGATATTCAAAATTGTTTCACAATTAGCTGTAGAGAAATTATACGTGTATTTACCGAATATCAGATCAACTAATTCTTTTACTGGAAAAAATAAAATAAAATAAAAATTTAAAGGCTTAATTTTTAGAATAAATGTTATATACTCACACGTTTGTGAATCCATATTTTTATCCACACAAACACACAGAGATTAATAGAAAAAATAAAAATTTTATTTGATGTTCAATTTACTAAATTAACGTAGTCAGATGATGACCAAAACAATAAAAAATTACTATTATATGATCTTGAACAGATTAAATTATCCTAGTTAAATGATTAACAAATAAAATTTTATGACTACGTTAATTTAGTAAGTTGAACATCAAATAAAATTTTTATTTTTTCTATTAATCTCTGTGTATTTGTGTGGATAAAATATGGATTCACAAACGTGTAAGTATATAACATTTATTCTAAAAATTAAGCCTTTAAATTTTTATTTTATTTTATTTTTTCAGTAAAAGAATTAGTTGATCTGATATTCGGTAAATACACGTATAATTTCTCTACAGCTAATTGTGAAACAATTTTGAATATCAGAAGTGGTTATGCTTGTAATATAAACTTTCTATGTACAAATTGTAGTAGACGTAAGGCTATTTTTTGTAAAAATTACCACCTCACTAATAATACATATTTTCAGAATAAAATAATTATGAAATATTTAATATATAAATTTAATAGTTTAAATTTTATTCATATAGAAATAACACATTATTTATGCTTTGATTTAGAAATTCATCTTAGAACAATTTATGAAAAAATATATATAAAAACTCCAGACTATGGTCATAAAAAATGGTTAAATTTTATTCAATCAAAAAGCTTAACTCTAAATAATGAAAAAGTAACAAGTAATTATTGGCAAAATCTAATTTTCCAGATATTTAATAAAATAAATTCTTCTAACACCAGAATAGATACAATATTATGTAAATATAATTTGATAATTCCATATAAAACGCCTAATACTTTCTATAATTATAAAGTTGTAGATAGTTTGAATATTGATTACTCTGATTATAAGTTAAAACCGCTTTATTTCATACCTCCTCCTCAAGAGATAGATTATTCTGATGAGGAATGGTGATATTTTGTAGGATGTATATATCTTTTTAAAAACATAATTTAGTTATATTAATTTATAATATATAAAATTATTTGATACAAACAATTTAACAATATAATATAACTATTATAACAGTATTAACATTAGTATGATATTTACAAGTACAAATAGAAAAAAAAATGTTTACCACTCTTCATCTGAATAATCTATGTATTGCTTAAGCGATGAAACAGGTATATAAGTATAATATCTTAACTTTTCTTCAGAATAATCTATGCTCTGACTGTCAAGAGCTTTATTACACTTATTACTCTTATTTGAGGATTTATATGATGTATAAAGATTATATTTTTGAATTATTGAATTATATTCATCATCGGAAAAAGTACATGTTTTATTTAAAATATTATATATTAAATTATTCCAATAATTTTCTGTAAGAGGAGAAGTATTTTTTGTCAAGCTGCGAGATTCTATATTACTTATCCATTTTTTATGACCATAGTCAGAAAATTTTATATACAATTTTTCGAATATTTGTCTCAAAATGATATCTAAATTAAAACATACAGGGGACTGTTTGTAATATAGATAGTTTATATTCAGACTGTAGGGTAAAAAAAGCTATTTTCTGTAGAAACTATAATTTTGAACAAAAATCATTTTGAGACAAATATTCGAAAAATTGTATATAAAATTTTCTGACTATGGTCATAAAAAATGGGTAAGTAATATAGAATCTCGCAGCTTGACAAAAAATACTTCTCCTCTTACAGAAAATTATTGGAATAATTTAATATATAATATTTTAAATAAAACATGTACTTTTTCCAATGATGAATATAATTCAATAATTCAAAAATATAATCTTTATACATCATATAAATCCTCAAATAAGAGTAATAAGTGTAATAAAGCTCTTGACAGTCAGAGCATAGGTTATTCTGAAGAAAAGTTAAGATATTATACTTATATACCTGTTTCATCGCTTAAGCAATACATAGATTATTCAGATGAAGAGTGGTAAACATTTTTTTTCTATTAATCTTTTAAAACATAGTTTAGGAATATGATTATATAAACTGATTTTCTAAAATATTTACAATATAATATAACAATTATAACATAAATATGATATTTACAAATACAAATAGAAAAACAATTTAATAGTGTATGCATATAAAATTTACAATAAATATTAAATCAGATCTTCTTCTACCTCCATGAGCTCATTAAAATATAATATTATTAGTTATATATATATATATATATTTTTGTAGTGACCATGCGGTAACGTATGTATTCGGCCTTCTAACACATATCGCTTGTCGTCATGATTGTTATAAGTTAACTTATCCGATTTTATGGTCAATAGTTGGTGGTTGAATGATCTGATGGACACATTCTCTTTATATACATTAAGACTTGTATCATCAAACAAACATCGTCGGTGGTCTTCAAAGGTCATATGGTTATTAACTACATGACCTCTGAATATAAGTTAATATAACTGTATCAGTGTACATCAAATTAATAGCTTCCTTGTAATGTGCCTGTATAACGTTATAATGATAATCTTACATAAGAGATTTTGATACATCCAGCACTGTAAAGCCTGTAAACATAATTAAAATATAGTCTGTTGTTAAATAATAATAATAATAATAATAAATACATACCTATATAGATCGGTTTACAAAAACCTATGATTTTATTCTCCAATGTCACAGCTGTTAGATTTTCATTTTTGAAATCCGTACAATATTTGAATGTTGTTTTGTTTATCAATTTCTGTAATCTTTTTTCACCTGATACTACTTCCAACTTTATTCTTTTTCGCATGGACTCCATCGTTTTTCCTATGTAATATCATTAGTTTTAATAATTATAATAATTATAATCATAATAATATCTTACCGAACACAGCGTTGTTCATTAATTTATAAAAATCTTTTTCAAAGTCGTTAGTTGCTTTCTTCCTCATTTCAGAGTTCAGACTTATGCATTTTGCTAACCATGGCGATTGATTGAACTGAATAACTCTATGTACCTACAAAATATTAAAAATAAATAAAAATATATATATATATATATATATATACTTGGCAAACATCTTACATTAAATATTTATCTTTTCAACTATTAATCCATTTGCTATAGCCTGCTGTAGGTTGCGATAGTGAATTATATATTTTTTTTAGGCTCTACTGTAGCCATCAGTTTTTCCACTTTTGAACCCGTTGGTATACTGTTGTTAGGTATGAATGACAAATTTTTATGTTTGTCATGCAGATGTTGGGGATATACAATATCTACCTCATACATACGTCCAATAAGAGATGTGACGGTTAAATCATTCAATCCGTCTAATTTAGGTTCTACCCATTGGAACCCTCCCGACGGCATTTACTGACTCATAGCCCATCCATACAAGTTATTACCTGAAATTTGACAAAAAATTAATATCTCTTATATTTATTTATATTATTAATTATACTCACAATCCTGGTATACAATCCATGAGTTAGGCTTTGCATAATCAAATTGTGACGTTTTGAAGTTGTTAGCTTTCCCATACCGCATACTCGCCTGCGTAAGTCCTCCTCGTATACCTAAAAATCAAATGTTTTAGTTTATAAGATTGTTATTTTTATAAATAAAATCTTACCTTTTTCAAACATCAGCAGCATGTCGTAATCAGTGAGCAGTTCTAAATTGATTTTTGTATGCTTCAGCATATAGTCAAAACTGAATCCGGGTGCCGTAAAGTAGAATGCAGGGTCTAAGCCGTATGTTGAAATGCATATGTCCCTGAAGTTCTCGAACACATCAGCGAGCAGAAGAACGTCTATTTTCAGTATTAGATCACTATATTCCCCCAAAGTCTTACAGTTAAAGTGGTTCCATATCTTTTCCGCATGTTCATAATCTTTATCTTCAATGTCGAATAGAAATCTTGTTTTGATGGAAGCATCACCTCTTCTAATTTTTCCCAACTGTCCGTGTACTCGTAAGGGTATACGCCTTCACGCGTTACGAGTGGTAAATCATCTAGTGTATACGCTTTAGCTATCTCTCTGAATTTTTCGAATCCAGGCGTTATTAAATTTTGAGCAAGTGATGATAAGCTTGATGCCATAAATCGACATGTATCGACGAATCTGATGGTGAACTTGTTACTTATGAATTTTGAAAATGAAATGAATTTTTCCTCAGTGTTCGGGATAACCTTGATCGTATTATCATCGTATCCGAGATTGTGTAGAAAAACAGGAACGAATCTAGGTATTTGTAATTTTAAATTACAAGTTTTGCTTAGCGTTTGTCTGAATCTACCGGATAAATGGTTGTGATCTGCAACTTTGTGATTTGTATGTGTAAATACTACTTTACACAAATTACATAGTTTAAAACTATTGTGCGCTCTTTCCTCCTGACTTGTAAATATAATCGGTGTGTTGATTTGAAAAAGTTTTTCTATCTTCCTCACTAATTCAACTACTGTTTCTACAAAATGCTTGCCAACCTTCTTACGTGTCTCTGACCCGCGGTGTATAACTGGTGTCTTGCAACAGTTCCGTAGGTTCATCTTCACTTGCTTTTACTAGTAACCCGTAACTCATCGGCAGTAGTATGATTTGGGGGCTTCCAAAACCTCACACTCACACTCATGTGGGTGTATTACCCACTAAATTTATCCTGGCTCTCTTTACCCTTCCTGCATCCTCCGAATTTCGCCGTTTAAGATTTTCGAACCCTACAGAGAAAAAATAACCCCGTTAGATATAAAAACTTTTTTCATCTAACGTAACCCGATTGTTTAAATAATAAAAAAAAAAATCTTACCTTCACAAAAACCTATATTTTCAGCGCTCTCCATCGCAAGTATACACATTTCATCGTCGGAATCAATATACTCGTTTGATGGACCAGCGGGTCGAGCACAAATATCTCCGGAGCGATTTCATTTTGAATACATTGTTCAATATTAGCAGTAAAATTATAAATATTTTAAAATTTTATGTATACACTTGTAAATATTTAATTAATTAAGTATGAAATTCTTGTAAATATTTAATTAATCGAATAAAAATTAAAAACATTTTAATTGTAATAATTTTATTAAAATATTTTCCGATAAAAATACATACCATGTTTATTCTTCACATGTCGATAAAGATTATCTCGACGAGTATAAGTCATAGGACAAATATCACACGTAAACTGAACTCTGTTGCGGATTTTGAAGTGTCTAGCTAAATTATCTTTGCTAGAGAACACTTTGTTACACTGAACGCACTTAAACATTTTTGATATATTTAAAATAACACAACGGTAAAAATAAAAACACGGAAAACTAAACAAAAAATCACTGGGAACTAGTAAGACGTAAGGTAGGTGTTGTATGTTTCAGGACTGAAGACACACTGAATAATATTCGGGTGGTGATTATGGTCATCGAGATTTTGTTGTAAAGGCTAGTGATATTATTGGTCGTTAAATACAATATATATAGATATAATAATCTTAGAATAATTTTTCCTTTAATGTATATCACGTTTTATCAATACATTATTTTACAACTCAGCACGACAACTGTAGCCATATGACTAATACTGTGCGGCTTCGATCAACCCTGGTCATCGAGATTTTGTTGTAGGTAAAGGCCGACGGTACTATTCATCTTACAATATATATATATAGATATAGATATAATGTCTTACGATACAACGCGCTCAAACAATAGACAATAAAAATAGACCTTTTTCCGATTTAACGTCTGTTGTAGATATACCGTTAATTTTCAACAAATAATAAGATTTATTACTTTAGACCTTTGTCGATAAAAGTTTTTGTGTAAATATAGCATAATAGAATAAAAATAGACCCTTTTTTATAAATTAATTATTCTACCATTAACGTAATATACAAGGGATATCACGTTTTAACAATACATTATTTTACAACTCAGCACGACAACTATAACCTAGTACATATTAATATTATATTCTTAATATCGTTGATATCAAACTATGTATGGTCCTGTTTAACAATATATGTGAGGAATAACTATATATCTTCCTGGAAATGGCCGGCAGATGTTACAATTCTGTTACATTTGTACACAATTTAGATACCTATTTTTTTTATAATAAATACATGAAAACATATATTTGTTATATACTATGATATCATTCCTATCGAACCGGTCTCGATAGGAACGTGTCTTAAGAATATTTTCATTGTTCATGACAATGATTGTCGGTTTTTCATAGATTCTAATCCATGATATCCTGTGTATACCACGTTTTAACAATACATTCTTTTACATCTCGGCACGTCAACTCTAACCATATAACTAATACTTATGGTATGTAAATAATAATAATCTTAAATAAAGCCGAAAAAAATATTTCAATTTGTTGCTCGTTTCGTGAAAATATCCACGAGATACTTGTACAGTCATGTATTTTGCGCGTAAAAACATGACCGGCCGCGCAGTCAAAAAAATTTATCGAATTATATTCATATAAATACTACGAATAATATTCAATTATAATATGTAAGTATATAATGCAGTATATGGGTTTAAATGAGTTCGATTGGTTAAGGTTAGGAAAAATACGTTTGCGAGAATTTCGTTATTCTCAGCGTGTATTTCGTTTATCATAACTAAAGACCGGATTTATATTCTCTTAAAATGCCCAAAATATGATGCTAATATTCTCTAAAAAACCTTCATATATTCTCATTATATTCTCTCAAAAATGTATAAAATATGCAAAAATATGCTAAAATATTCAATCAATATCATTATATGCTTTAATATGCATTTTTAAATTTTTTTTTCAACATTATTTTAATAGTGAGGTATTAATTAGGTATTTAAAGTTGCGTATTATACCTAATGGAATACCATTCCACTTTAGTAAGAGTGGAAAATAGGAATATAGTATAAATATAACAGAATAATAGTAAAAATCAGTAAGAAAACAACTGCCAGCATTGTAGGTTAGCCACCATGTTTAGGGAACGGCACAGAAACTTAATATGATAAACCACCATAACCACAGAATAGACTAAATTTAGTCTATTCTGTGCTATAACACTGATAATACCAAAGAACTACTGTGTGTATTATTTTTATCAAATTGATAAAAAAAAAGAAATTGTAAATGTTCAAAAAAATTTTCTGGGTACCGAAATTAAAAATAAATAGATATTTATTCTCACAATTTACGAAGTATTCCAAAATATGCTAAATGGGTTAAATATTCTCTAACCTAAGAAATATTCTTAAATATGCAAAAAAAACTTTTTTCTTCGCATTCAGCATTGAACGAATCGTCCACATTTTGTACTCTCATAAGACTGCATAGACCCAGTAACGATATGTAAAAACATATAAATCCGGTCTTTGATCATAACTTATCGTTATGGTCGAAGGGCTTTCAAATTAATTCTCCTCTGGCCCCGAAAAATCTTGGAAAAATCTAGATAGAAAAATCTACATCGCACACTTGACCGTAAACGATTAATGTTAAAATTTAGTTTTTCACTCACTTTTGCGCGGTTCTTTTCCATAACCGGTAAAACGTTTGGCTCTATCTCTTCTTCAGAATTATTGCCGTCACCGGGTTGGATCTGCTCGTCGTTCGATTTCGGGGCCACGCTGACACTTGTTGCCGAGCACATGTCTGCGGTGCATTCCATTGTCTTGCACAATGAAGACGGCGACCGATTGTCCTCCGTTCACGTCCACCCCAGGAGCGGAGAGCGTCTCCTCAATGATTTCGACCACTTTGGTTGCCTCCGAGCAAACGGTACGATCATCGGACACGACTTCGACGGTGTCGAGGTACGTCTGCGTGCACGCGTAAACGTACGCCACACAGCGATCGTCGCACGCAAAGTCTCATTTCACCACCCGAGTCCTGACGGGTCCCTGCGAGTCGCGATTGGCAGTGGTCACGGGCCGTCCGGTACGATCGGCAGCGACCTGACCGCCGACGTCGAAGTCCTTGCTGATCGATCGGTTGCCTCGCGGTTTCGGTCCGACGAATTTGGCGCCGGCCACGCAAGTTTCATGCAAGAATCCTTGACGGGCTAAATTGAGAAAAGTACGAGACGCGTGAGGATAACCGGAGGAGGATCGACTGTCTTAGGCTTATCGACCAAACCTGACAATAGGATTTCAACCGCGTAGTAATGTGTCACTATGTGTCATATTAACAATAATTTAATTAGTTTGGGACATTTCAATTTAGAACTGTTAAACAAAATAATGCAAGGGTTTGATTATGGTGATACAGAAATTATAAATATGAAAATAAATTTGATAAATCAAAAATTAAAATGTCGTCAAGAGAGATGCAAATGTTTGATCATTTTTTTCCATTATTAGTTGGGGATAACTGTACAATAATTTTTAAAAAAAATATAAACATGAATATAAAAATAAACATAAACTGATGAGGAAATTTATAAATTTATAAATTTATCGGATACCATAATTGTAACTGATGAGGAAATTACAATTATGGTATCCGATCTTTATTCATTGACATTCTTCTTCTTTAAAAATTCATCAACACTATTTAGGTAATCGTCGTATGTGAATAGATTGTTGAATTAAGGCGGATTCACACGAGGAGATTTTCTCGTATCTAGCATTCGAGAAAATATGTTTTCGAAAAAATCGTAACATGTAAACAATATGTACAATTATCGTAACTATCGTACGAGTTGAAGCATTAATACCTTCCGAAAAAATTGTTAGGAGATCGTTAGACGGGAAGAGTTTCTCGCCTCTAGCCATCTAGAAAATAATCGGATTAAACGGATTCGTACGAGTCTCGAATATTAACATATTTTAGATATATTATCGTATAATCTCGACTCGTGAAAACAAACTAAGGGCGATTTTATTGCTTTCAAAACTCGTCTCGCATACTCGAAAACAACGTACGAGATTTTATCTCAATGTAAACAATCACTATGCGATTCTCGAACAGGAAATCTCGTATTCGATAATCGCATGCAAGTTTCTCGAAGGATAGGTTAGAGAAATTCTCCTCGTGTAAATTCGCTTTTATTGTTCGTTGTTATGATTCTTAGTGAACGAGAACGAACAAGATTATTTACAATTTTGTCGCTTTCGATAAAATGAACGGTGAACGATTTAAAAGTTACAGTCAACATGGGTGAAATGATCACCATTTTGAAATTTCCCAGGCTCCTACACCTTCTATATTAATTTATAGGCCCACAGTATAAATGACTACATTCGCATAAAAAAAATTGTATTTTTAGGTAATATTAATATAGGTAATAAAATAAATTTAATTACCATGTTGTTGTTTTCTTCTTAAAATTATTTAGTATACCTATATTTTTTTTTAGATTCTGAACGGAGTGATGGAATCTATTGGTTTTACAATGATGTGTGTTTTTTTTTTATTTATTTATTTTTTTATTTTTTTTATTTTTTTTATTTTAGTGTCTGACGACACCTTTTTTGGCAGTAATTTTTCATGCATTTGTTATGCATTGCTCAACCTATCTAATATTTTAACCATACAATATCAGGAATGGGCTATTTTCAAGCTTATGGTGCGGAAAACAACAGTTACGAGGCCAACCATAACACAATTTGACACAATTGACATAATATAACACTATATTATAGTGCTTTACCAAAGATTTAACCTAATAATTCAGTGTTTTCAGAATCATTTAATATTTATTTCATTTGTTAATCATTTAACTAGGATAATTTAGTGTGTTCATTGAACACTGTTCAACATCATATAATAATTTTTTTTTTTATAATTAATCTGTGTGTATGAGTGGATAAAATATGAATTCAAAGTCTTGTAAATATATAAGCTAACAAAATTTATTCTAAAACAGAAAAAAACATTTCATTTTTTTTTTCCAGTCATTGAATTAGCTGATGTGGTTTTCAATTTGGATAATTTGGATTTTTTGTGGAGTTAAAATTGTAGACCCACGTAAGGGAGATGTTTGTAATTGAGCTAGTTTATGTTCAGATTGTAGGATGAAAAAGGCTGTTTTCTCTAGAAATTATCATCTAACTAATAATGAATATATCCAGAATAAACTGATACAGCTTTACATTGCTTATAAATTCCAAAATTTAACATTTATAATAATTATGAGACAAATATCCGAGAAATTATATATGAAATTCAAGTATGATTAGATAAGTATGATTTCTCTACTGCTAGTTGTGGAGTTAAAATTGTAGACCCTCGTAAGAGGGATATCTGTAATTTAGCTAGTTTATGTTCAGATTGTAGGATGAAAAAGGCTGTTTTCTGTAGAAACTATCATCTAACTAATAATGAATATATCCAGAATAAACTGATACAGCTTTACTTTGTTTATAAATTCCAAAATTTAACATTTATATATAAGAATTAGCATACTATGAATGTTTTGATTTAGAAATAATTTTGAGACAAATATTCGAGAAATAGTATAAAATGGATAAGTTATATAAAATCATGTAGCCTAATAAAAAATACTACCTCTCTTATAGGAAATTACTGGAGTAATTTAATGTATAATATTTAAAATAAAACATGTACTTTTTTTGATAATGAATAATTCCATAATTAAAAAACATTATCTTTTTACCTCCTATAAATCCTCAAATAAATGTAATAAGTGAAATAAGAGTAATAAGTGTAATAAAGCTCTCGAAAGTCTGGATATAGATTATTCTGTAGAAAAGATATTATACTTATTTACTTTTGTTTCATCGCTTAAGCAACCCTTAATTTATATTATTTTTAAAAATGAATTTTTAACTTTAAAAGTTAAGTTCTGTAAACTTTCTTAAAGTCTTTCTATATTTATTAAATATTCATATGTACACTATTTAGGAGTAAACATAAATAGTAAAAACGACATGCAGCGAGAAATAAGTGAAAGAATAGCTAGTGGGAAACGGTGCTATCACAGTACGAGTATAAGTATAAGCGTAAGTAAGCTACTAAAATAGTACTTATAATCGTATAAGTAAGCTACCAAAATCCAAATTACTGTCAAGAAAATCAAAAACTTTACTCTATACAAGCTATTTGAGACCAGTAATCATACATGCATGTGAGACATGGTCCTCAACGAAAGGCGACGACAACAGATTGACAATGTTCGAACGAAAGGTACTTAGAAAGATTTTTGGACCAATATACAGAGTTAAGAATTTTTGAGAGAAGAAAGAATGAAGATCCATACAGACTATTTTCAAAACCCAATATTACGACGTATATAAAAATTAAGAGAATGGAATGGTTTGGACATGTATGGAGAGCTGATAGTGACATAATAAAAAAAGGACTAACAGAGACCATACAAAAAAAAAAGACCAATAGGCAGACCACGAACGATGTGGAAAGATGCGGTAGAGAAAGATATCAAGATGATGGGAAGAAATATAACAGTTGACCTGACATTGGACAGGGAAAGATGGAGAGAATTGCTTGTGGCAGCTCAGGTCCTACAGGGACCGTTAAGCTAAGAAAGAAGAAGATGTACACTATTTATATTGCCACTTAAAAATACTGATTTTAGCTTTTCAACACAAAAAAATGGTTAGTAAATTGTATTAATATGAAATAAATGCATTACTTATATTGTCTTCATCCGGCTAATGTTGAATAAATTCAAATTTTATTATTATTTTTATCTTTATAAATCGAATACAATTCACGTGTATTGAAAGTAGTTGGCCACAATATATAAAATTATAAACAATTATATAGTTGGTTGGTTAATCTGTTGATATATCGAATGTTTGATTGTAACTGATTTGAAGACGTTTAATATATATAATTATACGACTTGTGCGGATACTATAAAAAACTCTAACGATATTTTTACTGTATTCATAATTGTTCAACAATTATCTTCTATTTCTATAATATACCGGACAGTGCTTTAATTTGACGTAATGGAATCTCAAATCATGTCTAGTGAAGAATCTACTGCCACGAGATTATTGAAGAGAAACGTAGCAATGTACTGCATGAACACGATGAGGAAACGGTCAATCGACGAACAGCTTATTGATTTATCGAAAATCATGGAATGTCCATTGGAACTTAAAATCGTGTACACTAGAACTGGATTGGAAGTTAGTTATTGTGTTGGGTCGGAAATCGCTTCGGTGAGCGGTTTGGAAGAACCGGTAAGTATAAATTATACATAATTATTGAATAGTGCAGGGACGGACGGGCAACTCAAAGTAATTAGATGGCTAATTTTTGGAAGTTATAAACTCTGATAGGCCAAAGTAATGAGAGAAAAAAACAAAAAGGTTATTGTAATTGACAATTAGCATTTATTTTAAATAATTCAATTTAACGACTAAACCAATATAATATTTAACCAATACTTATATAGTTAAGTAAACTATGCCAATATGAATACTGAATACCGAAACAGATTTACATCGGCTGTTTGTTTTTTTCAATCTAATTAACTGTTTACACTAGACATGTGTGAGCCAGTGCAAACGAGATGTGTTGCACAAACTTAAAGTGTTTTGTGGCTTCATCAATAACGCTGATCGGTCATCTTCATCGTATTGGCTAGCCCGAAGTGATGAGTGCCTTGAATCGAGTAGCGATAATCAAGGCGTATACTCCGAGGTCAGTGAAATGATTACGATACGTTTTAAAATATGGCGCAACATACTTATTTAACTATTCATTGTTTTGAACACATGCGTGTGCTTGCACAGGTTGAATTGTGCAAGAAACGAGTGTCTGCGAAAACCGCGAGAAATGTGTTCAACGATAATATCGTGCTGGTCGACCCAGAGATGGATATATCGAGTGAACTGTGCGACTTTATGGATACTCATAAGTTACCGTTGGAGCTCACAATCAACTATTTACAAAGTGAATGCGAAATAACCTTCGAATGCGGACCGTATAGTGTTTCCACCAGTGGTTCCGTACACTCAGTAAGTGTCTTAAATTAATATCTCAAACATGCTATAATTTAAGTTTAACAATACTTCGATCATATTCTCTTTTAGACGTGTACGCAACAGGGCAAAATGCTACTGTTGCACGAATTAGAAAAGTTCGTCGCTGAAGAAGTCGGAGTTGTTCAAAAAGAGTCAATTAACGAAAATCAACGATGTGACGCGCTGAATGGAAATACAATAAACGAGCCTGCTATAAAGTCGGTCGCCCAACTTCCGGAAACTGCAAATCGCATACCAGTCTTAACGGAGTTACCCGTGCCCAACGAGCAGCCAAGGAGATCCTGTAATGCCCTCGAACCACATGAGGTAATTAAAAATCACCACAAGTGGCATGATGCGTTGGATAATAATAATGCCGATTGAACGCAGTTTATGTTGAGCTAATGCAAAAATACTATAGTGAATAATTATGCTTTCACGAGCATAATGCAATAGAAATAAAGTCACGTCGCGTTAATTGTGAAATAATATAGCGCTTGTACTCGCATAGTGTCGGTAGTAGTAATAATCACAAAACGATTTTTTTTTTCACTTGCAGAAATACAACAGCAGAGCTTCCGCGGTGTTAAAAACTATCTCGTGGGAAACGTTTCGGGAAAGTGCTAAAAGGTTTTTAGAAATAATCGTGCAAGCGGACCGCGCAAATCAATCTTATTTGAAGATAATCACAGATTGCGTAGTGTCCAATGTAAAGTAACATCGGAAATATATTTACAGATTTTCTTCGTTTAAATTACATATTATTTACGTGTAATTATTTTTAACGAAGCATTATATAACGCTCGTTTTGCAGTCGATTGAGGAGCCCGAAAAATGCGCCTTATATGCGACACTTTGTTGCCACGTGATTGAAAAAGCTTCTGTGTCTACGAGAAGGTACATACATCAAGAGTTGTCGAGGTCGTTCAAGAACGAGCTAATACAATCTTGCAGGGACGTGTTGAGTGAAGCCGGCGTAATGACTCTGTTGAGAGCGTCTCAACAGCTACAGGGCTCAAGGCGATCAGAACACAGCTTTGACCTAAATGCTCGTGACCGTACCCAACGAACATGCAGGTAAACATTATCGGTTTGGAAGCTTATATGTTGGGCAACGAATTTAAATGTTTTAAAAAAACATGACAAAATTCTGAAAAAAACGATTAATGCACAAGGTGACTATTCGAACGCAAGTGACGAATGTGATAGTTAGGAGAGATATAAATAACACTTTTAACATAATTATCCGTTATCCTTAAATATATATAAAAAAAAGCATTAAAAACATAAAAAGAATTTTGTAAAGATTAAAACCGCTGTAAAAGTTCAAAATAAATGTTTATATTTTTAATTCAACGGCGTATGAAACGAACCTTGCATTGAAGTCTCTACTATTATAACATTATATATTGCCGGTTTCTAATTATTGTACGTAACGTGTTTCGCAGGCTTATGGGTGAGATGTTTATGCGAGACCAAATGTTCAAAACTGTAATGAACACCGTCGATACATTCATGCAGATACACGACGCGCATTCGTTGGAATGTCTTTGTATTTTGTTGACCATAATCGGACCAAAGCTTGAAACAGTAATACAAAATTTATATTATAATAAATATTATATAATTATATATACACGTTCATAGGTCTTAGTACCTGTTCAATAGAACTACCGGTTATCTTCGGTAAATCCTACTGTTTTATGCTAAACGCGTGCGAATTGTTTTTGTATAGATTATTGATGCTCCAAGACATATATACAAACAACTGGAAAGCTATTCGGTCGCCGGGTACGCGGGCAACACTCCTCTGCCACGGCGAACAATAGACATGATCGACGTAGTTCTGAATGTGCTACGGTATAACCCGAAGGGTTCGAATTTCTGGCGAGGCCATTTTACCGGAAGAAATAGCAGGAAGGCTAATAAATGCCGTCGTCAGGATATACAGTCGGTGGATCACCGTGCGGATCGCATCTCCAGCGAGATATCGCGATACAACCAAAACCCACGATCCTTTATTACCTCCACAACAGCACAGCACAAGAGGAAACACGTCACGTTCAATCCCGTGGTGAAGTCTACATTCAATATTCCTGATTATGATATCCTTATACCCCAAAATATTCCTTAAATAAATTAGTAGTTATCTAGCCCCTTTCTCCCCACCACCCTATTTACACTGTTAGGTAAGTATAATATTCATAGAATGATTCGAAATAATTATAACATAAACAAATTACATATGTTGACACATTATGCCAATGTATGAAATCAAAACAATTATACTTAAATTGTATACGAACTAACGATGAAACTTAAATAATGATAAAAAAAAACACGTGATATTAATGTAAAACAATAATTAACAAAAAGATAATTAGGAGACTCCTAAAATCTAGTAAAGTTCACTGTAATGTTCATATAGAAGTATTTCCTTCGATATTCGTTTATAAAAAGTTTTTCTTTAGTTTCTATAAAACAACAGTGTATACAAGTTATTGTACTAAATTATAAAAACATTTAAACGTATCGTAATCCAAAATCGAATTATTGGTTTCATTATTAAGGAAAATGTTTATGTTTATATAATATAGAGAAACTAAGCTACTATAATTTGTATATACTTAAATTAAAAAAAAAAATTAAAATACAAAAGTTTTTTTTTATGAATATGGTGATAATTTATCTACATAATTTATATAAATTCTCACAACAAAATTAAAATTAAAATTATGTTCTCATATATTCTCCTATATTCTCATTGACGCTTATATTTATTATACGCTTTATTTTATTGTACTCTATAATTTGTATATATACACTTTTATAACACCTATAAGTTAATATATTGTCCAAATAATATCTATTAATATAATGATGCCCACCACGGATTATATCTGAGATGATAACGAATAATATAGACAAGATATTAAGCAAACTTTCGCAAATGTCCAACACAACTCTTCGAGTAACCCCTTTCAATACAAAACAGCTGGTCAGAAAAAGGTCAAGTAACGGCGATCAACTAATAACTGCGTAATAATGTTAATCGTCGGAAGTGCTGGGATGAATCACTTGTCACTCTGTTTTCCATTATGTAACACGTACGTCAAACGATAATTATGTAATAATATTGTATGAATCTTCTTCTTCATCTTCCTTGGTTTCGGCCATTCAAGACCATACCTCTAGATAAACATACTGTCACCTATATAATAATATTGTATGAATATATAAATTAATTAATAAATAGTTTATGTATAGAAATAAATAAGTATTATTATATTTGTATACTATGACTAGTTTTGAATTAAAAATGAGAATTTCTTTCAACGTATTACTTTTTTTAACATTTCATATTCAGTCAGGACTTTATTGACTTTATATATATATATATATCTAACAATACAATTTTAATAAGAAATCTGTTGTACTTTACTTATATTACGTTCCTGTGGTATTAAACAATTAAGCAGAGGACCGTGGGATGAATACTCAGAGTACGAAATAAAATTATAAAAGTATAACATAAATGCAATTTTATTTTAACGCAATAATATAAAATTTATTTACGTATAATGCTCTTGTTTAATATAGTATATTATAAGAAAATGAAGTAGGTACTTCTAAAGAAATATGAATAGGATACTGAAGATACTTTCTAATATTTCTAATAGTTGAAATTAAATTAAAATTAAATTGTATATTTTGACGCCTTAAAATTAAACTTAATTCATTAAAAGAAATATTAACAGGCTAAAATGCGCATTATTTGAGAAACGCAATGTATTTCATCTTTTTCTGTTTACTCTTAGGGAAAATAATAAGAATATAAAAAATATTCTCTATTTAAAATATGATTTACATTCAGACTAAAAAATAACATTGTGATTTTTTGCTAAAGATATTTTTCTAATCGAAAATTTTTATATGAACGAAATATAATTTTAAAATTATTTCATACGTCGTTTACTTCACACACAATTTCAAAGACGATATATTCTATTCACTATTTCTCTCATAAATTTTAAGTAATCATTATAAATTTATAATTAATTTATCTAATTATTCTTACTATAACGCTCAAATGACTCAGAAATTAAATTTTTTTTAACGACAAATAAGACTTTAAACAAAAAAGTTCATGATAAATAATTTACACTCAAACATTTAAGATGTCTAATTTTTATTTTATTTAATGAATATATGTACTGAATGTACTATTATGATTTATAATTTTTAATTTTTTTAACTGAAAAAAAAAATAGAAAAAAACATTACAAAAATAATTTATTTTTCAGCTTTAAATCACATGGATTCATTATTGCACGGAGCTCAGACAAAGGGATCGGCGATCTATTCCGTGATCGGTAGGACGTCGAGATGTTAGCGGCTATCCGATCCAGGGACATTATCGACAGTGCGAGAATGTACCTTCAGTTATATAACTAAGGCCTCCGGTTTATGAAGCATTGGTTTTACAGACACGGATTCTGGCGGCCTGCGGAGGAAATACTTCCAACGTACGTGAAGTTGGCTCATCCTTTTTCACGGATTAACTCGAAACCTATACCAATATTTTGCTAGTTATTTGCGAGAATTTGAAAGTATATTTACAAAATTTGCGAGTAAACCGTTTACGAATTATAATCAAAAAACAGAAGGGTGGGCCAAATTTACATAGCCCCTCCAAGTTGCCCTAGAATTTCAAAATTCATACCAAATTATGCTTCTTACAAAGTGTCGCAAATAACTTGCAAAATATTGTTATAAATTTCGAATTTTTCTGTTAAAAAGGGTGAGCAAACTTCGCGTATGTGTACTTTCAATCGACTGGAGTTAAGGTCAAGTTAGAAATTTTTTTGTAATATGTTGACCGTGGGGATTGTCCCACAGTCAGCCCAAAATGTTTTTGTCATATTTTGTACATTTCAATAAATGATGGCCACTAACCACTTGAAGTATTGTGCTTGAATTTTTATCGCTTAAGCCTATCTTTTTTTTTATGCTCGTCCGACAGTAAAACAAGTGAATCAGTAAGTTTTCTCATAAAAATATATTTCCAAAACGCAATCAATATAACATCGAACCAAAATTCCTAACTTTATCTTAGTGTATACGGATAACAGCCATTACTTATTGTTCATATGATTTTTGAGTAGATTCAAATGATAACTCACTTTTACTCGTACTAACCTTTAGTTGCCTATACAGCACGCCGTGTTTAAATTTTTCAGGAAATATTATTGTGTTATTTGATTCTGCTATTGGATAATTACTTTACTTTTTTTTACCATACTTTTTAGAAACATTCAGTGCACACAACTGTTTGGCATTCGTTTATAAATGTTATTTAAATACATTGTTAATTCTTCTTCTTTTTCTTCTTCTTCTTTTGCCTCGCCTTCCTCCCAACTATTTGGGGTCGGCCACCCTTGTCCTACACCTCCATTTTACTCGGTAAATCACATCTCCTCTGCACACACCGACAGCACTCGTGTCATTCTCCAAAGTCTCCAACCATCTCTTTTTTGGTTTTCCTCTTCCTCTTTTCCCTTCAACGTCCATCTTCATAACCACTCTTACTGCATTCGTTTCCTCTCGTCTCATCACATGCCCAAACCATCTCAGCCTATTTTTCTCATCTTGTCCACAATTGGCGCTACACCAACACTACCTCTCACGTATTCATTCCTTATTCTATCTTCTCTTGTCACTCCGCTCAACCATCTAAGCATTCTCATTTCCGCGACACTCATACTTTGTTCTATTCTCCTGTTAACCGCCCAACACTTTGAACCATACAGCATAGTTGGTCTCACTACACTTTTATAAAATTTACCTTTCAGCCTCATTGTAATTCTCTTATCGCATAACACGCCCGATGCTTCTCTCCATTTAATCCACCCGCACTTAATCCTATGTTTTACATCCATGTCAAAGCCCCCGTCCTTTTGAACAAAAGATCCTAAATATTTAAAGCTCTCAACTTCACCTATCACATCACCATCTATTGTCAGTTGTCTCCTCATTCCTTCAACTTCTTGATCTCTTTGTCCAAAATCATACTCTATATACTCAGTTTTATTTCTACTAATTCTCAATCCCTTTTCTTCGAGGGCTTACCTCCACTCATTTACCCTATTATTGATAACTTCCAGGTTTTCTCCTACCAGAACTATATCATCCGCAAACATCATACACCATGGTATCTCACCCTATATCTCCTTTGAAAGCTCATCCATTACCACTGAGAACAGATAGGGGCTTAGATCTGACCCCTGGTAAGTAAATACATTCTTAATTGATTTTAATATATAACATATTGAACAATAATACGTAACAATAATTAGTTTCCAACTTTCTGTTTTTAGGAACGTTTTTATTACACATTTTACTGAATATTTTTCGACCACACATTTTTGTTGAATATAAGTTCTTATATACAAGTCTTCGTCCAATTAACCTTTAATTCGAAGTTAAAAGTGGGAGAAGACGCAAAGGGAGTCAATACCCCTACCTCACACAACGCTTATAAAGCGCCCTTTAAACTTTTCCCCGAAAAATTTACTGAATCACTCAACTATTTTTTAAAAATCATACGCAATAAAACAGCTTATAAATTAGGCTTTACAATTTAGTTTATATCACAAGATTTTTATCAGTAGTCTACACACAAAACTAACTAATATTAAATATAAATTATAAAGTCATTTGATGAATTCATCGGGGAAATCGGTTTACATTAGTCCCATAATTCAAAATGAAACAATACAAAAATGTGGTTCTCTTATTCAAAAATAAAATTGTGTTAAAAATTAAACCAATCAAAATTGTTTAATATTTTGGTAGATGAAACTTGTGATACGAGTTTATCTTGCATCGAACAAATATGTGTGAGATATATTGATAATGGTTTTATTAGAGAAGACTTTTTAGAATTTATTCCTATTTATAGCTTTAGTGGAAACGGAATCGCATATACAATTATACGAGAAATAGGAAAACTAGGACTTAAAATAGAAAATTTAATCGGTCAAGGTTATGATGGGCCGATAAAGAATTTTAAACATTGTTTTTAGAAGTCGAACAAAAATTGAATACATTGGATGAAACTATTCAAATACCTCAAATAAATGGGCGTCAATTGTCTCGTAGTAATACGTCCGCTGAATCACCGGAACAGTATTATAAACGAACAATATTTATACCATTTATCGATTATTTTAAAAATCAGTTATTAGAAAGATTTTCTAAACACTTTGAATTTATTTTTGTAATACAAAAGTTGATTCCAAATCTCCTCAATACATTTTAATCAGAATTAAAAGTATGGATAGCAAAATGGAAAAAAGTTTCTCAGAATGAGTGTCCAAAGTCTGCTATCGATACTTACAATAGAGTATCCGTTGATTTTTTTCCAAATATATGGTGCTTGATGTCAATATTAGTAACATTACCGGAATCAACAGCATCATCGGAAAGATCATTTTCAATGCTAAAAAGATTGAAATCGTACTTAAGAAATAGTACAAGTGAAAATCGACTGACAGGATTAGTCCTCATGTCAATTCATCACAGTATTTCAATAGACACTGAAGAAGAGATTAATAATTTTGCAAACCCGCCTCAAAAATTGGATTTTTTGCTTTAATTTAATTTTATAATATTCTAGTTTTTCTAATTTATTTTTAAAGTAAAGTTAATTTGTAATAATAATTAAATACATTTTTTTTGTAAATTCCCCTCCGTCCCCCAAAATTAATTCCTACATACGCCACTGAGCAGTGTCATTTGTTTTTTATACAACGACCCGGTATACTATTAACAACATCGTTTACGAGTTAATATCGTCTCCATAAAATGTACACACAATTCGTACACGTACAATTTGCGGACATGTCTTGTGCACAATAGCGTAGCGATCTGCATAAATGCAATGCAAACCACCCGTACAGGCCACGTGCGGTTGCGAAACGGACGGATGTCGTCGTTGCATCGCGTGTTGTGTGTATGATAATCATTATTACTATCTTGTAAAATTATTGTAATAGCCACGCGATGCGGATGTCGTCAACAAGCGCACCGTCATCGCATAGCGTGTGCATTCCCAGTCGACGGCAGCGGTAAAATCAAATTAAAAAAAAAAAAAGAAATCAACTACAATTTTACTACCCCGACGGCAAAGTTACGAAACGGGTGTTAAATTGGACTTAGCGGAAAGCTAAGACCTGCGGACACATCTGAATTAATTCAAATTCAAATCATACTATGTATCGTTAGTTAAAATATTACATTCGTTTTGTACAAGCAGATATGCGTGTTCAACTTTTTTCCATCAATCAAACATTGAAATGCCGTGAGATAAAAAGAAAAAAAAAACAATATCGTTGTTCAACGCAAAACCTATAATAATTTAGATACTTAAGAGTATTTATATCATGTTTTTTATTTATACATATTTCGTATTTATACGGCATACGAACTACGAAGAAAAATCAATAAGCAAATCATCGATATATCAATTTTTTAAGTGGTATTTGAATTTATGTTGTTTTTTTTTCTGATCGGAATGATCCGTACATTTTTTTTTACCATCTCGAGGTCTCGGAGAACAAAAAAAGTTTGTAAACTTCTAGACTGCGAGGTAATAATATAACTATTGTTTTTATGTAAACACCACCTATATTATTTGCACACAAGGCTCGTGCGCTGCATGTGTTTTCATATTGTTCCTGAACGAGCGCGCGCGAAACGCTGTGCTTGTCCGGTGTCGCGGCTGACGTTCATGTAGTTATCACGTGTTTGTACCATCCGTACACCCGTAATCCCACCACAGAAAATCGAGTCGACGCGAACATAGACGGTTTTGTTTCGATCTTTTGATGCATATTACTGGACACGTATCCGTACAGTGGTGGATCTAGGATTTTGTTTTAGGTGGAGGGGCAAAGTTTTTCAACAAATTATAAAATACTTGCCTATATAAAAAAATCGCAAATAATTGTATAAAATACACGACTTTAAGTCATAACTGTACATTACAGATAAGATTATTTGGGCGGGTCCACTTTCCTCCAAAAACGAAGTACCGTTTTCCTCCACAGTCCATTTTTCTCAAAAAAAATAAATAATTCTTGACCATTTTCCTCCAAAAGATAAAATAATAAAATCGTCATTCGTTGTCGAATGATAAATTAAAAATATAAGAACAAATTAATTATTTTAAGTATAATTATAATGTAATAATACACCGTACGCGCCGAACTTGGTGGGAGACGAAAAAGAGGATGAATATAATAAACAAATACGCACGTCGATAAAGATGTATCAATCAATAAATAATATAATAATAAAAAATTAGATAATAATAATTGGTTGGTATTAATGCAACCAGACAATGTATTATATGTAATATATAATATAAAATATAGTAAAATCACTAAATTTTATAATATTAAATTTTTTTAAAATTATAGCAACAAATGAATACCTGTTTAAAGAAAATAAATATAAGTCAGTATTGGAGAATAATAGATAATTTTTGTCAAAAATAATGTAGAGGAAAATGAAAACCAACCTTTTTTTTTTTTTTTTTTTGAGGAAAATGGACAGTGGAGGGAAAAAGGTATCTTGTTTTTGGAGGAAAATGGCTACGGCCGATTATTTGTCATGGTTGATGTCTTTAAATCAATCGGTTGTCTTAATACTTATAACACATTGGCGAAAAGATAATCTAAAAACTTTATAAATTTGTTTTTAAAGTAATTTTATTAAATTGAGATGCTTATAATTGTAACTACTTGTAATTGTAACTACCAAATAATCAATCGAGATCTTAGGTCGATGGGGAGGAAAGGTCTCTGTTTCCCCTTAAATCTACCACTGTATCCATATAAGTATCTACGGAAGCGTATGTCTACTGCGGCAATCGAATCCTGAATTATCGATAACTCAAGCGATTGCTGTAAAGATTCATTTTTGAAAACGTATAAAAATTATTTTTAGAACTTAACCGTTGAATTCAATTATTTCGTTGTTTTTGTGCGATCATTGAATATAGAAATTGTGTATAGGTAATCGAGCATAGTCGTCGAAAAGGGTTTATTGTTTTGGACATGTTCAACATATGTGTTCGATGAAGTATATGATTTATAATTTATTTTTATAATTCATGGATTATAACTGAAAACAAGACTTAAGGGGTAATATAAATCGGTCCTTTTTGATTTCCTGCTTAGCTACACATATTTATACAATTAAATATTGTTCGCTACATATTAAGAACAATGAAGACGGTTCAGCTGCACGTGTGCGTTTCATACGCGTGTACACGTGCACGTTTATTATTTTACTATTTATAATTATTATAATTAATGCTGCCTATTTCGATAGGTTTACGCGCGCTGACGTCTCCACATAGCAAATAACTCGGATTGTTTCGACATCTGCACGACTATCCTCGAAGACGGAATTCTAATTGTTATAATATCTATACATAGTTAACGTGAATCGTTCATGGACAAAAAACGGGGATGTAACCATCACATCATATAATAACAATTAAAATGTTTAGTTAAAAAGCAATTAATGATTTAGATTAAAAAAATGCATAACCACCCTGAGTAACTACAGTTGTATCTAACTTACCATACTTGATCGCAGCTTATGACGTTTATGTCGTAATTTAGTTACTACTTCTTGTCACCTCAATACTTTTGTTCCGAATTGTTAGAATTGAACATAGTTTAGCAAATCGCAGTGTTTTCACAATAGAAAAAAAATTATGATTCTTATTGAAACGGTTGTGCAACATTCACGTAAATTTGCTGCAGTCATTAGAAAATGTATGAATCACACATCGATAAGTTTAAAGTAGAAAATATTGCCTTAGTATCTGGTTAATTTTTTACTATGATACGTTTAAACATTTATTAATGAACATTTAAGTTATACGAAACAAGTTTTGGCGAATAAAATGACTATTGTTTCTACTTGATATCTGCTGGAAGAATATAGATTACATGTCTTTGATTACAAATATTTTGAAATAAGTTAATCTGACAGTGGTGAAACAAATTTAGAAGTTTATAATCACGCGGAATAAAAATTGGGGAAAAAAAGAATTGTTGTACGATTGAAAAAAGGCATCGACATCAGTATATTCGTATAACCGATTGTCATCAGTTGACTTTTTGTTAAGACCATAAAATTAATTTATACTTGTTCGCATACGTACACACGTGGAATTGCTGTAGTATAATGTGTATAGAAACGTAATTCACCGGATAGATTTAAATATGACTACGATGCAAAAAATATTATGTACCTATTATGTTAATTCATTGTATTAAAATGCAATATGAATAGTATATCGACTATATCGACGGCTAACCGTAACATTACGAAAAAAAAAAAAATTTAAAAACAAAAACCTCGGCGTTCGACTGCAATACAATAAAATAAAACGATTACGACTCATCGAAGGTTAAAAGGTAATTATATCGTACTTGTACATCTGTCTCGTGCCTATTGTTTCGCTAGTTAGTATACGCGCATAACGACTGACGTCTACGCGCGAATATTGTCCCACTGCATAAGCACGGTTTTTTCTCAGAAAACCGTTTACTGTAAGGATTGATCAAAAAATGTGTGTTTACAGTTGTTGTTGGCCTCGAATCCCAAGAATGTATTTTTAAAACATAATGGTCACTGACCGTTTTTTTCAACCCGTATACGAGTCTTCGCTATTATCACCTACACGCATGAGAACTTATAAGTGGTTGATGTTACCGACGCGGTGTGCGAGAGTGTAATGTAATATATACATAGTGGTATATGCGTAATAACGGTCAACTGAAAAATATGACTTTATTACATACATATGCATAGTCAGTCATTTGGACGCGTTGATATTGTGTGCGATCGGCTTTTAAAATGCTTAACAGAACCCTTTTCCGAGACGAATACATAAACAAATCTAACAAATCTGTATTAGCTAAAAACGCATACCTCACGTGATATTTGCATTCGTCGTACGCATCACGGTGAAAACTTTGAAACCGTAAATTTTTATTAAAACATATCTTTGTTTTCAAGACAATTTTCGATTAAATATTAATATATTTAGATGTGCAGCAATTTTTTACTTGTCATCTCAATTACAGTAGTTGTTATTAACTTTACGTACCACGGTGTAATCTATCCCATGACGTCACCGTATAGCTTTACATTGGGAAACATGGTACTCCGTAGAAATGATTTGTGAGGTTCCGCCGTATTCCGCAAAGATGATAGAAGACATATATTGACATTTATGGACACATATATAGACATTTATTGAACCCAGCTGAAAAGCAAAATTTATGATTTTTCATGTTTGCTCACGTTATTTTTCCATTTGATTTACATATTACAGAAACATTTGAATGAAATTATCTTGAGTCTGTAATGTATAATATTTATAGATATTCGAAAATCGCGTAAGAATCCATAAAAAGACATAAAAACACTTGCGAGTAAAGCGTGTTGAGCGTTTTCCCTGTTAACACATATTCCTTGAGTGCCGTTGAAAAAAATGTAATTTTAAACATTGTTTTATTTAAATTAATGTATGTTTAAACATTTCCTTCAAAACCAAAACTATGCAATTATTTTCATACGTAACACCTATACAGTACAATATATATTAACTAAACTAGGGTTCGGCAAATAATTTCTATTGTAGTACTAAAGATTAAAATAATAAATCAATGAGGTCCATCGAAAAAAATCTTTTTCAAATCTTTATATTTTAAAAATAGCAATATAAAAATAAAAATTATTATTTAGTTACCTATTATAATTAACTTGTATTAAAAAATACAATATTTGGAGTATGAAAATATAAAAATTATCTAGTTATTACAGTATATTTAGATGTTAGATTATAAAATTACAATAATTTTGTATGATAATAATAATAATTTCCCAAGAAATTTAATGCGAAAAATTGCATTTATTTTCCTTATTCAGCTTTTTTTATATCGGGAACTCATGGAGAATAGCTTATGCGCAATGTGTCCTCAAAGAGAGAGTCTGTTAATTTTTTCGTTGAAATTTTTATTCAAAAAATTAATTTTTGAAAATGATGACTTAAAAATGTATGTCGAACCAAATATCGTAGCCAAGTTGGTTGCCAGTTGCTTATAGTTTAAATAGTTTTCCTATTTCAGAAAAATCTTTGATCTTGCATCAAATTCCTCCATAAGATCTGACAAAAAACTTAAAAATATTTCGATAATTACAATTTCAGAATAATTTTTGCATTAAAATATTGTGGGAAAATGAATGAATTTTTTTGTTCAATGTTTCATTCAAATATATTTAGTTTGTAATGGAAAACAGACACACTTTGTATTAAATCACATATTAATTTCCCTTCGCCTTGTAATTCGACATTCGCGCATTTAAATATTTAAAAATATCATTTAAAAAAACTATTGCTGTTTCGATTGTTTTCTAAGAACTCTGAATGCTTCTTTAGTAACTAAATTTTTTGGGAATGTTTTCATTTATTCTTTAATGTTCTAAAAACGTTCAACTACTCAGCCTTTACTGAGCTAACGAACGTAATTGTGTTGTAGTAAATCTGAATAGGTCGAATTACATTGACACAAAAAATCTGATAAAATTAATTAACTTGATCAAACCGTCCATAACGTCTTTCGGTGTAGCACCGAGTTTACTACAAAGCGATGTTTGGCGAATTATCTATTGATAAGTCAATAATCCGGAATTATAATATCGGATTCTTTTTAGAAATCCTTTTACTTTTCCCATCATCACTGGAGCTCTATCAAATTTATAAAAATAAAGTGCCTTTTATTAAAATCGTAGTTATTTTTAACATTTAATTAAGCATTTACAGTGATTTTAAAATTAATCAATAAAATAAAAAATTAGAATTATAATTATGAGTATTATTTTAAATGTACAAGTATCATGAATGTAATTAATTAATACAGTAAACTAATATAGTTAATAAAATATTGAGTAGGTACCTTAAAACTAAATTTGAAATTTGAAGTCCACAGTTTTTAATTAATCAAATCTGTAATTTTTTTTCTTAATGCGAATTTGTGTATCGGAGATGATTTTAGATGTACGATCATCGTAATGTGTCACGATTAGACAAACAAACCGTTTAATTACCGTTCTTGAAATCTATCGTAGAACTGGTTAGGCCACGTGTACGTTGGAGAGCGTCGCACGTTAAGTTAGTATGTACGAGGGACTTAAAATATAATATCAGGTAATATAATTTATTTTTGCGCTTTTATCCTACTATCAAGATGCAAAAGCTCAAATTCGTTTTACGCTCTTGGGTTATCAAAAAAAAAAAAAAAGATTGATTTGCGCTTTCGAGTATCACTGTTATTTTTGATTATTTTGGTATTTAAATAATGAATCCGACGGTGCGTTTAGCCGTTTAGATTACCAACGATGAACGTTTATGTGGGTTTGAAACAAAGGTTAGATAAGTTATTTTAAGGTAGGTTATTATTGACAAGAATCCAAAGTAAATCGTGAAGTTTACTGTCACTAACGATATGGATAACAATAATTTGATTTTCATTCGCACTCAAACAAAATTACGATCATAAGACCAGAATAAATTCATTAGTTTTAAATAATAAACTGTCAGGCTTTACCATTACAATATACACTTAGTAGTTAAATATACGCTCGCATAGATACACGCATACATTATTTATTCAATTACAACTTAGTGTTCTGTTATAGTAATAATTGCAATTGATACGTATAACCGGATCGATAAACTAACATCAAGGATTTCTAATATGCTGCGCGAAAAAATCGAATAAACAGATAATAATTATCTGATATTGATATTTGCAAATTGAATACCATCTGTTACACGACTAAGACGGCTTATATCGGAATAGGTAACTGATCTACGTGTATGATACTTGCGTGTACAACGATTTAACATAATTTACATTTCCGTACCCGAAAAATAATGAAAAATAACTACTTTTATTATCTACTACAATTGTGTACGTTTCGAACGAAGTTGTCGATAGAAGTGCAAACCTCGGTTCTGAAACGTACCTACCTCTGCAATGATACTATAATAACAATAATTTAAATCTCCATTAGAAGTCTATTACGGGTTTTTTTTTCGTTCGAGCTAAAATTTAATCGCAGTGATAAATAATAATATACTTACATAGTTTACACATTAAGTACACTGACACATTACATGTATCTACATTTAATATATTAATTTTATAATGGACACAACAACACTATAATAATATAATACGATAAACATTCAATTTATAAAAAAAAATAAATAACATACAGCAATTCACAATTGGCGTAAGTGGCTATAATGTACACGGGAATATCAAATAATATATCTTATTACACTCCTGTTAAGTTTATTATCACTTATAATGATGCGGAGTATAATTTGTTGCGTAGGAAAAATGATTTTATATCGAATGAAACATTTATTTTAGCGCACACGCACACAAATACATATTCATATAATAGAATGTGTATATATGTATAAATCATCAGAAAAATTTAAATGAGTCTAACTTAATTAAAAGGAAAAAAAAAATAGAAGAAAGTTCAAATTAAAATAAATATTATGTGTTCAATAGATATATAATACATAAATGTACATGTGTGAGTGTGTATTTGTATAAAATTTAGTGTGGGACGAACTTGGCCATATCAGCGAAGTAGGTACCTTTAAAGTCGTTCTAATGCATAAATCATTGCCATTATAATAATCGAATTTGTATAACACTGCTGTGAAACGCATAGATAATTTGCTCGAGTACATGTATTATTTATCCAACAAGTGGGGAGACGACAGTTTTAATAATAACATTAAAACTATAAAAACATGATGACGCCTTCGAAATAGTAATATCAGTCAACGTGTAGGTTTCGATTATTTTATGGAAAACGGTTTTATCTTAATCAGTCTATTAAGGTGTATAATTAAAATTATAAAATTGATGAACGGAATAATTTTTCTTATTGAGCAAAACAAATAAGACCGTTAGAATATTGATTGGATGTTGAGATTCCAACAACCGAGGTATAACAATTAAGATGTTTATCGGTAGGATCAGAAAAAAAAAATAAGAAAATATCGAAAATATAAATGTACGATGTATACTTATAAAATATAACATTCCATATTCTTTGCCTTATTACAATATATTATCGTGTAGGACATAGTATATACCATGTGATTAAAAATAACCTATGACTTTGGTCCAAGGATTTGAGAAAACAATATAGAAATTTAAGGTGCCTACATAGGTCCACAGTTAGAATTGTCTTTAGCCGAATATTATTATACCGGGTGCAATAACTTTCCAAATTTCAGCGATATGACGCAACGTTTCAAAAGTATTAAGTATGTCATGTTTTGAATCAAGTATAATTTTTCCAATTCTCGAGATCGCGTGGGTAATAATCTTCTATACGTTTGCGACTCGATTATAATGATTATGTTGCGAGTTGATAGTTGATAGATCTAGTTCGAGTTTAAATAGGTCTTATATGTAACGTTAATTGTAAGTATTTAAAAGCAGAAAGCGGGATTACAAGAATACTTGCATAAAAACAACGTTTGATCTGTAAGCCATATGAATTGAATAAAAATAAATAAATATATTGGAAAATAATCATTTACCATACCTAATCATAATCGCCAAGGCGTATCTGTAACGGGAGAGGAGTTACCTGGCGGACCTAAATGATGTAAATGTATTCCAATACTACTACTGTCCAAGCCGTCGATTAACGAATTTTGGCGGTTTCGGGCAAAGGTACCGCGTGCTATTATTACCACCCTATGGTTATGGTAAACATATCATAATTATCGTACACGCGTTATTTAAAGTCCATATAAAGTAAATCGTTATGTACGACGATGATGAGCATTATATACATCTTTACTCCGAACACATTAGTATATTATGAACAAATATATATATACAACCATATAGGTACGCGTCGCATGAGCAGTATTTTTCAGAGAATAATATATATATTTATATGTGTATGTGTGTGTGTGTGTGTGTGTGGTGTGTATACACACATTATTTATACATTACACACATATGGACAAACATATAGGTACACGTGCGTACGGAGACAGGAAAAAAACGACATTTGACTTCGGGTTATTTTTTTTCTTCACATATACTTATGTACATACTCAACATAATAAAATATTATCTTTACAAGTCCTTTTACATGATCGCCGTGCGTATAAAAGGACGGTTTTTTTTTTTTTAAATTCGCGCCCGCAGCCAACGCTTGAAAACATACAAACTTACATTACATTCATTACATATATAGTATATTTCCTCTGAACGCTCTCGGTTCCTGTAGTTCGCGCGTACTACACTAACTGCACAAACGGTTCTCTCGGATATAATTAAATAATCTCGACGAATATGGGCTTGGGACACGAATATTTTTATGTACATGTGTATGCGAAGAAATTATTATTTTTTCGTTTATACTATCGCCGCACATGCACACACGATTTATGACGTCTGATGTACGCCGAACAACCGTATTGCATATAAATACATTATATATATGTACATAGTGCGTACGTATGTGTGTGTGTGTGTGTGTATGTGAGAATGTGACGCGCGTAGTTATTTATTTTTTTTTCTACATGAATATATTAACAAAAATAAAACAACTTGTATTCGCGTTTCGGAAAAAGATAAAAAATAAAACAATTTTTTTTCACTTTTCTATGATGTACCGCGTTCCTTTAGCCCGCGGCCGCTAGCTCCGCCCTCAAGCATGTATATTCGCGCGCAAACACTCGCACAGAAAACTAACGAATTCGGCAATCGAAGGGGCTTGGCGTCGTTGGTTCGTGGTGGCGTAGGACGCCCGTACAATTGTTACCGCTGCGTGAACGTAATGCGAGAGTTCGCGAAAACGTTAATGGAATAACCGATGAACTTGCGCGTGCGTGTCACGACTGTTACGACTCGTTTACCCAAACAACATCCTACGCGTCGTGGACGATCACGGTGCGCGCGCGTATCGGATCGGGAGCACAGTCTAACGCGCTGTGTTCGGCAGGAAAACGTCCGTGTAATGCGATCGCGTGTTGCGGCGTGTCCGGTGCGTGCGCGGTTGCCCGCTTAAGAGCTATAGGCCTGTCGGCGAAAAACGATTACGGTGCACAATCAACGAAAACAACGGTCGGTAGTACCGGACAGACAACCGAGGCAATCGCCTTGGTCCTCGCACTTATAAATAATATAGGGGGGGGGGAGGGTGCCTACTTTTTAGGTAGAACGATCAGATATCATCAGGCCGTAAGGAAATTGCACTGCTTTTGCTTGGACAAATGATTGCGGCGGCACCGAGTACTGGCATGCATAGTGCATTTGGAAATCGTACATTACACTGTCAATAATGTCCGATTTACATACAGCATCACGTTAGTACTGGCCGTTGGATCGTTTACGAACATTTCAAAACGTTTGGTATTCTTGTCGAACTGTAACAATCGGTTTCAGAAACCGTTTGTCGATTTGTGAAAAAAATTCCGCTAAAAATGAAAATAAACTATTAGTTTTTAGCTGCAGTAACGTGCGATATGAAAACATTTGGTTTAATATTGCACACCGGAAGACAGTACGTTATAGATTTGTATGTGCATGGGGCACGGCGTGATACCCGCGGAGACTTTAACGCTTGCATAGGCCAAGGACGTGTTTTATTATTCATGTTGTTATTATTATTCCGTTGCACATCTGCCCCCACATTTATGTATTTATACTATACATAGTATATCGATCGCGATCAGTCAATATTGTGGTCTGAGCCACTTTTAACCACGACAGCCGTCAGAGTGCAGTAACACTTATAACGAGTTTATAAATACGTGAAGTATATTTTGCATATATAAATGTACATATCGTAATATCGTATGAAATGTATAGAAAAATATTTGGCTTTCTGTGTGGCGTACATATGTACTCTTTTGTTGTTTATTTTCTCGTGGCCATAAAAATTATTTTGTAATGATTAAATGTTGAAGGAAACAACGTATTCAGAATATGAATTACACGGAATGCTAGAAATCGCCAGTAATACATTATTAAACATATGTATCGTCGTATTGAAATCAGTATCCTGATTATTATTTTATTTACATTTAAATATAAGTTATTAAGAATATCGTTTATATTTATGTATAGTTACAAAAGCAATGAAAAAAATAAAATATATAATATCTATGCAAAAAAAAAAGTCTATTATCTATGATATATATTTATATTCGTGTTCACTTACAACGAATTTAATTTATTTTTCAATTTACCATAACTAATTAATATTTATTATTGATCTTAATTCAACCATAAGATAAAGATTTGAAATTATCAACAATTTTACTTTTGTATTTTCGATCTTTCTCTCTCGACCTACTTATCTATTAACTTAAAACTTTCATTAATTAATATTTTTATATTTTATAATATCACATTTACGCCACTACGATTAATATTTCTACAAAGTACTCTGTTAAGCATACTAACATTATCCTTACGCATCTTCGATCCCTTACCAATCCCCAAAATTGAACATATAAAATATTTTCATTTTAAAATTGGATACTTTTTAATAACTTACTTTTTTATTGTCCACGTACATACATATACATATATTCACATATCTAATATACATATATGAAAGTATACTCGTATTGTAATGAAGAGGAACATTTTATTTTATGAATCTATAAATAATCATGGTGGATGTACGCATTGCTCACGAGTATATTATATTATTGTCTGTAGACATAGTTTTTGGCGTAGCGTTATATGTAGCATTTCGACATGATGAATAAACAATATTATTATTCTATATTGCGCTTATACAAAAAAAGCGACTTGGAGATCCAAAGATTAATCGCGTGAATATAAATTTATGTTCACATATTAATATGTATTATTTACATGTAATCCATAGATTTGACGTACTCTATACTGCCGCAGTGTTTAGGTAGTACTAGTCGAAGTAAATATTCATATACGTATTTTCGTTATAGAAAACATAATTTATATCCTATCATGACTGTACTGTATAGGTGTGTTATGAATTATTGGCCCCAGACAGAGAGCTGTTGCATATATATGTAACGTCCTCCTTGTAATATGAATTAAAAATAAAAACTATTACGTATAAATAATATTATTCATTATGAATTGCAATTTTTTATAATACGTATTACTTTTACAGGTTAACGCACAAAATTTTTTTTTAATTATTATAGTGAACACAACATTTACGTTTTCTTTATTATGTCACGAATCGGTTCGGCCAAGGGTTTTTGACCTTTTGAGGTACATGCCCCTTTAATAATATTCTATGATGTCACGTCCTTTCACCAAAATAAGATTGATACATACATTGTGCCTTTAATGTTGGTTATTAGATTGATATGACAGTATAAAAATCAATTAAGTTTTTTAAATATTTAATTAATTTATTTGTTAAAAAAAAATTGTATTATAATTTAAAATTATTACAACAATTATATTCACTTTCCAATATATTAAATTTTAAATGTATTACTATTAAATTGATACAAATTAATGAGAGGGTTGGTACTGCTTAGCTCAAATCAATCATGATTTAATGATTTTTCGATAAATAAACAAACACTTAAGACACAATATTTTGCGTTGGTCAACAAAGACATAAAAAACAGTTTAGATGTAATTTGTATCCAATCAAAGTTATTAACGTTATAAATTGTGAAATTATGTTTAATGGTACGTATCATAAAAATAGATACTCTATTACTAACATTAATATTTAATACTGCAGAATTATGAGACACAGACTATTGATACACGATATTTCTTGTTACGTGTACAAATAACCGATGATCAATAATAATAATATAAGTTACTTACACATTTAAAGTTGCACATAAACGTACGATCGTTTATAGATACGGTATATGTACATATATACCATATACTATACGATTCAAGAAAATTTACTATTCAACAAAATAAGGCATACGGTTGACATTTCAAGAACGTATAAGTGGTAGGCGTTAGAATAATATTGACTGTTAGTATTGATGATTTTTTTTTACAAGTGATTTATGAAAATTTTAATTTAATTTCCAACGTTAAAAATCGTAGACATGCTCATCTTGAAGAAAATAATAAATACAAATTGTGATCATTTTAATGTATAATTTCTTACAACACATGTTACATGAATCATGTGATTCTCTGAACCTGCACCGTACGGGAGAATATTATACAGTAGCTGATTGATCATTTGATAAAAAAAAAATTAATAATACCGGCTTATCCATTCGTTGACAATAAAATGTGAATTGAAAAATCCGAACCGATGGTTATAACTAATTGATGAAAAAAAAAAAAAATACACAATATAAAAATTATACATTCGAGTGGGACAATGTCGACTAGTTATCACCGCTGTCTCGAACAAAATATAATATGCTCTTTGAACACAAATATCAAACGATATTAACATTAATCTTGATAAAACTTTTTGATAATATTTCCCCGTCGAATTTGAGTCCTCATGGTTCAATGAATCTACAAACAATTAAACTGTCTCCGTGGACTTGGTAGAGGAATATTAAGTGGTTTTTTCTTTCAGAAATCGTCCAACAAATTGGTAAGTTATTGAAGGATGTTGTCCGTAACATTTTATAACTTTTCGACTTACTTCGAAACTTATATCGTTCCGTTAAGATATAATTTTATTTAATAGATTTAATAGATCGAGAGCAGTGTTTTGAAATAATTTCAACGATAATTGTTATTGTTGAAACACTTTCGATTAAATATTTCTCACAATAACAATATACATCAAATATAACTAAGTACGTATTGTCTATCTGATGATGACATTTTATGAATACTAAAAGCAATCATATATGTACTACACATATAATACAATCATTTTAATGTTTAAATTTTCTATTTTGTTCATATAAATATTATTAATTAAAAATATTTAATTTGTCATTTTATTAAGAGTATTAATCACAAAATAATTTTTATATTTTTATGTACTCGTATTTACAGTCCATGTATTTGTGTCTGAAGTCTGGACACGTTTGTATACCATTAAATTGACATCGAGTGTATGAACTACAATAAATAAATATAATTATCATGAATGTATATTTTCAATAAATAATATTATCCTATTTATATCTATATTCATTACTACTATCCTTGCACTTAAATCGAACACCAGGAAAACGTAAGAAAAAATAAATGGTTTGCAAAACGTTTTAAATGTTTTCCGATTAGAGGCGGTTGTATCTCATCGGTTTATTTGGAAAATACTTATGATTCATATCGATTCCGACACTAAAAATCTTTGCAGAAGATATCGGATTAGTAGTATGCCAAATGATACCGATGAACGGTTACAATAAACGAATAACAATTACCACATAGGTGTGTACCGGCATATAATCATTTGTAGATATTGGAATGGTTCTTGGTTGTTCGCACTGGTACGATAGATGTATACAAAGCTACGAAATATCGTCGTATGGCGTGGAAATTATAAGCGATAGCGAGAAAATATGAATCAGTCATGAACAAACGACGCATTTTCCAACACGGTAGACATCACATTTTTATGCACGCGCCGTCGCGTTAATTTATTTAATTCCGGACAATCTGATGACGACTGGTTCCAGTCGATCGCGATCCAACCGTTCTGTAGAACTGTACTGTTTAAGAGTAACGTATCACTACGTCATAACATTACATTATTGATTTAAAACAACTTCAATGACTGTGCAATCGCATTCGCGTTTAGTGTCGCGTCGTCCGCAATGCACTTGGCTGCAATGTATACGTGTCTCCGCTACAAAATGTGATGATATGCTCGCAGAATGATTACGATTTCAATATTCATGCGATTGTTCGTGTAATGGGTTGTGGTCCGTTGGGCTCGGACGCGTACATTTTCAGATGGACGTCGTCGCTGTTCGTCTCCGAAACGCATGCGACCAGTGGCACAATTAGGGGGAGGGGAGTAAGCCGCCTTTAGTTATTCGGTGGTGATTAAAAAAAAAAAAAATCCGTTCTTAATAAATATTAATTACATTTTTATCTAATTTGTACAACTTGAAGTAACATTGGAAAAATATTCAATAGAAGTTAGTACAGTTTTTCTATAATCGTGAAACATTACGAACGCCAAGGCGATAACCGTATCCGCGTATTGCAACTATTTGATATTCCCACGGAGTCTGGGATAATACTATGTTGATGTGACGTGTTGTACTCAGATATGTTTATATAATAAATACACTGAGTATAATATATTAATTGGTCCAATGGAACAATCTCGGTTCTCTTACTCGGAAATGTTAAGTGTCGACAAAAATATGTAACATGTACTATAAAGAAATGATTGACCAATTCTCTATAATCGATAGAAATTTATTTTCATAATATCTTTGTTAATCATTGATAGTTGATTACATTTTTTTATTATTATTACCTACTCGTGTATACATAGTACAAGGTAATTTGTACTTTTTCGTACATGGTACTGTTAAAGGTGAGCAAACCGATCGACAATTCTTTCAATCTTCATAAACAAAAAATAAACTCGTTGTTCTAAAAATCCGTAGCTCTTCCCCACTCGAGATTTTATACCTGTAGTTGAGCCATTACGTGCATTATCGGTGACGTCAGTTTGATGCACCGGATTCTATGCAAGTGGTCTTTGTATTTTCGATCGTGTCGTCACTGTTCGAGTAACCGTAGCAATAGCGATTCGCCCACGTGTTCGTCGACGATGATTGTGTTCTTCTGGTACACATGTCCGAGCGCACACCTTTCGTCCTCTTTTCCCGAGAAACGCACATCTGACTAATCGACTACATGGCAACGTCCGCTTGCAACGAACACTATATGATAGTTGATCGTGTTGCTCACAGTGAACAAGGGAACTGGTCGTAACGGGTGGAGTGCGAGAGGGAAAATGTACAACAGATAATATGTATAATACAAATTGTATATAGTTAACGTACTGTTACCGAAAACGCGCGATTGTTTTGAAAACAAAGGCTTAACTATTTAGAAAATTAGCAAATCAAATTAACACCAGCATGTGGTTTTGAGCAATGCGCCGAATATCTCATTGGAAATACTCGTAATCTTAACGTTGGTACGTCCAAAGGATCTCAAAGAAAACCGCAGGGAAGATATGGTCTATTGAGACTGTGTATTTTCGTTGGCATGGGGTTAGATCGTCGCAGGTTGTATTGAAAATTAATGGGACTGCAATCGAACGGGTTTGGTGATCGTCGAAACTGGAGTCACATCGTGGACTGTAATCATTGTAGAACATTGTAAAAGCTTGTTATTATAAGTACTACGAGTCGATCTGCACTGGACGGCCGAATTCAGTGGCATATATTTTATTTATATAAAAATGATGTCTCGTAATCAGGTGTGCAGAGAAAAAATATCTAGGAGCACGAGTGATATTTTTAAACTGTTGGTTTTAAAATATTTTATTTGGACTAGAATTTTTGTCAAAATTCATGAGACAATGATTTTTAATTTTTTTACAATTAATGAATATCGGAAATATCTTTTAATTATTTTTTTAATGTAATTGAATAGTACATTTTCCCCTGCCACCTAAATTATTATTATTAATATTTTGAACATTACGTTGTATAACTGCTACGCAATAATATATATGTAAGTACATATATTAGTAAACCATATCGTACGCTGCTGGTGAATAATTCATTTGCAATCGATTGACGTCGTACGACGGGCACATTACGATCGTTATTTTTATACGCACATGTACATAATTGCAACAACAATCGTCGCGTTTCAATAATTAGTGGGTGTCATACGTAAACGTTGTATATTTCATTGTACACAGACAAGCAATGCAAAGTGCACGTTGTAATAATAATATATAAATTATGTTATTGTTCGTCCCTAACGTAAACGGCATGCCCGACCGTCGACAACTCTGTATTATAATAATATAGTATGTACGCTCGGGAGGCGAAACGAACAATATAATAGCATTAAACGCGTTCTGTCTGTACTCGTAATAATGTGAACATATTTTATACAAATCGCCGAACTAATTGATCGTGATCAACTGCGATTAAAAACTCGGTAATTTAATTATGCCGTTTGTTCATTTTGTACCCGTGGGGCATTATAATATTATAATACGCGGTGGTTAACCGTTGTTTCCTCGACCTTCAAACATTCATCTTTTTGTTTTTTAATCGATATTCAGCTACGCGGTGCCTACATAATATTTTATTAGTTATTAAAATATAAATCACGACTGCATCTGTTAATTCGATCATTATTATTTTTCATCATGAAACGCATTACATTTAAACTGAATTCATGAATTATAATAACAGGTAAACTTGTTAAGTTCTATACGAGTGAGATTTGTGTGGTTATAAATACGTTTTCTTTGGGACGGAAGTATTGTTAACACAGTTCCCGCCGAGTTTTCGATTCAAACGAGGGGGGGGGGGGAATTTGTTTTCTATTTATTGAAAGTTGGAACACTGTACAATTTAATTGTAAAATAACGTAATTTTTTTTCATTTCGATTCGCGAATTTTATATTCTTGCCGAAATTATACTTATTAGTTAGTAGTGCATCCACAATTCCTTAAATAAAGGATGTGGTAAACATTTGAATCAAAATAAAAAACTTGTTACTTAGAAAATATTACATTTTTAAATGCAAAATAATTAAAAAACAAATAAAAAATAAACTAACAAACTAACAAGCTAACAACAGGAACAACTATTTTAAATTATGAGGCACCGTTAGTAAACCTCTTCATCTACAAGCTCTTCGTGTAATGTTTTTCCTTATTCATAAAATGTACTTATATTATGTATTTATAGTTAACATCTGATAACTTATTAAAATAATAAAAAAAAAAGAGTTTTTAAGCAAATTGTTTAGATATTTAAATAATTATTTGCCTAACGTTCATGTATAACTTTACACCACGAATATGCATTTTATTGTCATCGTCCATAACCGATTTACTTCCACAAACCTTTATTTGTTAGAAAAAGAATAAAACTTTGAGAAGGAGAATTAACATGATCTCCGTATATAACGACAGATATTAGGATTTATTACATACATTAAATTATATGCTCTTGTGCATAATATGTAAATCCAATATCGGTATTACTACGGAAAAAAAAATAATGTTGTGTACAACAATCTTTTAATATGTATTATAGTATATATGCATATATTATAAGGAATAAATATTTTTCTTCCCGTTGCTTTGGCCCCGATGACTGTACGTCGATAACGTAGCTCGTCGGCGGAAATAATAGTGCACCGATTATCTGTATTTAATATGCTGTTCGGCTAATAATACGTTTACACGGGTTGCACGCGCGTGCGTGCGTATATTTCGCAACGTCTGTGCGATCGGTGTTGTTACATTGACGTACGCGTATGGAACACGACACTAGAACAGACGCTGTAAGGACCTGTGTGCACGGGGGTACGAGGGGACGGTGTGTGGTGCATATTGTAATGATATCGTAAATTATAATAAATAGGAAGTACGTAAGAACATGATTTTGTAAACAATTTCATTTCATTCAAAACATACCATGTAAATTAAATTCCATCGACCATTTAAAATATTGTGTTTTCCAAACACTTTCTTCGCATCAATGATTTCTTCACTTTTGTTGAAATTGGTCGACACCTCGACTGTTGGTAGATTGTATTAAGTTATCTATTTTCACTGTTAATCTTATCATTTGTCCGAGCCGCACACGCTTCGCGCCACCGGTACTCGTACCACCGGATTCACGTGTCCAAGGAAGTTTGACATCGGTCAGTCCAGCCCTCCGCCGCCGCCTATCACAGTCCGGCCTCGAGTCTCACCGATTATCGTACGCGAAGAGATCGAGGAGGCGTACAGCCGTGACTCGCGACTTTTCACATAATTTCACTTTTTTTCGTCTCACTTTTTATCATCGCGCCGTGGTAAAGTTCGACCTGTGTACGTTTTCCGGCCTGCGGTTGCGATTTTGGTTTTTACTAATTAACGCGTGTACGCCTTTTCTTGGTCGCCGTTACATTCGACGTAGGTGCGTCCTCGCCGCCACTGTGACTAATTAACGCGTGTGCGCCCTCGCCGTCGCTGTGCAAACCGGCGGGTGCTTCATGTTGTTACCCGGTTCGTGTGTGCTGTTTCATCATTGCTTGTCTGCAGCTCCCATCCGCTTCTCATGGTGTCGAGAGTGCTGTCCATAATTTCCACCGTCGGGTGATAGTCAAATCGTTAATTATTGTTATTATTATCATTATTATTTGTAAAAAGTCTATGATCAGCGAATGAGCTCCTGGTCTTTTTATATTATAAATATTTGTTAATGACTATATTATTACTCTAGGGCGCCTCATAAATTCAATATTTGCATATTTTTATTATTATTATTATAATTATTAAGCTTAACTCGCATTCATTGTATACCTTATTGTTTTTCAATGCTCAACGTCGAATCGTTTGATCGGTCTTCAATAAATCTATCCCGTAACCGAATGCGAGTGTTAGCGGTTAACTGTCTCAGCCGTAAGAGCCGCCACGGCGTAGACATCTTTATTTTTTTCTAAGTACGAAAATTTAAATTTTAAATTTATCGTTTCTTTAAAAGATAAACGATTAATTTTTTAACTATTTTCTCATCTTGCACGATTAACTTTTGAGTTCTAAAATATTATTGGAACTTAAATCGGATCGAAAAATATTTTGTTCTATTAATGTAAAATATATTTTCTTTCAGTTTCTCGTCTTCTATAAATAAAGATTTAATATAGAGGTACTTTAATTTAATATTCGTCTACTTAAAGTAAAAATATGAATACCAGATGTAATTTGCAGTAATTTGTCGGTGTCTCTGTAACAGAAAACATGAAAAATTATTTCAATAAAATAATAAAATAATTTTTTTTGCCAACGCTCACAAATAGATCATTAAGATGTTAAGTGTTGAATAATGAACGAATATCACCTTCTACATTGTTGCAATTGCTCACAAATATTGCACAGAGATACCTGTAATCGGTATACGTTGAAAAGTTCGTAAACATCACGGAGTCGAAGGTGTATAAATAATTCGCGAAAAATCTTTTCATCTCGTTGGTGATGGGTGCGGACACTGCGAAGAATTCTAATCCTACTAGATGGTCGTTGGCTATAGAGAAAACTCGCTGATAAACCATTGTTAAACCATTTATATGTATACAATATACGACGTATTTTATGTTCAATCATCGATAAATATATACGTGGCAATTTATTTATAAGTGTAATACGTCTTTTAAACGCATGCACCATAGTATTGTTTATTATTATTTACGTGCGATCAGATTCATTTGCAACAAATCGTCAATGTAGGTACTATGAAAATACGCATTATTGTTCTTTTACTGACGCGAGTAAAAGCCACCTGTAACTCAATGCACGTGCACGTATAATATTATGTGTATTCGTATGTACAACAGCTGCCTTGTCATCGTCGTCGTTGTTTAATAACAATCAAATGACACTATAATAGTATCGCCATGGAACGGATCAAAAATAATATTGTCGTTAGAAATATGGCTGCTTCTGTAGAACAAGATTTTGACCGCATGTTTTTGAAAAAGAAATGTGTAAAGTTCACTTTAGAGAACAATATCTTTCGCTGACCTCGCGTACGGATAAACAAAACCAACTGTCGCACAAGAACGACTTAAAATATTAAATAAAATATTACGTAAAATATACGTATAATATTAATATTATACGATCACGCGGCAACAATGCGCTACGCTTAACGCGCGCATTCGATTATCGTTCCGTACGCGTAACAGTAATATCGTTCCTCCGATCCGAACCGACGACCGTGTGTAGCGGTCGGTCGAGTTCTTCATCGATCACGGGCGATCATGTGGCACTCAACCGTCGATCACTACACGTCCGTCGCGTCGTACGATATAGTTGTACAGGGACTTGAAACACGTCGTGCGCACGGACGATTGCACAAAAGAAAATGTATACGTACACGTGTATGTATTATTCTTGCATGTAGAGTACGTGCGTATTATGAGCGTTCGCATGCCGAGCACGAGAGACGGACGCATCCTGGTTGTTGTGCGCCTGGATCGGCATCTGTGGCCGTCGGTGACGGGTTGTACCGATATCGTTGTCGGGCGAGCGCATCTCGACCGGTCTAGTACGTCCGGCAGTGAATTCGCGGCGACTAGACGAAATGCTACGAACATCCCGGAACAATAATCACAGCGTCCGCGCCCGTCACCCTTTTGTTGTCCGCTGCAACACCGCGTGTCAGATTCGCAAACCGATTCGCGTGCAAGTCGCTCGGTGGCAATCACTGGTACGGCGAACGCGACTCATACGCGACGAATAATACGTTTTATCGTTTTAAACGGGTTCAATCGAATTTAATATAATAATTAGTAGATCACAACCATTGTGCAACACGAGAACATGTGCGCGCGAGTACAACACTACTACTGATTTTATGGAAACTGTGTACATTGTATTTATTTAGTTTTTCGCTGCACAAACATTCGACTGCGAAACGCTTATGGGTTTATGCGTAGAACGGGGTGAATAATAATCGTAACAATAATTAATAACGATATCATTCTGTTGCTAAATAATACTTGCGAATAGTTTCATTAGATATTTGTTTTAGTTTCGTTGTAGGCTGTTTACTTTTTGCTAAAATTAAAATGAAACTGACGCTGTTGAATATGTTTAGATAGTAACGTATTTGATAAATACTTTAAGCTATCTATTGTTATTCCTAATCGATGTGTTTGCTAGACCACGTTTTAGTAAAACTAATTTTTTTTTTAACTTTCTAAAAGTTTATATTTTTTCTTTTCAAATCCTTTAACAATATACGTACACTTTACACAAACATAATTAGCATTTTTCAGTTTTTTAGAGTTTATCCATAAGCAAAGAATTGCAAGACTTAAATTATGGCAGAATTTAAAAATAAAAAATAAGTGATGAATTGGTCCGGTAATATTAAGTATTAATGTAATTTAAATGATTGATATCAAAGAAACATTATTAACATTTTTAACATTCATCTTACACCTAAGCAAAAAAAAAACTTATGTAATATATTTATCAACTTTGTTTATTTCCGCGTGGAAATGTGTTCTAATTGTTCGCACATTCAAATTTTCTTACGATTTTCATTTATTTCTTAGTGAGTAGGTTTATCCGAGCTCAAAGAAATATATATTCAAAATCATTAATTTATAATATGATGATGATTAACAAAGTGACGGTCGCAAGCAACTATTTTCTTTCATTTGAATACTTACGGTTTCTACCATTTAAATCTTAATATATTGAATCCTAATGGAGGAATAATGTATAAATCGATACAATATTTTAAATTTATCGGAAAAAAAAAAAAACATCGATTGCGTTAAACATTACAATCAACATTTTGCTCAAACACTGAAGTTTTAAAATTACTGTATATCTTAAACGCAAATAAAAAATTCTGTTGGAGTATGCTTAAATCCCAAATGACAGGTATTGGTACATAATCATATGACGTTTTACTACATTTCTATCGCTGAGCATAACATTTTCAAATAATAAATTCAATTCATAGCAGATCAAATAAGAACAAATAATTAACGCAGAAATGTTTATTATCACGACTTAGTGTTTCGTGTACAGTTTATTTTACTGAGCAAAAATATTATATCGTGTTAGAATGTACTGTCGCGTTGATTATACACCGTCCGTTGCATAGGTAGGCGTCGTCCATTAGGCATTGTATATTTTTCCTTATTTTTAGTTTTAATTTAGTCTTCTTTCACTAGACGTCAACGACAACGTGCGCTACACATTGAATATACAAAACGTACACATCTCTGCTGTCGCGGTGCGCCCACCCGGTACCGCGGCCGTGGCAGTTGATGCGGTTACGACCATATGTGCGGCGACGTTCGATACGATTTTTTCGGACGAACTTTTCAGGTGGGCGAGCTCATGTTCGATGTAGCCGCTTAGAGTATGCGAACGTAAATTAGTACCATAATATTATGCCCGTCATAACAATAAATGAATAAATATATAAATATTGTTGTACGATTATCGCGGAACACGTGCGTATACAGACGTATTATCATACACTACGGGTATGGATTATTACATTACCTTTTGCTGTTTTTCGGTTACTGTTTCTCGACGGTTCTCGTAAAAGAATATATTTTAGTTACAGTTAATATCTATAATTTATAATATCTGGGTAAGCAGACATTTTTCGTTAGAATTAGAATAAATATAAACTAGGACACAAACGTTCGACAAAACGTCCAGTTTTTGCAGACTAAAAATTTAATATTACAAAAGAAATAAGGGACATCAACATAATTTTATCAAATTAGTTTTACAATAATCATATGGAAAAGCCAGCATCTGTTATCGAGAAAGAACCCTGGGTTCTGCTTCCGGTGAAGTTCGTGCATCCGATGTGTTATTTGGTTTTCGGGTTCCACAATCGTTTCGTATTCGACACGGCTGTACAGTTTAGGTGGTCGTATGGAATAATCATGTCGTTGTACGATAAAACCCTCAATTTTATTGTCACATTAGTTACACCGGAAGCAGCTTTGACGTGATCGCACTCGGGTGTACCGCAAGACAAGGTATAAAATGTCCATCCTCGTACTACACACACCTAATTTTACACAAATTTTAAACAGCAGCCTGTGGTGTGATCGGCATTTAATGATGCTCAGCATCTTCTTTACCTTCTAAAAATGTATTTAAATGTATATCGTGTTGATAATTTTTTCTGTATTTATTATCAATCGATTCTACGATATCTGTTTATGAAAATAATTGTTTTTATGATTTCAACGAACAAGACTTTGTTACGCACTTTCGAGCTTCGTAGAACACGCGAATACACATTTTTGTACTGCACAAAACACATCGTAGTGCACATAATGTTAGGTCTTACCACTGATGTAGTCTGAGGGTATAACACATATGCGTTAATATTCATTGGATGTTCACTGGTAAGGTCGCAGCATTGGCCCGACCGAGATCTTCCGCGCATACGGGGTTTTTGACTTTTCGTAAGCGTTTATATTTATATGTTTTACGAAACCGGTTCGGTAAATTTTTATTGTTATTATTTTACATTACATACACGCATATAAGTAGGTATAATATATATATATCTCGTTGGTGGCATAAATCGTTCGCGACGGCGGCGACGGGTGGACAGGACAAGGCTGTTAAGTGGCTGCGCGAATTCATACTGCTGTGTAACAGAAACTGCTATAGTGTATTATACTCGTGCAATTGTTCTATATTGGTATTTGCTGCAGTATATTATTATTATTATTATATAATATTGTGGTGATATTATTACACGATCATGACCAGTAAATACAATAAAACAATGCTTGAGAGTGGGGGGATGAACATACGTCATCGATTTGACTAACTGATATTTTAAATAATTTTGAAATATATTCATAAGACACCGGTCTTTTTTTTAAATTTTTATATTTTTGATTGACGTACACCAGAGTACTTTATGTCCGGAGACTTGTAATACAAGACTTGTTATATAAAACAAATATAGAACGAATGTCAGCACTTGTTAATACAAAGGTACGTACACAAATAGTGCGCGTTTACATTTTAAACGAATTCTAATCTTTTTTCCTAACCGAGAGAAAAAATTACGATGAAGAGTGATGCTCGACAAACACGGAGTATAACATGTCGAATCCTGGATTTTCGCATATTACCCGATCCGGACGTGGATTCGTTAAATGCCGGAAGGCGTATTAGGGTAGGGAGAGACCGATGAATTATTCGAGACACGATAAAATCAGACGTTGTAAAAAAAAAAAAAAACGGCGAAAATACCTGTCAACAGCGTATAACAGCCCGCTGGATTCGAGGATGAGTACCTTGTCTTGCTATATTCGCTCAAAGTCCGCAGCAGTCTGCTGGGCCGTGTTCACTCCGTCGTCGTTAAATGTCCTAACCACGTGTACATTATGTTTCATCACTGCCGTGGGCACAGTGGCTATATTTATTGCGGAGCACTGCGCGCGTGACGACGGCCGGTCGATCCCATAAATGTGCTGTCCGCGGTCGACGAAGCGTTATGGCGATTTCGCGCGGTCCGACCGGTAACGCGGTGTGACGATTTATGACGTTTCAATCGTTTTCGAGATCCATAGCAGTTCGCGGACGGAGTGAACGAGTCACTTCTCTGCAACCCTTCTTTCAAATGGACGTATACAACCTGTGGATGATTTTGGAAGATATGATTAATAATTTTAAAAACAATCTAACCATTCAATATCCATCAGCATTTAGTCTGAAGAAACGTGTAGGAACATCAATGTAAGTCAGTGAATCAACGAGACTATTAATTTTGTATTCATCCAAACAAGAAGTAAACGTTAGTTTAGGGAGAAATATTATTAATAGATAATAAAAAATCTTTGTGTAAATTGTTATTATACTCTGAATTCATATACAAATTTATTCCAACATTAATAAAATAACTAAAGGAATTAGCCCTGAAATGACCGATGAATCAAAAATAAACAATATAATAAGTAAAGACCGAATTTTGCATAAAATGCATGTTGCTATTTTCATATACATGCAGTCAACGAGTGTCCATAATCCATTACTTGATTGATTAAATATCACAATTTTATACTGCACATTTTTGCATATTCTGACGTTAATGCATGTTCTTCATATTTTTTGCATATTTTAACAAAAACCGTACAAATATACACTTAACAATCCAAAAAGGTATTTCAGCGAAAAAACAGATCATAGGTACGTTTATATAATATCAAATATTTTACGTCTCAAGAATATTTGGACGCTTAAAATAGTTCCATAGTTTGGTTTTATAGTGGAAACATGGCCTATTTTATCTAATTTTGCTTTCTTTTATCTAATCCAACATAATAATATTATGTACAAGTACAACATATATTACAACCACTGCTACATTTATCCAAGACAATTATTGTTAGTAAGAATTGCGTTGTAGACAATTGGTGTTGAATGTACGTGTTGTATCGATAATAATTATTTTGTAATTTACCAATTAATTTTTAAATAGTTAAAATTCCAAATTCAAAACTTTCATCAATTAGAAAATGGATTGAGCCATACAATATTTTTGGTGAGGTTTTCAAAATATTAAATTGATCAACATGCAAAATCATTATTGCATGAAAAATGTTTAAACAAATCTTCTTCTAAACAAACCTTTGTTCATGAAGCATCAACATTCATAGAAAATCAATCACAATTTTTTAAAGAACTTTGTAATTCATTAATTTCTTCAAACATACCTTTGCATGAATTACAAAATAAAAACTTTAAATCTTTTTTTGGAAAAGTACACAAAAAAATTTATACCAGATGAAAGTACCTTAAGAAAAAACTATTTAAATCAATGTTACACAGAAGTTTTACAAAATATTCGAAAAATCATAGGCAGCTCATACATATTTTTTTCTGTTGATGAAACTACTGATCCTCGTGGAAAGTATGTAGCAAATTTTATTGTTGGTAAATCAAATGCCGATTCGCCTTCTTTTAACATCGAAAGTTTTCGAAAAAACCAATAATTCAACTTTAGCACAATTTGTAAACATTTATCTTAAACTATTGTGGCCCGAAGGTAACAATGATGATAAAGTTTTGTTGATGTTATCTGATGCTGCTCCTTATATGACAAAAGCTGCACAAAATGTAAAACCATTTTATTCGAATCTTGTACATGTAACTTGTGCCGCACATGGTATTCACCGAATTGCTGAAAAAATTAAAGATACTTTTAGTGAAATTAATGATTTAATTAATAATGAAAAAAAGGTTTTTTCAAAGGCTCCGTATCGAATTCAATTATATAAGGAAATGTTGCCAAATACACATTTACCACCGCAGCCAATAATTACCCGTTGGGGTACTTGGCTAGAGTCAACCTTCTTTTACGCAGATAATTTTAAAGAGTTCAAAAATGTGATTGTGCAAAATGCATTCAAAATTGTAAATCAATTTTTAATAAATTAAATATAAAATATGATCTTGCTTACATTAAAGCAAATTTTGTATGTATTATTGAAAATATCAAAAAGCTTGAAACCTTGTAGACTCGTTAAAAATTTTAGAGCAAGTGGAAAACTCTGTCAATGAACTTCCTACTAGTGTAAATAGTATAATAATTAAAACAAAATGTAAAAACGTTTTGAATAAAAATAAAGGATTAATGGTTTTAAAAGAAATTTCGAAAATACTTCAAGGTGACAGTGCTAATTTCAACGATTTATCTGTTCCAAATTATTCGCCGGTTATACTAGCCAATTTTAAATATGCTCCGATCACCAATGTTGATGTTGAACGCAGTTTTTCATCCTACAAGTACATTCTTTCAGATCGCCGTCATAATTTCACAGAAATAAACATGCAACATACTTTGATAACTTATTGTTTTTCTAATTAACTTACTACCTTAAATTGTTCGTACGTTTTTCCTATTTATATCACCAATTTATCTACTATTAATTTTAATAAAATATTTTTTACAATATATCAATACTTAAAAATTAAATTACAATTTAATAAAAAATTTAATTTTTGGAATATATTATACATGTTCCTTTTTGTTTATGAAAAATGTAATACAATTAATAAATAATTATCAAATAAGAAATTGAATAAAAATTGAAATTTTATTTTGCATGTTTTGCATTTTTTCCTTGCATATTTTTAATTTTTTTAGTGCATGTTTGCATGCATATTTTACAATTTAAAATGCATATAAATCCGGTCTTTATTAATAAATAACTTACCAAACAAATATTTCAATATGGTTAATATACAGGAAACAGTTTTATGGAGAAGTTAGAATTAAATTAAAAAAAACTAAAAAACCCCAAATATTTTTAAAACATGTGAATTTGAAAATAGAGACATTAATTCTAAAAGTTAAAGCCTTATCGAAAGAAATTGCAGATGTTTTAAAAATTAAAAATTCGATTTCTTATTCCATCGGAAATAATTCACAAGTTAATCATAAATAATTCGAACGTAAAAATTATGTAAATAATCGTAATCAGAGATCTAATAATTACAATAATGATGAAAAAAATGATAATAATAGAAATACTCCAAATTACAATTTCAATGAACAAGGGTGGCCGACCCCAAATAGTTGGGAGGAAGGCGAAGTAGAAGAAGAAGAAGACTCCAAATTGCAATTTCAATACTAATAAAAATTATGGAAAATATGGCAATGACATAAGAGAAATACTAGTAATAAAAAAATCAATTAAAATTGCTTTATGAATTTTAAAATAAATAATAATAACTGTAACAATGTTTATTATCGAAACAAATATTACTCTTATATTAATAAGAATTATGTTTACTATCTGCTATGCTCCATATAACATTTTTTTTTAAAAATCAGTAAATTTATACTATTGTAGTAAAAAGATTTAAATATATTACAAACTTATAATTGTAGAGTTGTCTCTATATCACGATATCCATAGCATTAAAGGATTGAAAATTAGATAGACGGATATTAAAAGGCATTTTAAGAGAAAGATAGGAAAAATATTACATTTTGTATGAGAGCTAAGAATAAAAATGAAAAAAAATGACAATTTCTAAAAGCAAAATATCTATCATAATTTGTTGTTCAACAGAACAGATCAATTTGATTAAAAATCATGCAATCTAATTTTAAAAGGTTATAAAAATTAACAAATGCATAAATTGCACGAGTCGTGGTCCATATAGGAATAAAGGTGATGTGCATAATCATAAAAGAAATAATTGTAAATATTAAAAACAACATAGCTTTTACATTAAAACAGTGATTTATTTACAGAATGTATAAATATTAATACATATTAATAAACGTCAAAATACAAATTATTTTAACTTCGAGAGAATTAATATGAATGATAGTTTTTCATTTATATTGACCAACGGGCCCCGTTATTTATAACAAGTAAAAAACGAAAAAATCAAAACTTTTTTAACGGTGATCGTTCATTACAGTGGTGTACATAATACAGAGTGCCAACGGGCAAAAAATTCTGGACCACAAAACACGTAAGTACAGGAAATACAACTAAATACAAATTTTTGTAAACGAACACATAGGCCAACGGGCAAATATATGTTTTGAAATATGATTTTGATTAATGACTGACAAAATCTGGTGTGGTAAATACACAACAATTGCAAGAACAAGGGTGTCAATAGTATTTTATGGTATTCAACAACTATTGAATAATGAAGTGGTTGTTTATATCTTCATATCTGCAAATGTAGGCCGTGTTATCAGCGAAGAATCTGTTCACCGTTCTCGCTATTGTTTCTTTGCCTAAAAAATTATACAAAAAAAAATCCGTATTGAAGAAATTCATATAACCACATCTGGTATGTTGTAATAGTTCGTCTTTATATCAGTGACAAGGTGTAATTATTGTTATTAAAATTAGACGTGAGAAAAATATAATTATAAAACATACTTGGGTCGTATACATCATAGGTAAAGTTCTTTGATATGAGTTCTGCGAGAGCTTTAAACATTGTTTTAGTTATTCGACCCGCATCGTAATATGGTTTCATTTGAGCTACGACTAAGCGGACTATCCTTTTGAACGCTACAGAATGCTCTTCGGATTCTGAAAGCCTAAATGCAAGTTGTGTTCCGCTGGTGTCCTGGAAGTACCGGTCAAGCATTTCGTCTACACGGACCTGTACATCTTCAGGCAGCTCTTTCAGTTTCCTACGAAGTTCATACGATTCAGCTACGTGATCGCTGTTCACTGGATTGGCTAGCACAGAATCAACGATTTTGGGACGCATTGTTGTCGGGTCGATGCAATCGGCAGGGATAACCGATCTTTGACGGATGCCCGTACGCCTGTACTTTTTGACGGCAATCGCGAATATTCTGTTGACGTCGTAAGAATCTGCAAAAATATTTTTTGTTATTGACTACGTGACGAACGGTTTAGGATGATGCTCAAAAAATTTAAAATCGAAGATCTGTCTGTGATGTTTCTACAGGTGTATTTGATCCAACCTGATTAAAACACATTTTGCCTGTTACAAGTCGACAATTATAATTACCGAATGTAGTACGCGTAGGAAGTGTCGCATCTTCATTAGTCACGGAAACTGTGCGAACCACCGATTCATCCAAATTCTTTTCGGCGATAGTAGCCGAAGAATTATCATCGGATATTTCAATATCCATTTGTTCCTCTAGTTGTGAAGATGCGACATTCATATTTTCTACCACAGTAACATCTGCGCTTTGAAGTTCGATGCTGTCGTTAATTATTATCGCCTTCAGAGTATTATGCATCGATCCTTTACTCGTGCTCATTTTTACTTCATTGATCTGCGAATAACGTAAACAATGTTTAACCTATTGTTTTCTCCATTTCAACCGGTATATACAATTTTAGTTTTATCAATAAATTTGAAAGTAAAAGCTGTGTTTTCAGTGTGCTCGTGATGATAGACGATTCATGTACAAAAATTCCCAGGTTCCGACCGCGTACGTGTATGGGATTTGGGAAATCGACAGTGTCAGACTCTAACCATGGTTTTACTATAGTTGAAAAAAACATACCATGCTCGCCATTCCATCACGATATAAATTGGCCACCATACAATTTCTAATCGCTTTTTTTTCCATTTCAGCCATACATGTGTTAATATAGGTTTCGATCTGTTCGTTCATTTGACAATCCTGTATCAATGCACCTAGGTTTTGTTTGAGAGTTTCGTGCAGCTTTTTCAAGTATTCTCCTCTGACCATATCACAGAGGCCGAAGCCCACGACCTCATCGTCCATGTCCATTGGAGTGGCCGGCAATTCCAAATTCCAGACGTTTGTCATCATATTTAATGGATATACTTTAATTATTTTTATTATACAACTATAACTTTATATTGGTTCGCAATGATGTCTTTTGTGTTTGGTTTATATTGAAAAAAATTCACGAGCAAATGCTATGAATAAATTTTCGACGTTAACAACTGTCAAATGATTTTTTCTAAATCAACAACTTCGTTTTTGACTCATATTACCATTAACAACCAGACTTTTGTTTATCTATTTATTTTCTGCGTTGATTTAAATATTTAAAAAAGTTACTAAATACTTTACAGATTTATGTTTTTATTTTCTTAGTACACAGAAATTAATGACAGTCAATTTATCGTTTATTTAGAATAGATATAATCACGAAATTGTGATTATGGTAAATAATAAATAAATAATAATTTTACTTATAGTACAATAAAAAGCTTAGATATTGTGGGTATCGAATTTATTTCCCTATGCTTATGTTTGCAAGTATATCGAAAACACTGTGATAAAAAATAATATTTAATTATAAATTATTATTTGCCATCTAATCATTAGGATAATGTATGCTTCCATACATAGGATGCTACAAATTAATTTAAAGTTAAACATTTTTTTTCATGGTATGTATATATTTACATGTTACTACTTGTAACTGATGCAGTGCCATACATGATAAAATTAGCTTTAATGTTTAATACCTTATCTCAAAAATGATCTATATCACTTATGTTTCTCTTGACTTGTATTGGATGACAGATGGAGTCAGAGGTCAATTAATATTAGTCGAAAAGTTTATAGTTAACATTAAAAAATTTTGGAAAAGCTTCAAGTCAGGTCCAACAATTTAAATCTGAAGCCTCTAAAATAAGTCTGTCTAAGCGGTAATTACTCAATGAGATCACTGGATTAATTATTACTGTGATATTATTACGTAAGAGTACAAAACATTATCTTATTTATCAAGCAATATTAGACGATTTTTGTGATTTGAAAACATTTACAAACAGTAATATGGTGGCCGGACGTAATTCTTTTAATACTCTACGATGGGTAATAACGTCATGGGTACAGGAGTTAAAGACAAATCTTATATCGACATATCTACCAAGTGACCGCACTAAAACTAGATATTCTGTACATAAATCGTTCGTGCGTTGCACGACTACTACTAATGCAGTAGAAGGTTAACATAACAAAATGCATTGCTTATTATCAACACATCCTGAGATACATTTGTTCATCTCAAAAATCCAAAAAGAACAGCATGAGACTGAAGCTACAATCGAATCGTTATTTCAAATAGAGCATTAAAACAAAAGAGTATAATCAAACACAAAATAACAATTTATTAGACATTTACTACGGAATTTTCGTTGATAATTGTAATTTGAATGAATTGCTGAGGACTATTCTTAATAATTTAAATTATTAATTATTAATTATTAATTTTTTTTTAATTTGGACAAAAAAATTCTAACCTTTATCTATACGCATTTTATGTATAAAAATATATGTATAAAATAAATAAGAAAAAAATGTTTCTAAAACTCTTTATTCGAAATTTTTTTTTATTCTAAAAAATCGATTTTCCAAAACATGGTATTCTAAAACACGATTTTCTAAAACCTTCTCCAGTACTGATTCCATTAAATGTTCACATTTTTTAGCATATATTGATTATACGTGTTTTATTTTGTTATATTCACGTGTTCGCAATATCCGATCAGTGAACACGTATGATTGTGTTCGCTTGAAAAATTAAGATCCCTTACACATACATATTTATTATTGATTTGGGTAATATTTTTATAGTAATCATTATGATTCACAGATAATATTCGTATAAAATAAGTCTATGGGCTATGGTGTTTATGGTACTTGGTACCTAACATCTTTACACTGTATAGTATACAGTACCTACAAAGTAATAATTTGTAATCATTTATCAATCAAATTAATAATAATAATAATCATAATCGTAATCAATCTCATTTTGGATACCCTCGGGAACTTTGCCCATCACTCCCTTAGGACGGCTAAGTATACAACTAATAAAAGTAAAACAATGATTATAGCTCTCAATTGCATTACGCTTGAATAATAATTACATTTCATACTAAAAAAAAAATACTTCAAATCAATTGATATTATTATACACTAATCTTGTGAACGAAATACAAAGCTGGTTCTTTTTATACGAGTGTGTAGCAGCTGATGTATTATGTATTGTGTTGTGAAGAATTCAACATTCTCAAACGATGACAATCGTGTACATAAAGGAACAATTCAATTATATTTTGGTAGCGCCTCCAAACCGCGACAATTGCATTGTAATATATGTATTATTGTTTATTTTAAGAACAACGGGGTGCCGCCAACGAGTAAATAATAATACACACGCGCTCTTCGCTACAACGTGCTATATTACTACTCGCAAGACATATGTATTAATCAACCAATGACCCCGAGATTTTGAAAGTTCGCCAACTGACCATGCCTAAATAAATGTGTGGGTGCTCCAGTATAGATGGCATACAACCGGTCGCAACCATACTTTTTCATTCATGATTCCCTTCATGAACATGGTATTATACGTATAAAAGTGTATACACGATTCAATCGAAAATATATAATGTGCACAATGCGATTTTGTTATAAAATTGTATTTCTAGAATATGCATGCTACAACTATCATACTAACCTGTTAACCTGTTTAAAAATAACTTATTTTCGCATTCTTTATTTGGCATTTATTTCCTAAATAGATCAATGAATCTATACATTGAATCGAATGTTTCGCTATTTCGAAACGTCGTATCCATGTATGAACCCACAAACTATACTCACTCATTAATAAACTATATTATGTAAGTACTGTAGAATAACATCAGTAAACTGTTAACTATCACTGTAGCTGTACAATTTAATGACTCGAGCGTTAAATGTTTTAAAAAATACTTCAACAAAAATAAGTATAATCGAATTGTGAGTCAATGAATAATGAAATTATATAGTATTAACCACTATTGTTATTTTTAATTTTAAAACACTTAAGATACTTTTAATTTTCATTTAAAAAGCACGTTATTTCAATCGATGTAATAATAAAATATCAGTGCTATCCATGTTTTGATCTTCTGACCATTAATTGGATTCTGGTAATCCCGAATAAACTACATAAGTTCATTGTATTTACGAACTAATCGTCTAACTAATGACGTCCGGATTACCGCGTTCATCGGATTATGGGGAGTCCGGACTATCAAGGTACTACTGTATATATATATAAGTACAGTCATAAGAATACTTTTTTTTTTATTTACATTTTTTATTAGTTATATCATTTCAATTTTATGAAATAGTTGACATGAATCGACTGAATATTACTTACAATCATTTTGTATTGAGAGATACCAACAATGTTGCAATGTTAATAAAAAACACATTATTTTACTCATCAAAATAATCTAACTACTAACGCGTTTGAAATTATGCACTTAGCCTCAAATGGACATAATGTTAATCAACGAATATGACTAATTTACCTACCATGAATTTCAATGTTAAATATTTAAAGTTTAAACACGTTAATTAGAAACAAAAACAAAGTACTAAAATGGAACAAAATATCACTAAGTAATAAACATCTCAAGTTAAAATTGTTAACAAAAATATTACATAATCTACAAAGTTGAAAATTGGATTACAAATACCACAATGAAATTTCGATTATTACTAAAGTCGAATTTACCTGGTGATATGGGATTTATTCTCCGTTTTATTATGTATTTGCAAAAAATAAGATTGTTCAACTAGATATTAACATAACACTGTTCATGAAAGGTCTCGTATTGGTAGCCGAAATCAGGAGACTGTATACGTGATGTACAAATACACAATGTACTACGACGTTAAACCGTTCACGTAGGCATTGTACCGGAAGTAAGTAAGCACAATAGTCAATCTGGTTTTTTTCTCGTCCAACAACTCCGCGAAGGTACAGTCCCATCGCCTGACATATAAATATCAACCGAAAAAATATTTGCAAAGCCATTGGATGCACATTGTATTATATTATAGTATACATATACGGCAACATTTTATAATGACGGACAGTTAAATCACATGCAATTTAAAAGAGGAAAGCAATTCTAATAATTTTGCACCGGAACGGAGGATAACTTTAAGACTACGTATTTAAAACGTTCAAATAGGATTACGTAATCATGATTTCCGTCACAATTGGTTATATCTTTCATTTCGTTCATGTGATCAATGCCGTTGGGTATTCAAATTAAACAAGATCGATATATGGAATAAGAGTTGATGCGTATAGGTTATTTAAATCATACCTAAGCGGTTGTGTACAGAGAGTAAAAATTGATAACGATTATAGTGAAGAACTTGATATTAATTATTCTGTACCACAAGGTACCGTATTAGGACCTTTGTTATTTATAATATACATTAATGGAATTCTTAATCAAAATACCCTTGGTAAGATAATTTGTTTTGCTGATGACACAGTCATCTTATTAAAAAGTCCGTTTATAAGTAATTTTTATAAGATATATAAGATAGCTGAGGAAAGTTTTAATATTGTTAAAAACTGGCTTGATAATAATTCACTAGAGATTATCAACAAAAAACGAAATACATCCACTTTGGTATCCAAAAATCTATAGATTTAAATAATTATAAAATCCTTGCTCATTCTAATAGTTGTGTCATCGGGAATAATAAAAATAACTTATGTAAATGTAGAGAATTAGTTAACTCTATTAAATACCTAGGATTATATATTGATACTAATTTAAAATGGGATATACACATCAATCATATTAATAACATATTAAGAAAAATTTTCTATGTATTTAAATCTCTTAGATCTATTTTAAACTTCAAATTAAAAAAATTAACATACCTTGCACTAATTCAATCTATTATTTCTTATGGTATTTCTTTTTGGGGAAGAACATATCATACTCACTTTCGGAATCTAGAAATCACTTTAAACTCATTACTTAAATTTATTTTCAATAAACCAGCTCTATTTCCTACAGTTAGCTTATATATATATATTTAACTTAAGAATATTATACACAAAAAACATTTGCCTATTATTTTACAACATTAAAACATGTATTGATGTTCCAAGTCATAACTATAATACGCGCTTTAAGGTTAGTACTAATGTTATCGTCCCTAAAATGAGTACTGTATTTGGGCAGCAGAGTCCTAAATATAAATTCATAACGCTTTATTGTTGTAATCATTTTCTTTTCTCTATTATATTTAAAAGTATAATTTTCTATATTATTATTATTATTATAATTAATTTTATTATTATATAAAATAAAACGTTAATAATATCCCAGTTCTAATTCAATAACGAATATCTAATGAACCGAATGTGTAAACCTAATCTGTAATACTGTTAATTATTTTATATCTTTATTTATATTGTCTTATTAATTTTCTTTTTGTTATATTTTTTATTTTCTTAACTATTTACGATTACGACTTTGTGTCACATACTCTCTCTTTTCTGCACAAGCTTTGCTTTTGAAAAGAGAACCAATAATTAATTATATTATGCTTTATAACATGTTTGTCAATTTAACTTATAAGTTGGTATCATTAAATATTATTATTATTATTATTATCTTGAATAGTATTGGAATGCATTAGGTAAGGAGCATATACATTTCTGAATCATATTTTTCTGATCCACGAGTTCCTCTCTGTAAAAAATTCGATTATCTTTTCAAATGTATAATGACTTATGTGAGTGCATAGTGAGAATTATGTACAGTACTAAATATTAAAATAAACACCATCAAGCTTATCGTTTAAATCGTGTATTTAATGTCATAATATTTCCGTAACAATCATAAAACAATAATCGAAAATGATTCAGCGGATATGACGTATATGGTTCATTTTCGATTCACGTTTAACGCGATCGAGAGTGTACGAAAATATCGATTGTTATACGAATAAATTTAGTTTTCCCGGATAGCGCAAAAACGGCTTATCGATAGCTAAAAACGAGAAATTTTTCCTACATGTTTCCAGTAGTAATGTATAATGTATGTATGATTATAATAATATTACAATTAACACCGTAGTTAACAGAAGATTTTCAACTCGTAATCAAAACTGTTAAAAAATCAGCACATATCTCGTGTTCAGCGAGTTTTTGGGGTTGAGCGAGGGAGGGGAATAACTGTACGGCAAGGATAATAATACCACTGTTCCTATAAAAATATATGTACGGTTGAAAATAATTTGACGTCATTCATTGCGTAACAGTAAATACAGGTAACTGATTTGAATGCGTGTACTTTTTGATATGATCAGATTAATATTTAATCGTATTCGGTTTTCGATACACAGATGATAGGTACCTATGGGGTGTGTATACACGTGAACGCGAACCTCCGGTCCTTTGCGATTCTGCGATTCGTCCCTATTCGTCGGGGCCAACTGCACGTGACCTTGTGTGTTTTATTGTTTTGATTTTCCGATGACTGGTCAGACGATAGCGTGGCACGTAGATAAATGCATGTGTAACGCATACGTGCGTGTGTCGTTGGAAATCCGCACGAAAACGGACTGGAACGAGTCTCGGTCGTGAATGAGCTTGACAAAAATCCACGTGTACACTAGACCCGAACCGTCCGAATAGAAATAAAAAATTAAAACCAAATGTCGATTTATATATACGAACCGATCGCCCGACCCAGGTATTAGGGTCGGTTTGATTTTCAAATACGTTCAAACATGTTTGAATTTATCGGCCGAAAATTGACGATACCATACTAATACAGAAATATCTATGAATATAATTGTTATAAATTAATAAAATGGTATTATCTACTGCTCATTGTCGATCATTTCACGTTTGGTGTTTTCAAAACATTGTTAATGTACATTGTGCACCTATAATTATTGTTATTATTATTTGTTTTTTTATTACGAGTATTATCTTACAATCCACGGCTGCTATGATCATTGTATGTTGATGTATAAACAATAAATGTACAAATATAATGTAATAAATATATAAATAAATACATTAGTACATAAATACATATATAGTATAGATGTATTTACTTTGATGCTTTTAATGGTCGTTGTATACTGTTGTAGTTGGAAGGTTTATGAGTGCTTGTTACACAAGATTGATGACATGTGTAATCGATAAATTATTATTATGATATTACTATTCTTCTTCTTCATCTGCACCTTAATACTCTCTACGGTTTTCACCGCCATCACTAAATTCTTTTATTTCTTTCGGTCCCGGGCTCATTCTCTGCAATCTTGAACGTGAACATGAACATTCGGTCAAGGTCTTCTTTCACTACGTCTAACCATCTTTTCTTCGGTCACCCATGGGGCCTTTTTCTCTTAGGCATATTATTACTATTATTATTTAGTAGTCTGTAAATACGTCAAACGTTTGATGATAGATATCTGTAATCGATTATTTTACATTGGTTTTACGATATGTAGTCGTAAACTTTTAACCAATGTTCGTATTAGATAAGTAATTTTTGATCTAGATAAAGATAAAAATAATGCAATTCAATGTATTTAGATAAAAAAAAAAAAAGATTAATGAAAAGCTTACATTATAGTATTTTTTTTTTTTTTTATTAAATAATCTTTTTTAAGATTTCTAAATTATGATTTATTAATGAAACAATAATAAACAAATAATCCGCTCAACTATTATAGTTCGAAATTTAAATTCAGAGGCTATGAACGGAGCCGTTAATCGTCATCTATAATAACTTTGATTTCACGGTGAATATTCAACGCTGCGCTGCTGAACCATTTAGTCGTCAATTGAATTTCTGAGTTATGTTTTGGTTCGCTTTAAAGTTGACCTGTCGCCTTCACAAGATGTCACGGGCAACGTTAAACTTTTGTCGGTAAACAATGAGCAAAAGACATGTGGTAAAATTTGTAACCTTAATACACATGCACTCTGTTTTAATAGTATTTCGAACAACACTTTTTACCTACTTATAAATAAATTATGACGATAATTAAACGAAACAAAAAAAAAAAAAAAAAAAACAATAAATTGAACCCTTTTTCTCGCAATGATCGTGGAATGTAATTTCCATCAATACGGTTCAAGGGATGTGTCCAAAAACTCAAAACGTGCCCCTTGATCGCACCACAGCCGCGAATTCGGAAGACCGTGTCGAGCTTATGAGCGTGAGTTCCGTGCGCGTCGTGTGCACACTCTCTGTTCGTAACGAAACGTTTTACACGATGCTCGGACGGCAGCGGTAGATCCGACGACGTCGAAGCTCCCCCGCGGACGTCCATCACATCGTAGTCGTATCCAGGTCGCGGTTCTCCCACCGGAGCGAGACGTTCGCCGATCGCCGCTGTCGCCGCCGCCACCACGGCCGGTCGGATCGTTCGCAGCCTCGGCGTACGACCGGCGCGCGGGCAGTGTGTTTGCGAACACGATCAACAGCAGTCGGACGGTCCGCGCGGACGACGTGATGTCGCTGATGGTGACGCGATAACCATTGCAGGCATTCGGTACGAATAGTCCGGTAGTTCGAGCACATTTACGCGGTGGTTTTTATTCTCTATTTCTCTCCTCCACCAATCGTTTCATTTGTTTACGTCGAATTCGGATATTCTCTCACCAGTAACTGCACTCGCGCACGTTTTATAGACGTCTCCATATTCGTACGTTCGATTGTTATTATTATTATTATTTTTATTATCGTTAAATTACTATCCTCGTTGTTATTTCCCCGAGTTCGGTATTGGGTCTCCAGGGCATCCGTAACTGTTGTTTTCGAGACCCGGTTTTCGGGTTTTCCGTCGAGGATCATACACGTCCGGTCGACATATCATTTTAAACACACATCTAACCGTTTGCACTCGTCCACCGAGCGATCGGTGTCGATACACACCAAGTCCGAGCAATTATGTTGATATACCCGACGGCGGGCAGCGGGGCGATCAGTAGCCGAATGAACTCGTCGGGCGGTGGTCAGAAGGGCGGCAGGGCCGCGGCAAAGGGTGCCGTACAGCGCAAAGCTGAAGCCAACAAGACCAAGACCAAGCAGACGGTGCTATGGAAGCACACGGACATTGAACAGGGAGTGGTTGTTGTCGACGAGAAACAGCTCATGCGGCTGGTCAAGACAGAACCCATTGAAAATTACTACCGTCTGGACAACGAACCATTCGCCAAGTGAGTTTTTCACGTGTTAACGATAATATTTTACAGAAACCATTAGAAAAATACGATTCATCGATGCAAACATTAGCTGTAATCATCGTATGCTGCTAAGCATCTAACCAATATTCGTACCATGTGCCCTACAACAAAGTTAAACGGTTTTGTAATTTGTAAAGTTTCCCGTTGACGTATGGAATCTGAGTTTTCTCATTGTAATGAGGAATTTTTTTGTTACTTTATTTGAAATGTTTAATAAATATTAAATCTATTATAGAATAATACAAATAATTATCATTACCTTGTCAATATTACAATCACTTAACTAGGTTTCTAAATCTAAAAAATTATTTATTAAAAATAAAATAAATTTCTACAATATCTCAATATTTTAATTATAGTTTAAACTAGTCGTAGCTAATTTTATGTAATTTTTGTTTAAAATTTAAATATTATAAAAATGTTATCAAGAGTGCAACTATATATACTATATTAACGGGGTACAATAAATAATAGATAAATAAACTAAGTACAGATAATATGTATTGTAGTTTATTGTAATAAAAATAACTGAAGTATTGCTTGAAATTTGTAAAATATTATAAATTTAATTTACCTTTATTACACAGGGTTTTATGATAAATAGTTTGAAAGGAACACAACGTTATATCTACATAGTACATATGATTGAATACTTTCGGTTTTCCTTGATTTTTTTACCTACCATTGCATTATTTTTTTAATTTTTTTTTTTTAATTTCGATCATAATTGAATAGGATAATTAAACATTCAACTATCTATGATAATTATAGCATATTAACAAGACGTGTTAATAATTTTATGTTTTTAAATGTTAAAGTTGTTTTGTATTCAAAATACGAATACGTAATTTAAACATTTATGTTTATAATATATATTTACGATAACGATTACTGATGTCTTGTTAAGATATATTAAAATGTTAATTGGACATTATTATTCTGTTTTTAATATTTGACGTTGGTTTATAATCGCAAACAAATTTGCATGAGCATTGTGGATTATAATTATATTTAGTTTCTGAAAAAGATTAGTGAAGTAATTGCAGTAGGTTTAACATTGTATTTTTTTTCAACTTTACGTTCTCTTCACAGTTTAAATTTCAATATTATTAATACTTTAAATGTTTACTACCTGAAAAAAATATGTGTTCTTGTTTTTACCGAAGACCTCTAATGTTTATCATTTTTCTTCTTTTTATTTTTTTTTATCGACATTTTATTATTATTTACTCCGCTGGACTAATTGATTATTATAGGATTCGAACGCTTCTTTTTTTCTGTTTTTTTTTCTCTTTTTTGCCTTTCGTCTGTGTCGGACATACGACTGACATACCGAGGACGAAACCGTCAATACTTTATTGCAAACACGTAGCAGGCCAGTATATTTATGTATGCATGGCTCGATCTCGGCGGCAGATCCATCGTCGCTACCTCTTTGGTAATTAACGAAAAACAAGTATATCGAATTATTGTGCGCGAGGATGAAATATATATCATAGTTATAAATACAGTATACATATAGTGATTACACGCACGCGCGTACTTGAATACACAACGACCCTGGATTTTTCTGTCTCGTGCCACGTGAAACCAAGGATTCATCCCTGTGCATTATATCAGTGATTTTTAATTAATTTGAATCTATAGATCCTTAGCTAAAAATCAAACTGTAAACCTTTTTTTCTTTCTTTATATGAAGCTTATGAAGAAATCATTACTTTATTAGTTTTCAAATCTAATTAGACGCGTGAAAATTTTTTTTTATTCATATCTTGTTAGAGTTATGCTGTGTTATTACTAACCATAGGAATCTTACGTTAATCTATGGGCCCTTATAGATCTGCAAACCATTTATTGGGAGTGTAATTCAGACACTTTTATGGATATTGGTTCAAACTCGGTTATTATTCCCTGTGGCTTGCGATTGCGTGCAGACATATCAATGTCCTTGCCTACGTCTATAGAAGTCTATGGAACGGTCGGACTAATCGATCTTGGCGAAAAACGCCGCACTTAGAAGTACACGTGGTTATAGTGTACGTCATTTGATCGCCATCGGATTTGGATTACAATAGAGTCGTCGTAAATTTAACTACAGCATCTAATTTTATTGTTTTGGACCTCACCTCAACGCGTACATATAAATCAGCACACTTGTATATGCTGTATATTTACCCCGGGGTGCATTACAGCGGTGTAATAGGAAGTTAACTTAATATGTGGCGAGGAGAAACAAAAATTAAATAAAAAAAAAAAAACTCCCCAGAGCAATGTCGTCAAGTATAATAATAATAATAATAATAATAATAATCATATTATTATCATTGTAATTATGATGTGACTAACATTATATTATTATATACTAGTTCCTGGAAAACGCTATTACGGTTCGTCCTTGCAATGAAAATCCGATTCACCTCGTTATGACCGCGAGACAGTTAGTTGCAAAAACAAAATGAGGGCATCGAATAGTATAATATAATGACCGCACGATGAATATTATCACTAGGATATTACTTCTTACAAGAATATAAAATATACGTATTGAATAGCATAACATATTATGTTTATCAGTTATCTCTTCTAGTATGGACGCGATACCCTCGAGCGCACGTGTGCGGAAGCTGCGCCGTGGCAATGTGTGGTGATAAAACATGGGTCTAAAAGTCTGAAAGTAGGGAACCAAGAGTTATAGGAGGGGCGTGTACTTACATATAAATATTGTCATGGCGTACATGACGACTATTTGTCCTTATTAGCCTTCAATGGCACATACTTGAGCGTCATTACTCAACAGAAGGATTTGAGACAAAATGAAAAAAAAATAATCGCAATAGCCTAATACATATATTATTCGAACGTATCCACGAGCGAACTTGAACCTTCATTATTTTTTTTATTATAATTATAACTTTTTTTTATATCATCGAGTATTTCATACTGGATTTCGATAAATGTGCATCTCTTCCAGTGATCCAAAAACCATATTCCATTTGATCCAAACAACAACCATTATAATATTAGTATATCAATATACTCATCCATCGTCTTTACCATAAACCACAAACGCAAGATATACGTATAATAAACCTACACGGATGAAAAGAAAATAACGTCTTGTACACTACATATGAATGTATAATATTTACGCCCTCGGCCGTTTATGTGAATAATAACAATATTGTTAAAACACGGTTAGGACGAGCAAATCAATCCTGACAGTTGTAATGTAGTGGCTAAAATATGACATATACACACACATAAACATTCGTACACACACACATATATATATATATATATATATATATATATTATACGTGGCACAGTGAACCTCCTACACGTTGTACCTATGTAACTCAAGCGGTTACAGCTGTACGTTGTACGTATTCTAAAGAGAAAACTTCTTTTTTTTTCAATATTTAACATATTATCTTTCCGAAACGACGCTAACGGGTTTTTTCATTCGTTTGTTACATACGAAATTTAAGAGTTTCAAGCGAATTCGCGGTGTATATGCGTGTGATGTGTATGTATGAGATTTCGATCATCTCCTTGTGTATTGATTATGGAACAATTCCAATATGTCACAAAATTAAACGACTACTTATTAAGCTATATATTGCTACTTATATATTCGGTTTAAATATTACTAAAATACCAAAAAAAAATAAAAGTAATCTACAACGATTGTAAAATAACAATCGATTATAGAGTTATTGAAATAAAAAATAAAAGTGTTACTACAAGTCTTTTTGGGAAAAAATATGTCGCTGTCAAAGCTCCTAATTTTAATAAAGGATATTAAACCTTTTATGTTTACAAATTTCCATGAAACATAAGGTCAATATAATTAATATCGTTTTATACAGAAATTAACAAAAATATGAGACTTAGCCAGACTAATTAAACATATATTTTCGTTAATACGAGAAATACTTTAAGTAAAATCGATAAATTACTTAATCAACTCCATCTCAGTACGATTTTCGTCATCACATACACGGTCTTCTGTTACGGTTTTTCACGTCTCGGAGGAAAGATCCACTACTCATGGAATGCAGCGTGACGTCGAGATATCGCGAATACGATAATATTATAATATAATATATAACGTATTATGTTGATCAATTGGCGCTCTAGCGGATTGTTTCATTTTATTTTTATTTGAGCATGTTGCGAATCGTATACAAACAGGCGCGCGTAATCGTTAACGCTTATGGGAACGTCGACCAATGACTTTCGTGTTTCACTTGCTGTTCCCATATACATTGTTCTGAACACGGTCGACCATTATAGCAAAATAGTACATGAAATGTCGTTTACAACTAAGGAATCCGAAGAGATTATCTAAGTTCGTGTTGTACGATAAATCTTATTCAAAAAATTGATTCAATGTTGGTAATTTTGAATCGGACTGAACATCGACTTTAGAACAAGAACATCTACGCGTGGAAATCGTATTGTTTCGTAGTAAGTTCATCGGCGACGTTATCCAATACATCGTTGCGCATCACAATTTATGAAGTTTGTAAAATAATACACAAGTACGCCGAACGCATTCCCACATTTATTTTCCAGTGACCTGATCGATACCACTGCTGCTTTATGCGCACGGATTCGTGTGCACGTGTTTACGTGACCAACAAATTATTCTGACGTTTCAGATTTGTTATTAAGCGAATCTTCGTAGGGCACGTTATGCGCTTCATGACTATACCACGTATAATACATAATCGTATCGCATTACTTCGGTTATGCGGTGACATATATATTTATCGCCTCAAAATCGTTCCGGTACACACGTTCGGTGATTTCAGTTCTTCGATTCCGAACTGAACCACGGTCACTCGTCATATAAGTGAAACACAAGCAGCAGTTGTTTCATCGGTCAAAGCTTTGTTTCTTTAAATTTCTTATTACTAAAATTGTATATAGTAGCAAAAAGTGTTTATTATTATTCATGATTTCAATTATTTCATGATTTTCGCGTACTAATGAAATTTGGTCAACGTAGATTCGGCACCTCTAATTTAGCTTCTAGAAACGTAAATGTAATGTTGGTACTAACCTTTTCAACTGCTATCTAGTTCAGACGGATAAACTACAGGTTACTTCCGTCATCACTCGTCAACTGCCAATATTAAAATAAATCTAAATGTCAGAAGTAAAATGTTTATTTTATTGCCATTATCATAATTAACATTAATATTAGTCATTAAAACACTATGATTGTGCACGGTTACCGATCGTAGGCAGTGTTGCAGTGATCCAGATGCGGCAATGCGGGTAGTGGTGTAAGGATAATAAGAACAATATTATTGATGTCTTTTATGAAAACAACAAATAATAGTTTTTAGAAAATACTCGTGATTGAATGTTCCTAATATTTATAGAGGATTATTACAAACAAAAAATGATTATAATTTACCTGAAATGTTTTCCAATTTTTATAGTAATTCATACATATTTTTATAATTTTTTAAAATTATTTTTATTTGTGATAATATTATAAATATAAAAATAATATGATGAAATACATTTATCTAAAAACACTTAGTTCTGAAAAAAACCGCTTTCTCTAGAAAAGATGCCCTAAATTATAACCTATTTAGCCATCCCCTAAATCCGCCACTGCATTAAAATCTTCTAAAAATGCGATTTTCTATACTCTATATTTAGAAATTGAAATTGTATTAAAATTAAATTAAAATTAAATTATATTATACTAATTTGTTTTTAAGGTAAAAATATTTCAAGAACCATCATGATTTCATTGATTCTCTACATCAGGCTTATCGGACTCGATGTTATCATTTTTTTCTTAAATTAGGATATGTACGTTTACTGGGGCATTACGAATAATCCAGAGCAATCGAATTTTAAATGTGGTCTCGGTGTGGTGGGCGATTGTTTAGCAACGCGCTGCAATATTATCTTGACGCCACCAAATACGTAAAAATTCAATTATGATTTTACAATACCATACCGACTTCGGTCGTTGGAATGCCGTTACGCAGTTTGTTGACGTCGTTGACGAGCAGAGTATTTATTTGCTTACTTCGTCGGCATTGAAAATACTATAGATGAATGTCTTGAATCTGTTTTATTGTCAGTAACAACTCGTTAATAATGGGATTGACTGTTCTGAATTACCAAGTAAGATTGGACGGATAGTCCTTTATTTGTCCCTGCCTTAGCTGGTATAAAAAACTAATTACCGACATACAGTGGCCTTATGGTGCGTCATAATTGTATAGCATTGTAACAACTCAACTGCTACAAAAAATTCATGGAATACAATGTTATAAACAATAATAGCAATAGGTAGAGTTATACTTTATTAAACTATCACGAAATCAAACCCTAGTATCACTCGCAAAAATGTAGTTGGTTCGGTAGTCGAGATTAGAGATAAGGTATTCGATTGTTATGGCGATAGCCAAATTTCTAAATTCATTACATTGTTCTAGATCATAATACATTAACTTCTGAACTACCAAATCGGAAGCATATACACGGCGCCTATAAAAATATTTATTATGTTAAGTACTTAATTATATGCGCGGCAAGTTTATTGTTACGATTCATGTCCTGCGGCACTCTAACCGTCGTCCAATATTAAGGAAACATTTATGATGCCAATTGCGAAGTTTTGAACATGACGACATGAACAATATTGCATAACAATAATGTTATTGTACTGCTCATCAAAACTGCATGATAAATAATATTAGGAAACTATACGGTGAAATTTATATGGGGAAGGGAGGGGTCTGTTTCACCCGCGAAGATTTCGAATTCAAAGACATGCTTGATTTTACGCGCAAAAATAGAGCATATATTTTATTTCTTACCATACGTTTTGGTTCGCAAATTAGATACCATTATACATTACGATTATCAATCACGTAAGCATGTGCACAGTTCTCACGCCCATTTATTTTGTTTCCACAGTCAGTGAAAAAAACCACTGCCTCGGGAGTGTCTGCATTATCATCGGTGCAGGTCAGCTACATATAAATCATATAGTATTAGTAGTGATTATTTGTATCTCTATTTACGAACTGTATTTGATACTTGGATTGACTAATTATCTTATATTAATTCATAAATTTGGAATTCTTCCGTTGAAAAAAACTGTTAAAATTAAAAACGTAAACTTTTCTCTCTTCAAATTATTTATTTTAATAATAATAATAATAATAATAATTTATTATCACGTTTGCGATAAAAGAAACATGTAACGAATATATCTAGAATGACTGCAACTAATGTGTGCCTAATAATTAATGAATATTTAACCAAATAATTAACGTTTGCGCGAAAAAAAATAAAAATATCAATACGTTTCTTACACGATCCGAAAACTAATATGAAAAAAAATTGACCACTGCCTGGTCTGTTTATTTATGTTCTAATGTTTATTTTGAATTTTTCTATAAGAACTTATACTTCTGTTGACATATTTGTGTCAACTTAACAAAACTTAGTTAAACTATCCAAATAACTCTCACGTCTGTGTATGTTATTATTAAAATATCGGGACAAATATCATACGTGAAAAATTGTTAAAAATAAGGTTTTGGTTAGTTTGGATACGGAAAAAAGCATCTATGTGAAAAACAAATATATTATGTGTTATTTTTTTTTTATAATTAATAAGTATAAAGTGAAACACAAAATATTTTTTGTTAGAATATTTTCAAACGTTTTTTAATTATCTCTTACACGAGTATGGCTATGTGTATGTAAATATAACCGGAAATCACATTATATGTATTGACATGCATGTATTCATACAGTATTGTATGAATAATACAAATTGTACCAAGTAATTACTATTTGATTGATTACAATGAACTGTGGACATTTTCAAAAATTAACATAGATCGTAATTCTATATAAAATTCTTTTTAACAAATTTGTTTAAGAATAAAAATAATATTCTGATTTTTCAAAATATTACGTGAAAGAAATTTGAAAGTATAAAAATTTCTTCGGAACTTTTAAAATTGAAATTTCTGCTAAAAACTACTTTTTGAGTTAAAAAAAAAAAAATTGAAATATCTTTGTTTATATTGTGTACATTATTACGATAAAAATTTTTCTCCGCTACAATTTTAACACCTAATGAATATTTTCTAATTAGGCGGAATAATAGTTAATTCAAAAAAAATTGTTGTCTTTGTTAGAAAATTGATTTTCGCTCTTAGGAGATTTTTCCCCGTCCTCGACGGTGTACCACGTAGATGTAATAGTCACCACGTAAGTGAGTAAATTTATTTTCCGCGAAATGTTTACGCGACGCGTATTCATGATATTATTGTGTTATTATGGTTTTTAATAGTTTTGTTTATTCCTACGTCGTCGTCATCGCGCCCACGTTCTTCAAGTCTGGTTTTCGACGACATAAATTACACGGCGTGGCCGTCCGTCGGGTGGCAAATGTGCGCAACTAATACGACTCGGTGCGTATAACGTTCGCACGATGACGACCGCCAAAACGGTTAGGTCAGGTTAGTTTAGTAGGTACCGAAAACAAGCGATCCGTGACTCCTCGACCACCGCGTGGTAACTGTTGGACCGCGTCGACTTTCATAACCACCATTATACTGTGTGTAATCGCGGATTATCCTCTATCGACTACAGAGAGATGAATAATATTATCATAATTAACTATATTAATATTTAATAAAAATTTATCATCTGTGTAGATTATTACCATTATTATAATATTTTTAGGATATGCACTCGATCATGTAGAAACCGCAACGGGCCTAACCCGCAATATAATATTATTATCATAATAATAAATAGTAATAATAATAGTTATAATAATGCTATACGAATGCTCACAATAATATACATATGCCCACGCGTGATCCACAAATTATTTAATATTATTTAATTTCTCTTTTTTCAATCATATATTATTATTATTATTATTATTGTTTATTGTTGTTCGGCGCTGCTATCAAAAAATAAAAATAAATAACATCGTCCACTGCCAATTCGTATCCAAAAAGTTATTTTTTACATAACTCAATTACTTGTTCCGGCGTTATTTTTCGTTATTCACTTCCATTTACGTGCAATAAGTAAAATATATTCTGCGGGAAACGATGAAAAATCATTGTAGACAGAGACGAAGACGTTTTTTTATTGATTTATTGATGAACTGATGAATAGATGAATAAACTGATGAATAAACAAGTTTACCGCCAGATTACCAGATACGACGGCGATGCGATGTGTCGTTTTCGATGCGTTAAAATTAAATGCTACTTACCGATCGTCGAAAACGATCGCTTAGAGATTTACACATGAATACAACGTCATATTTTAACTGTACTCGTTAACCTATTGAACATAAAATAATAAAAATAACAGCCCCTACTGGTACATGTGACGTCCAACCGGTCCTATGATATGTCGATTACAGAGGCATACCAGAGTGTGAACGAGAAAATGCGGAGTTCTTCGCCAAAGCTAATAATTATACTACCACTACCACCACCACCATCACCACTACGGGATCAAAATATTTGTCGACGTGTGCGACAAAGTAGTTTAACGATATTATTATGCCCATATATAGTTTGATGACATTTCTTTTGAAAACGCATCCACCGCCGCCGCTGAAAGATCAAAACGATTGATATGACTGCGCACGTACAGGTTTATAGTGTGTTGCAATAACGCAAATATTCGTTTTTTTCAAATATGTTCATCAGAGTACTTCTATTGGATTATATTCTGGTTAAGGTCCTGCCTGGATCTAAAGAAAAAAATAACAGATATGATGCAGGTCGCAGAACATAAGTATAATTTATTAGTAGAGTTCTGCGCTTCCGCGGTCGAATAATACGTAAAAAACGATTTGTTTTTATCCTTTTTTTAAATGATCTTTATTATTTTATTCTAGTAAGTAATTACAATCGTATCATTAGGTAAAATATGATAAGTCTAGTAATGTGGTACGCATACGAGAACTAAGGATAACGAACGAATCGAGTAGAATACGATGTATAATGGATTAGTTAGGTATATCCATCAGCGTTTATTTTATCTGCCGATTGGTTATCAGTAGGGCAGAGGACTTGAAGCATTTGCATATTTGTTTAGAACAGTCACAAAAATAAAAGAGTGCAAAACAAATATGTTTTATGCTTTCATAAAGGTAGTTTTGAAATTGTATTTTGCATATAAATGCATATTTTGAGTCCTTTTTGTTTTTGAGGCATATTTTACACTTTTAAACGCTATTTTATACTTTTTGAGACATACTTAACTTAAATCGATTTTTTCAAAAGTTAAATTTTTATTTCAAACAATACAGTCAAAATGTTTGGATAAAAATTTGTTTATTTTTAATTTTTGCCGTGTAATATGGTTTTTGACTGTCTACGAGCACACATTTTTCGTAGAAGCGATAACAATCTAACGCCGTTTCTTCACAGAAAATTAAGTAAAATGTAATTTGTTTATTTAGCTATGGTGTACAATATATTTAATTATGTAATTGTTTTGACTTGTTTTAAACGCTCTTTATTTTGTTAATACTTTTAAATAAATGAGCTAAAAAAATTTGTAGGTACATATTTTAAGTGCATATTATGGGGGTTTTAAGTGCATAAGTGCTTGAATATTTAGAACTTTTTTAGAGCTACAATTCCTCTGCCCTAGTTATCAGTAATATATAATGATCGTGATGGAATTATAGATGGAAAATAGGAAAATAGTCTCCTCAAGCGGATGAGTATAAGGTTTATACGTTCGTTTAGAATTCTATCCTTTACGGAATATATAAAACGCTAATGCGTAAATACGTCTAAAAGTATTCAAATTAAATGTATAATGTAAAACGATATTTTTTATAAAAGCAATAATTATACGACAGAAGTCTCACCTCCAATGTATTCGGTAGCCAGTTTGTATGCGTATATTATATATTGGCGCGCGTTAACAGTCGTAATGCATTGCCTTTCGGGGACAAGTTCACACACGTCGTTCGTAATAACGTAGTATTATCATACGCCGATCCGCCGCGTTAAGAGACCGCTGTCGGCGACGGTTTTTGTTTTATTCTTTCTATTTATTTCGATATTTTCCTTCCGTCGAAACAATATAAGCCAGTGCGAACGTATATATATATTATGTTACATGTGCGTGCACATTTAAACTTACCCTGCAGCAATGCGTGGGGCCCGGACGCTCGTGGATTTGAAGAGGAGAAACCGAAAAAGAGAGAAAAAAACGAAAAAATAATAATAACCTCGCCGAAGACCGCGTGCGACGACGGGTGTGTCATGGACTCGGTGTGGGTGCACAAGCCCCTCGGTGTTAGCCATTTGGCCGCGGCGGGCGTATACGTGCATAATACGTGTAAATATATTACAATAACATTATCATACTTGTATAGCGCCAGATCATGTGCGTCGAGACTACGCAGTCGTCGCAGTCTTGTAGGCCTGTCGCTCTTTCTGCGATGATGATAATTAATTTAATACACGTGACGGGTTCGTGGCAGCGCGACGTTTCGTCATCGGAATCGTCGGAGATTTATTTATTTATTTTTATATTTTCATCGCATTTTTATAATTACATTTGCCCACGTCGTCCATGTTAACTGCTCGAACGACATGCAGATAATATGGACACCGTCGATGACGCGTTATCAAGACGCGTCCTGTTCGATTTATTATTATATCTATAACACTCGCGAGTTTGATAAAGATAGTTCTTTTTACGCGCATTGCTGAAAGCTGCAGAATAACACGAGTAATATGTGCAATGAGGTGGGATCAGGTCGAACTGTATTTTGGTCGAAAAGTGTCAATGGTTCAAGAAAAATTAGTTTAGAAGTGTAAAATATACATTTTTCGATCTAACTGGTGTCGACAGTTTGGGTAAGAAGCGCTATTCGAATGATCCTGTCACGCAAAAAAATCGTCGAATTGATGGGGACGAGGACTATGCACAAGTATATTTACGTGAACATGCATTTGTGTCACACGGGTGGAGAAAGCGGTCGCGTAAAAACATGACTATTTATAATAGTGTTAAATGATTCGGACGATCGATGAAAATCTCACTGGCTATAAGCGTACACAAACGATCAGCCATTGTGACATTCGACGTGGACGTCGTGGTTAAATAGCATCGCTGATTTTTTTATCAAACGATCAAGTTGTGGACAAAATTCACCCTAAAGCGTAGACGAATATTATTATCCATAGATATTGATAATAATAATTACTGTAATGTTACGAACATTTTAATACTTGTTAGAAATCAAATAAAACACAAATTTGTTTCATATGAATAAAACACACATGTTTGTCCATCGAATACAGTTATATATCGCGGCGCAACTTCGACAAAAAAAAGTTATATTTCATTATAATAAACTTATTTATTATTAATTTGTTACTTATACTTATTTGTTATCATCTACAACACCGGTGTGGTAATTGAATGCAGCCTTGGAACCAAACATAGCTGATATCTACTTTTAACTGCAATTATTCATAGTTTCTTATCAATTAAAAAATTGATGTCATTCAGTAATTAAAAACAATATTATATACAATATATGTTCCAAAGACGACGAAAATATTTTAATGCGTAACAACAACTTTGGCGCCCAGTTAAGTACACTCGAAACATATATCCGCTGTGCGATGCATCGATATATATATATATATATATATGTATATAATCGTATGTGTCCCGCAGAGTCTGTTGAAACGTCTACTACAATGCGTTTTGTCATTGATTGAATGCTATTATGTACACGCAGTATTACTTTATATATACATATACATGCACGTGTGTACTCAACAAACGGTCGTAGTTAAATCGTCGGTTAATACGCACCGTGTTTGGTTTATATCGTTGCGCACTTGTTGCGTTTTTGTGTGACAATCCGCTTTACTGATTGACAGACTCGCCGAGCGTACTTCGCATAGACGATCTCGAGGAGCAATTAAAATACTAAACGTATAAAGTGTAAATTATTGTGAAAGGTATTTTATATACACACACACACGCGCGCGCACACAAACACACAAACTATGTGTAGAAGATATTTTCCTGATCATTGTTTGGCCAAGAACGTTTACATTAAATTATAATATTTATAACGACGAACTGTAGCTACGATGGTGTCGCGACACTTGTTCACACCCTATTATGTGCGCGACCATACATAGCGTTTATTATGTATTATATACTCTATAACGGTCATAATGACGATAGTGTAGGGTATAATATAATATATTATGTTGCACGTGTGTGTATAGCGCAACGTCCGTTTTTGCGGATTTGGAAAAATAAAAATACCATATTATTCACGGCGAACGCATGAGCGTGGTCTGTCGCATGTTGTCAATCATTTTTATAACTCTAAATGATTACATTTATATATATTGCACATAGTACATCATCGGAACAATAACGATAATTCATACATAAATATTATGCGTGCGTGTATGCGCCTATATAGCGTTGATATATCGTTTCCTTTTACGATATTATGATCATGACGACGACGATTAATAATAACAATCGTGTTTAACTTTGCCCTACTCCGAAGAAATGCATTTCCGCCTGTAACGTCAGTAACAGTAATGTTCACTTAATAAGCGAAGCTACTACTTTTAGAACTCGACGGCCAATCGAAAAGTATTACGCGCATCTACCTGTCTCTAACGAGTACATTGGCTGAAATGCGTACTTGAACTTTTGTTTACCCTCTCCCAATCCATCACTGTTTTACGCTTATGCCACGCTACCGGTGCAAGGCCTGCATAATAATATGCCTCCGTACACACGTTCCACGGGATACAAAATATTTTTCTGCGCGATAACCGATCGGATTTCAAACGGACCGTGTGTAATATATTGTAATCACATTACGTATCGTACATGACAACAAAAGAATAGTACGGAAGCCGCGATCCGAAAGGCTGAACTTAGCGTAGGCCATATTATAATGTTAATGCAATAAACGGACGGTCGCGCGACGTATTGGGTTTCAGACAAACTGCGCGTATCATATTTTGTCATCCGGTGCACCGTTGTTGCAGTCGTACAATAAATAGGTTATTATTGTTAGTATTATTAAATATTACCATTATTACTCCGTCGTTGCAGTAATAATGATAATATATGCGCGTGGCGCCCGTCGAACGTTGTAATTACAATATCGCATACACGCCAAGGCTTAAACGATACTTAATACTCTACGATACATATATCATAAATGTGATGTTTATCAATGTTACGAATCAAACGACCATCATAGGGACAACGATATTATACTTGTAATAATATTTTAATATTCGCGGTGTGGGTACATCGCGCAATTCTTTACATTCTATTCGAATACACATACGCATATATTACACGTGTTTGTGCGTATTACTTATTCACAATAAATAATTACACATACAAACTTGAAGCATACGATAGGTAGTATACCGCCCTCCGACACTAAAAGGAAGTTAGCGACAAAATAAAACGATATAAATTTATTACGTCGTAATTTTAAGGCGACTTTTATGATTTCTTACCGTATATGCAATAGACTTTATAATAAATTTGATTAAGCATGTGCGTATCATTAAAATGCATGAACGATCAAAAAAAGATAGTACAACATTATACGGTAAATTGACTTTATATTGGCTCACAATGCTCAGACGGTATTTTAGTTTAGTATTGATATGATAATTTTACAGCTATATACGATAAGTTTTTACATAAATTATTTTTATTTTTTTTTTTTAAGTTTTCATACGGTTGTATTACACGATTTGATTTATAAACAATTGTACATCGATGCCTTACACTTATGTATTGTAACGAAATATTAAGTCGTTTTATGCAGTACATACAGTTTATCCACGAGTTTCATTGGATTATACGGGAAAACGTGTATGAAGTGAAATAAATAGTAATTAATTTTGATTATGCGATTAAAATAACAATATGATCGAAAAAAATTATTTTTCTCAAAACCATCATCATTAACTGCCTCTTGGCACGAGAGAGCTGTACGTATACGATTTATACGTGTGCACCTGTGAGATAATGGGTAAATAATTTTCCTACCACAATCAAAACAGTATAAATCAACGGTAAAGCATTAAGCCATAAGCGCGTGCGTACAATATCTAAACACGTTTGAACGATGTGCACCGCTACTGATGCGACATCTGTATGGTAATTTTCGTACGCACGATGTCGAAACGGCGTTATACCTCATCCACTGGTTGGAAACGGTTTCACGTCTGTCAACAGCAACAATATTATTAGCACATAATAATAATGTTTCTTGTATGTATAAACAAAAACAAATCACAATATTTTTCGGAATTGAGATTTTGATCACGTTGTTGCGGGCATACATAAACGTAGGTTCCCAACTGTCGGCCGGAACGCAACAACGTCACCAGTCGTAGTACGTGCGTGCCATTGGTCGAAAAACTGGAGTGAAATACTGTGGGAAAGTTTTTTAAATCTTGGGGAAAAAGGAACATGTTGTTTTGGGGTTAAAGAGATAAGTTTTTTATAATTCGATGGAAAATGAAAGATATTATTATTTAATAATTCCTATTATTTGTAGTAATATGTTTGTGTAAAAAAATTTAAAATTAAATATGAACATTAAAAGATTAATATTTATTTTTACGTATACGGAATATATTATTGGATGAAATATTCTGCGATTCGTTTCGATGTACAGTATTACATATTTGATATTACATTATTAGACATCACCTTCTGAAATAAATAAAATCGAAGAGACAAAGCTTCTGTAAGTTCTGCCGACTCCCATCTAAATCTCTGTTTATGGTTATTGTGTATGCATTGCGCTCAACGGTTGGTTATTTCTTCTTTCGTCGATACTCCGCTGCCAACGACTTGCGAACGCATCTATCTTGAGAACGTTTGACGATTAGAGTTGCATCGGATTTCACGGCGATAAAATACGTTTATTTATCACGCGCACGACTATAACATAATATATTATAGATAAATGCTAAGTAATAATATAATGTACAGTCGACGAACGTACCGTCATCGAGATGCGATTTATTATGTCGCGGTATTCCATGAATACCCGTCACTGATGATGTTGCTCGGACACGGATAATCAAAAACCGCGGTGCATCAGAAATCCCGAAAGGAATATTGAAACCGGAACGTATTCAAACGAAATAATTCCGAAAGCGCATAAACGCACGTTCGGTACATAAACAACGTCCGTTTGCATCCGGTAATAGGCCATTAAATTGACAGGGCTGAGTGTTGCGATCGTAAATCCTGGAATCACTGCAACGCTGTGAAATAGTAGCGTGCACGGTGTATAATATCGTAAATAATATACACGAGTATATACTCATATACAGTGCATTTTATAAGGAATTTTTACTGGGCGACAAAAAATGTTTTTCTCAAAATAGTCATTGTATAATACCATAGTATTACACGTTCGTTTCGCATTGCATCGCCCAATTTTTCAAAATACTGTCGACAGAGTATAATCACTGGGCGACATTTGTGTCGCCTAGTTAACTAGTTAAAAAATGCACTGCTCATATATATATACAGAGTGACTTACGACGATGACGTAGTGTCGTCAGCTGTAGATAATAATATGTTAACATGGATCGCGTATTTAACGACGACGACGTCAGATGAATAATACGCGTGCGTAACATATACTAATACGTCCGTAAACAATAGGAACATGCCGTCGCGATGTATTCGTTCGATTTCCTATTCATCGGAAAACTATTATACACGCACGCATTGCGTTGACAATTATAACATTTATGACGAAGACGGTTCACTACGGGATGCTGCTGCTGTTTATATTACGGATACGTACCAACGGACGTTATTATAATTGATATAGTCGTACAACGTGCGCATTTTTGCACTCAACGACCTTACGGTCTGGCCAGGGACGAAAATATATATAAATCCGACGACAATAAATACACAATACGTGTATCAATATCTGCAGCATTGACATAATTACAGCACGTTAATCGAGTATATATGTGTTTGTGTGCGTACACAAGCGTTTACGAACATAATCAATTAGGCCGCCGAAACATGAAAATATACAGAGAATTTTACTATGCGCATTTTTACACGTGTAAATGTATGTGTATTATGTCGTTATCTCGTCATCGTCATCGTCGTCGCCATCGCCGCCGCCACCGCCTATTCCGTGCAGACGTCCTTCGTCCGTCCTTACCCCGGCTTGAAGGTGTATACTTATTTTATATGTACAGATATTTAATGTACACTTAATTAACGTGGAAATACGTTTAGTGTGCGGGTTTACATATTATATCGGTGCCTCACGCTGCCGCTGCCGAGACCGTGACAATGTTGCTGTGGACCAAATATGTAAACACAGGCAGCAAAGCAATATATGTTTGTCTGTATAATATTACTTATACCCAATTGTACAGGTACTTACACACACACACACACACACACACACACACACACACACACACACACACACACACATTATATGTTATACACACAAAAAAGAAATCGTTGAGTGTATATAATAAAGGAAAAAATACTGCAAAAAAATAAATGAAACATTACCATTTACAACGTGATATCGATGCGATTTAAACGACACTATACGTGCACGTATACGCGTAGATCACGATTGCCTTCCTAAAGATTTCACGAAACAATAGCGAAGAAAATCCTTTGAAAAACATCCACGCCGCAACTGCCAGCACGGCCCGAAGCACGACCCCCGAAGAGGTCAGAACGACGGATATGTGCGTATATATTACTACAGGTATAGGCTAAGAAGCTACTATGGTTAATGTAATGCTAAGAACTGACCTACGAAGACGTGTATAAATTATTATATTGTTATTGTTCCTTCACTGACGCAATTCCTTATTTTAAGATTATGATGAAAACAATTTTTTTTTTGATTGTACATATGTGTAAGCTTTCGAATTTCAAAATCACTATAAACATATCCGGTTCATCGTGTCACGAATACGAGTGTATAACTATGAAATTAAATTTTACAATAAAAATCGTTTTAACCGTCATGTCCCGTTGTTCAACAAAGTATTGCGACTTGTTTTTTTATGTTCTGACCAGTGAATAAAAACATTATTTAACAGCCAAAATTCCATATTCAGTTATATATTTTTTATTTCTTTTAATTTTTCACATAAATTTATCTATTATGGTTATTTATTACACAATTTATCCATAGTTTTCGAAAATACGCATCTCAATTAAGGACTCTTTTGGTTTATTTCGCATAAGCTTTTACTTAATTGTTCAATCTAAATTTAATAATTATACATTGCAAAGAGTGTTATGTATGCACAAATTACGACGTTGAAAGTTGAATAGTTTAAAGAGAATACTTGATGGAACAAAATAGAGACTATCAATTATTACAATAAAAATCGATTTACGCTATGGACGCAGTGGTTTTTTCCCCTTATATATTATTATGTAGATGTATACGAAAACCTAATAAAATTCTTATCGATTTATTAATTTGAGACTTCTGATTAAACTATAGAACAATGAATGATAGCGTCCAATATTGTGCATATACAAATTATTAATAATATTACAGTAATTATGTTTAATTTTTGCACGTAACAATACTTGTTGTATACAATGTTGTATCGACACAAATTGTAGTATAATCGTGGCACATGTTTTTTTTTTTTACGTATTCAGCAAAGTAATTGTACTTTGTTTTTAAAATAACACACCTCCTATGTCATTTATAAGGGTATCCAATGACTTCAGGTTCCGATACATTGTGTCCAATGGGAAATCTTTTTTGATGTCATCGAGTTTGATACTAGTACGCCTTGGATGTGCGTGAAAACTGGTTTGCAACTGATCCGCCCCGAACCCAAATTAAACACATCCTTATTATTAATTGCAGTACACATTTATGGTCGAAAAACCAATGGGTAGTTTGATATTTAATCGTAACATTACACGTACATAGAAGACCGTAAAACAAAAGCACACGTACGTGAGTAGACAGTGGTCAAGTATATAAATTATCCAGTTTGCGCGATTTATTGTTGTATAATATTTATTATACTTTTCACATCCATGCACTTACATACACACACACACACACACACACACACACACACACACACACACACACACACACACACACCACACATACACACCACACATACACACCACACATACACACGCATATACACATAATGGACTCAAAAATATTATTCTTTTGTCCAATGTCACGCGTGTGTATAACGAGTGCAATATTAAATCCCGACGTAAATAACGGCAGTTTCTGTGTGTGGTTTTAAAATTTGCCTTTAAAATATATATAACACGGGTTCTACCTATTTATAAAATATTTGTAATGTGTATACAATAATATACCACTTACATTATTTGATAAATGATTGTTTTTTATGATCGTATAATAAAAGGTAAGACGCAACACGATTTGAAACTACGACAGCAGTGGTGTACGCAGTCACGCTAACAACTTTGATACTCTAAAAAAAAAAATCTGGTTTTTTTTTTTACCAGCAACAATTTCATTTTTTTTGTGATATTTTGATGAATTTTGAGCACCTTCAGAATTACGCACCTGGGGTTCGATTCTCGAATCTCGTAAGAATAATCTCTCATGAGACTTTTTTCGTAAGGTTATGTCGTACGGCATCCAATATACATATTCTTGAATTACTCACGACATTTCATTGTCGGACGAAATTATTTTGTCGCATACGAAATATTTTTCACATGAACCAAGTTGGTTATCGACGCTACCATGATAAGAATCATGATAAGACTCGTGATAAAGGATAGTGAAGTGAAATGTGTAATTTGGATACCTTAATTGAAAACGAAAGTCTAACTCGGTGGTCATAACCCTGATTGTTTAAAACGAAAATACCCAACTTGAAAACAAAAAATTAAAAGAAAAAAAAGTGAAAAAAAGAATGCGGTCATTGCAAATGGCAATTTGGGTAATTACCACCGAGCCAAACTTCCATTGAATTAAAAATTGAGCATTTTTAAGCTTTTTAACCATAACTTCCAAATAAAATTTGAGCTTGAGTGCTAAACTGCATTCGTTCTTCCTCGGCACTATTATTTTTAAAACATTAACTTACATAGGTTTCAAAATACATTTGGAAAAATCGGGTGGTATTTAAAGTGAAATTATACCTTAATTACTAATTATTAATTATAAATTATTTACTTATTACTTTTTCGGAGATTGTTATGGATGAAGACCGTCTTTCTGGTTCAATATATGGTGTTACTAAAGTTATTAGCTGTCGGACTAAATCTTTGGTTAATCTATAACTTTTTATAAATAATCAATCACATAGAGTAAATGGATCATACTTAGTTTAAAAACCATGTCTTGAATTATTTGCAGCTCTTTCATGTGCATTAATCATGTTCATGGCGTATAATGCCGCAAGACCGTTAAAATTATCCATTAAGTTATAAGATATACAAACAAATAAACTAAAATATGTATTATTAAAAAAAAAAATAATTATAAAATCTCGAGTGAAATTAACAAGTCGTACTCCACGGACCATCACGACATTTTGTCACATAACTTTTTCGTATCATTTTTTCGTATACAGATTCAAGAATAGACAACAATGATTTTCATGTGACAAACACAATTTGTCGTAAACGACATTGACTGTACGAGATTCTAGAATCGACCCCCGGGCATACATTGGCACGCCACTGTTATCATTAGATAAATTGGGGTTCGAATTTTTTTTGTTTATATTTTATAAATAGTATAAACTCGTAATAGTTTTTCACAAAGGAAACGCATATGGTATATTAATAAACCATTTATAATGATAACGATTGTTATAACTCACATACATCCACCGCTAACTAACCTGCAGTACTGTCCACGAAAATAGTATAATTGCAAACTATAATAACAATTGTTGACGACCAACAAATCAGTAACTAATCGAACGGTATAAAACGGCCGGAGCGATTGACAGATGTAAAACAATGCGTCCGAAACCGATATAGAAGCATACGAGAATTGTTATTGAACACAATATATGTCGGTGACAATATAATTACGCGTTTTCCTCTGCAGCGACAGAGAATACGAGAAGTGTTCAATGTTTTCCCACAAAACACGTACAATCATAAAACTGTATTTGTAAAATAATCGCGTGCAATATTCTGTTTGAGATACATTGCTGGTTTTTTTTTCTATGCACACACTCGTGAAATATTTGTTCACATTTTTTCGTTTGCCAAGGAAGTCCGCACGCGATAAACAACGATATAATAATGAATTCAGTTTTTTTTCCTCGATCGCACAAATACATTCACTGTGAACATCACACATCGTACACATCACAAAGTTTTGATAACAATTCTTTGTCGCGTAATACTACGACGATACATATTGCTATCAGCTGTTGCCGGGATGTCGTAATAACGTTTTTTGTCTCTGTTGTTTTTGTGTGTTCAATAAATTTATGTAATACGTATAACGCACTATTTTATAGAATTATTTTTAACACGTAATGTGTAGCAATACATATTGTTGCGGAATAATAGACTAGAGTCGCTAATCGTCTTTATAATACACAACGCAACTACATTGTGTGGATTTCACGTGATTATATCACAATGTATTTGTGCTCGATTATTTTAAACCCAAGTTGTCTTATAGCGGTGGTCCGCGAGTGCATGACGATTAAGCACGGATGAGTAAACTTAAAGTGTACACAAAAAAATATCGCATAAAATTGCACGCAGATATGGAACCAATTGGCGGTACTCGTGTTTCATTTGTCGGAGCTTAACGACGCGTTGAGATGGAAAATATCAAAAAATTCAGTTGGAAATCCACGTATTTAAAAGATGAACCTTTTAAATCGTAGTTGTTGGCTGCGTGATACTGCGATGAATGTTTACCGAAATACATGAATCGACGAAAGTGTTCAATATGATTTTATTTTATTCGATTTCTCCGGTACAATAGTCAATAACGCAAGTCGTGTTAATAAAGCTGAAGACACGAAAACGTTACCCATTGCATGGTTCTCATTCGTCATTTTGTCACTCTAGGCTAAAACCCCTATAGCCCGGTAAACGAAGACGAGTATGTAAATCGACGGGTTCTCAGTAACGCCGCACTGGAATCGTGAATCGTGGAAATCCATGTTCAGTAGCATAAGGAATATGGTTGTTCATTCAATCCACATTTCACTGTTCAAGAGTGCTTGAGAAGCAGCACATGACAACGTTATTATAAGCGTATATCATTATTGAATGTCTTCTCCGCAGACAACTGCAGATTATACTTGCAAAACGCACGTACATACGTAATGCATTTAAAACGTGTTCGCGCAGAAACAGACTGCATAAACGCAAAAAAGTCATTAAAATCGCGGCAAAAGGCTTCTGATGCTACACAGCCGAGCTAGGAAACTACGGTATCGAGTGCTTTCGCACAGTATTATCGGGAAAACAAAGAAAAAAAAACCTTGTTTTCAGTCATGTCTGTAGCGGACGACCGAAAGCGAGATCACAATATCTGCATTGTACGCGTGCGGTAAATGTCAAAAAAAAAGAAGATCATAACTGTTCGCTTGATAACGAGAAAGAAACCGTTCGATATACCTGTGAATGCAGTTTTCATGTGCGATGCAGCGATCGAAGACGACCGCGAGGTAGAGTACGTGCGTGTATCGATCGACGGAGAGTAGCGGATTTTCGATAAGATATCGAATCGTAAACAATAACCGAGAAATATATATATACTATTTATTTCTTTACGTCTCACCGCCGCGCAATATATTAAAACGGAGTAGCAGCCAGATAAAACCGGTAAAGTGCATCGTCGGTTGTAGTCGTAGCTGTACACACACGCGCGCACTCGCTCAAATATATTGTATTTAGCGTACGTGTGCGAGGAATTTAATTAACATATATATGTATGTTAAAGACGAACACTACTTGGGCTGGTAAGAGAGACGTGTGCAAAACGTCTTGCAAGCAGCGAACCACATGCGTTCGTTTAGCGCGCACGACCGGACGCCTCACAAAACGCAGCCGGCGGGCGTACACGTGTGATTCATACGCATTATCTGATAGCTGACTCCCGAAAAACAGACTCAAAAATCAATAGATCAATCGCGGAGGCGGCTCGGGAGCGTTGAAACTAATATTAATCATTGAAAATCATCTGCCGTGGAAGACTTGAACGCGGCGCCGCGCATGTACGCACGCGGATGGCATTAAAAACTCTGTGTTTTGGTCAGTGGTGCACTTGGGATTTTTTTCGGAGGGGGGTCAAGGTTTAAGTAATACACATTTTACAGTCAAAAAAATGATAAAAACAATTTATATACTAAGACTATAATAATTTTTATCCTGTACTTGACTGAAATGAATTGTATACTTACATAAAGTATTCGTTTGAAAGTAAATCACATAAAACATAACACATTATAATTTTTATTATTTTTCTACAATTAGAATAATACATTTAAAAGTTAACTATTTATTAAATTAAATGAAAAATTTATAAATTTAATTTTAATATTTTATTTAATATTTCATTGATCTCGTTTATAATATCATTCGGATCAATTTTTTATCTCTATACATATTTAATAAAGCTAGATCATAAGCCTATTATTTAAATAAGTCTTAGTATGTAGTAGTGTTGAAATCGAGAATGTTCTCCTGTGGTTATGTTTATTGGTAAAGTAATAGTAATTTGAGCAATTTTTAAATTATAGGATATATGAGGATATATCATGAGGACCACACTGAAAGTATAAGTCTGTCACAGTTTTTGTTTGAAAATTTCTGACTGATGCTCATTGCTATTTTGCCATGACTATAATCCAGCACTTTTTGAATATTCACCTATATCATAAAAAATATTTTCATACATAATACGTTTCTTATACGTTTTTTGAAAGTCATTTAAAACTTTTATCGACATAATTGATAATTTTAAATCAGATTTAGGAAATAAATTAGGAAATATATATATTCTTATAGAATAAAAATCGATCGTATAGTTGATCTGTAAAATTATTCAAGAAAGAAATACATATTAAAACACGGTAATAACTTTCTGGATTTTGTTGTGGTTATTTTATCAAGTATTGTATTATAGATTATATATGTAATCTTATAACTTATTATTTAAGCAGTAAGTTAAAGATTAATTTGATGTCAAATTTATTAAAATTATAAATATTATCCTAGGCCTAGGAGAGAAGAAAAAATTCAGGGGGATGTATATCTTAACCCCCTCCTTGCGTGTAACACTAATTGCGATGGGATTTTTGATTGTTAATTATATGATTTTGATAAATATCCTTAAACGCGTATAATGTGTTTCTAGCGGAATTGCCCACTTCATAGCCGCTGACCGCACACACCTGTGCAATATACACGATATGGTGCTGGGTAAGATCGTTAATACGTCCGTTATCGGAGTTTGAAATAGAGAAATTATATTTATAGACACTTGGCCTCAGGTCGGCGCCTGGCTAAACGTTCAAGACCGAAACGATTCGATTAAAATTGTAAAAACGCGTTACGCATTTTCGCCAGCACGGCCAATAATACGCGTGGTCCATGTGGAAAACGCGAAAGAAATACAATAACAAGCAAGGACGCGAGTATAACAAACGTTTGTGTACATTAGTTTGTTTTTTGACGACGTGCGCACAGTGACTCTGATAACGCAATAGATAAAACCATCATGGTCGATTACAAATAAAGCCAACGCATCGCAAAATCAATATTTACATCTAAAACGATTATAAATGTTATGCAAATAGTTCACATGGAATTATCGATGTGGTAATGATATGTATCTATTTATGTATGTAGAGTACACGCGTGCACTTAAAGAATGTCACTAGATGTTTGATCAACATCGGACGGCGTCTGTCGACAAACTGATAGACCCCACCAGTGACTGATGATAAATGATTTTTTTTTTCTGTAACGACTGAAATCAAAACAACAATTAATTCTAGAACGTTGGACGCGTCGACAGCTTAAACGGTCAGAACATTCTGTATAATATGCACTGCACAGGTGAACGAACAATTTATCATTTTTCTGCTCGCAAAAATGTTGCAATTCTATGACAGGAACCGCGACGTATCCATTTGTGTTGACCGCGCGTCAATGGTAATAAATGTGTTGATTGGATACGTGCGAAAGGCGAAAATCTCGACGTACATCATAATCGTGGCGTGTCCGTTCAGGCTTGCATGTAATGTACGTTTTCTCATTGCAAGGGTTGACCAAACGATAAATACGACGTTTGATTATAACATATCGAATACATGCGCCGTTCCACCATCTTGATATTCGTCTAGTTGTAATACGTGAATTAATAATCGTGTCTACAGTCCTACAACAGGGAAAAGTCTCGCATTAGTGCACCGAATTTCACGGACGTTTCGGGGATGGAGATGAAGAACTAACGTTCGATCTGTGCACACCTGTGAATCAGTAAAACAATATGTCTTTAAACGCGGCAATGAATGTACTGCAAATGCGCGTTTTGCCACACTTCAAGTCGTTTCTAACGCGTACACGATATCCGATATATTTATTTATTTCATGTATCACGCGAAACGGACGTGCAGCTGCAGTTTTCTTGTGTACATCACGGCGGACGTACTCACGACCATCGTTCTTCGAACAAGGCGAGTATAATATGTGTAAACACCGTCGCAAGCTGTACGATTCATCTTGCATTCCTGGTAAACCCAATATCGTGTGTAATTATATTGCATGGTGTACGCGGTAAATATCGTCCCGAGGTGTACACGCGCGATATACCGCTGTGCGTTTACGTAACACGACCGTGACGACGAGTTGGGTGGCGAACGGGTAGAAAATGGAAGGGGAAAGTCACTCGCGTTGTCATAAGATACTATTAAATGGTCAAATAAAAACGCCGAGATAATTTTTCGGTCTTATTCGATAAGCATAAAATGCGTATCGATTCCGTTAGGTTTTCACTCGCGCACGTGTATTTGAAATCGATTAGTTATATGCCTGTATCGATACACCTTCTAATATATATTTGTCATAAACACTAAATGTTTTTAATTTTTTATGTAATGACCTACACGTCTTGAGTTTTCATCAATGAATGAATCCTTCGTTCAAGTCCTATAAACTAAATGCGACAATTTTTCACTTTCTCTTGTTTTAACGAAAAACAAATCTATAGATCGTGAAATTAATACTATTAAACAAAAATATTAAAATGTTTTTCTGAAAAACAACTTGGGAAAATTAAATTTACCTAAAAAAAAACATACGATAAAAATAGTAAAATTAAAAATATTTTTCGAAAGTGTCGTGATGTAATAACTTTTAAAATGTACTTAAAAATATTTTTCCAATCACACGTTTATAGTACGCAATAAATGTATTAATGAATTGTTAGTCGAAAAAAACGAATATAATTCGTGTAGAAAAATCGCTCTTTGTAGTATTATAAAACATAAAGCATATAAAATAGCCATTATATAAGTATAATATGTGTGCACTCATAAGTAATAATATTTTATTTCCTCGGAGCTCGAAACGGTGTCTAATTGAAAGCATGTCTATATTGGATTTTATAAAGAATATATGTATGCTTATGCAATTAAGTGACTAATGTGGGGTGTACGTAGAACCACGAAATAGTCTTGATCTGAACCGGGCGCGGCGACGTCTTGTTGTTGCGCCTCGGCAGAACAAATAAAAAAAACACATAACTAATTCCCACATCAAAATAATTAAACATGGGATTTTGACTATTTCCTTTAAACGCGTAGACGACACGCGTATGAAGTTTGTAAAAACTATTAATCGAAATTTAGTGTGTGTTATTGTACGACTGGGTATTTTAATCCACACGATCTGTAGAAGGACTCGTCATGACTCGTTAACTGAAAGTAATCTGTTGTTTTATCATTTTATGCAAATGATTTCTTCTCCATTGTTGTCGCTCTAACCCTTAAAATATGTACATGGTATATTTATATATTATGGTATAGCTATATTTTACATTTATTAAGTGTAGATATGAGTGGATTGTAAAAAATCGTGAACGAGAAACACTCAAAACGTGTTGATTACAGATCGCGTAATTATATTTTATTAAAACGTTAAATTAATATCTACTTTCATGTTTATTGAAGTTTGAGGTCTTATAAGCCGGAATGGTTTTATTATGAGTGGGTTTCAACGGGAATGCTGAAGCGATTATGTTAAACTCGATCATGGGGTGTTGTGATCTACTAAACCGGGTATCGAAACGGTACGTGTTTTCTCATCGGGTCGGTGTCGTTGTGCAAAACAACGAATAAGCGATACGGTGGAAAATTTTGTTGAAAAAACGTCACCTTCCGTCCGTCAAGGTACGCAAAAGCCGTGAGTTTTTCACTTCGGAACGGTAAAACTTTTATTTTATTTTTTTATTTCAATCACTTTCAACCGGTTTCGCCTCGACTCGTGGACAACCGCTGTCGGTAGCACTTCAGCACGTGTACATAGTATACATAGACACGTCCGTCGCGTGTGTGCGATTAGCAATAAAGATGATGATAATAATAATAATAAAAATAATTACGCGTTCTATATGCCTGTTTGAAGTCATGTGTACATGCGTGTTCCGTTGAGCAACCCGAAGCGGTAATGATAATTAAAACGCGATGGACGTCTGTCCGCGGCACGTGCGCTCTCTCGTCGACTCGTACACCACGTAGCATTGCGTAGGCACGGGAAAAAAGCACGATTGTACAACAATCACCGGGTAGTAGGGGGACGGAGTACGAGGGGGTAACCTCGCGTTTTCAGTCCGTGCCGCTGCGGTGTAACATTTCTGTTAAAGTGTGTTGTCTCAAAGCATCGAATCGATGCGCAAAAGCGAGAAAACGGCGGTACGAATAGGAAAACGTGGACCGCGCGACTACGCCGTACGCGTTCGACTTGCGCGGCGCGTGATGACGGAGACCCCGTTATGTTCAGTGTCGGTCTGGCCCGCTCGGCTGTCCGGCGATCGGATACAACTTTCAACACCAAAAAGGAATAGTAATGAAAAATGAAAATCGTCCAAGTGTACATCGGCTTATATTACGCATGGACGGTTTCTGACGGCGTAGAGATTGCGAGAAAACGACAGTGTTGCTCCGCTCAATATTTTGTTACCGAGTTGTACGATATCGTAGTACCGGTGATTACTTGGCAGTTGTTGTTATTCGTTTCCACGGGCGAAAATCGTGTTTGCCGAGGAGTCAGTTGAAAACCGACCGCGTCGGGGGTCCAACTACGCTGGTTGTGATCGCACCGGCACACCGTCGATTGGGTGCCACAGGATAGCAGGCACACTAAATAATGCGTCACAACCGGCGTGTTCGAATTACGGCCTGTACAATATTATAAACAGATCGGCGATTTCTCTCGGGTCGCGCGTCTTCGCGGCGGTACAGAGGTAAAGGAACTTGGCGTATGGCCCTATGAATATGGGTCGCCGCGAACGCCGACAAAACCCGCGTGCCCGATGTCTGACGATATAATAACAATAATAATAATATTAAATAAATAATAAATATTATAAAAAAAGTGCTGCTAACGAGAGACCGGTTCGCTTGTGTACCAAAACCGTTCGTCATACACTGCCATGACGAGTGTGCGCACACCGCCGTAGTCGCGCGTATAATAGACAGTTGTATACCGCGATCACGATCGTGGCCGAACGCGTGCCAAGCGAAATTGCCCGTGATTTATTGGACGGCGAGTATAATAATTATAACAACATATAACGTATACATTAATGCGTGTGGATTAGACCGATGGTAATCATCCGAATCCACGGCAATTCGAAACACAATAAATACGTATATTCGCGCGCGATTCCGAGGTTCACGCCATACCATATGCTTGGATCGGATAAAATTAATATACGCAGTATGTCGTTAGTATGGTTGTACTATTATGATTTCGTCCAACTGTGATTTATTTGATTTTAATTGTACTGTGAAAAACTCGTCGAGTGCAGTGTACTTATAACGCACTGAACGCCTCGAATAATTAGTTTTTATCCTTCGAATTTCCACTTGTATACGAATTTTTGCCGCGATATCGCAAATAATTATTCAGAGTGCACTATAAAGATATCTTCTGAGACAACGAAGAAAATCAAATTCTGTCTTTTTTACGTCACATAGATTTAAGAACTTTGAATATTCATATTACAATGCAGCTGTTATGTTTTGATGGGAAGTGTATGTTTAAGTTTTCAAATTGTTTGAAAAATTAAATAAAAAAAAACGTTTAATAAAAGTCTTACATACATGGAATAAAATTAAAAAAAAAAAAAAAACACAATTTGATAATCTTCATTATCTCGGAGTGTATCGTAATGAGTATATTTTCGCGGGACACTCATCACACAGTGAAACGTACAGTCTTTGACAGACCTCGGACCGTGAAAATCAGTCGATTTCTCATGCGATTCCGACTTAAACCATTCTTAAACAAACCTAAACAGTCGGAATCTTTGCCTGAGATCTCTCTTCGCCGATGGAAATCGCAGTCGTGTATACCTGATGTGCAGAACGGAATCTATGACGCGCGTGACAAAATGCAGTATTTTATGTGACGTACATTTCTGTACACCCACAGATCGGTAAATTTTTGATCTCAGCACATTGCTACGTCCAAACTCACCTCCAAACTCGTGTTCTCGACGATACCGTAAATGGGTTTATGTCAAGCCTAAAATGAAATACGCGTTTTAATCGCACCGAATGTTGCTAAACGGGTGACCGAGATCCGGTGGAAGTAGTCGCGACCTTATACGTCGTAGTGCCTATCTTACCTACCAAGCTGCGTATGGTTTGATTTTTTAGAAATTTTCGCGAAATAATAATTTTTATTACATGATTTTTTTTTTTTAAATATCTTTCCCCGTAAATATATTACAATCCGTGTTCATTAGTCGGCAGCGATCAATGAGAATGTGCGATTTACATACGTGCGCCCAATGAAATCGAATCGATGGACACCAATATGTGTAGATACTTGTTAAATGATCATGATCGACATTTCGATATTATTATTTTGTTCTCGACACGTTAATTGTCCGTATAGGTAGTATTATATTGTACAATTGTAAACGAAAACAGCTTATTAACCGGTTGCATATCGCTTTTTGCGTCATATTATACTTGACACCAATTAGGTCCTCCCACTGTAATAGCCGTATCGTCGGTAAATTATAACACTGAACCATGCGTTGAACATAAATTTATGTAAATACTGTCACATATATTATTATTATTAAATCAGACAAACAGAAGTACCATACCTTATTTTTGACCATCACAAATATTTTATCAATATTAACTGCGTTATCGCCGTGCTTTCATCATTCTTTCATATCCTAACGACGAATAGTATTGTATTTGTATTTAATAGATATTTATTATTTACCTATGTACGTACTAGATTTTGAATTTTTACTTGAATACTTTGTCCACTTCAGTCTATTGGGTTAGGTTTTCAGATAATTAATCCATACTTTGAAGTCTATATAAATATATTGAATTTAACAACTTGCAATAATTAAATTCAATACTTAATTGTTATTTGTTTTACCAAAAACTTTTCCGATCTCTAACGTCTTAGAAATCGGTTAAAATTTAATTAAAAATAATAATAAATTATTATTATAATACTAAGTCTTCCATCGAACGAGCTTAGGTTACGGATGTATTTATAAATTCGGGTCGATACATTTTTCGACCATTAATTTTAATTGATAATCTAATTATTATATTTAATAGTATTATCTAATTTATTAAAATCATAAAATTATTGTAAAATGTACAAGTTTTGTGTGCATGCATTTGCTGATATAACGCTAATAATATACAGGTGCCGTGTTTTACATCGTCTTATGTAAATCTTTATTATTTATTTTTATTGTTTTAATCTCTGACATTATCTGATAATAAATTTATAGAGTTCATACCACGCCTAACATCTATGTAGCAATAAAATTAAAAAATTAATAAATAAAAAACCATTGAGTTGATGCACAAAAAATAGTAAACGTATAAATACACCTACTCCTATCTAATCCTAAATCATTAGTTTTACGATCGATTCATTTTTAAGTTAAATATTAAATGTATACAGTATGGTTTTAAAATATTTTTGTTTTATATTAAATGAATCTTAAAATAAAAAAAAAATAATTTATTAGATACTGTCGAATGAAATAATTATAACATTTATAAATATATTATAGCAGATCTAGAAAATTTCCATAACAGTATTTAGATCACATAACTAACCTCGAATGCCTGCGGACAAAAACAACTGCTATAGTCCTTGCTATATCATGTAATCGCCAACAAATAAAATAATATATAATAATATAGTATACTAATAGCCGTAAAATTAATCTAGATTAATGCAATTTGCGTAGTAAGATATAAATGTACTGTTCCGAATTCAATAACAATATTGTGTAATCCGCAAGCCGCGTGCGATGTAATAATACTAATGTATCTCTAAACAATTTTCTGTACGTTACTAGATGATCTCGAACAGATCCATGTAATTGTATAGGTCTTATAGATCTATTCACATAAAATCTGTGATCGTACACGCTATGCTCTCTATATCTTAGAGTATATCTAATACGTTTTAAAAAAAAAAAAAATAACCCGTTTACACATAGAAAAATACTGGAAATTTATTGGTGAATTGTAACTGTTGATTCGATATACGAGTAATAGCGTGTGATATTCTCTCCTAACTCAAATGGTATAATCCCAACTTTGTTTTTATTTTATTTTTATTATTGCAAATATGCAATATGGAAATATATTTTAAATGTTATTGTGTAAAAATTAGTTTCTGACGAATCACCATAAAACCACCTGTAACAACTATGCACTATTTTATTTGTTTCGTCGATTCTGATAGTTTAGATGGGCTCATCAATTAACATCATAAATTCGATTCGTTTATGCACATACCGTATATCAGTATATTTCTGTATGACATTCATCAAATACGCGTAAACATGTGCCGTAATCAATATTTCTATGGACAACGCAACGTACGATTTCCGTGCAAATTTTAATACGTTATTCTCGTACCGACGGATACCGCGACTAGACCCGCCAGATGTCATAGTTCATATGTGTTTCGCGGTCGGAAATATTTTACCTATAACACGGTATAGCTTGTAGCGAACTCTTGTGGGTATGACGAAGGCACGAGATCCGTTCGTAACGCTATATCGACAACGAGATGTTGCAACATGGTTCAACGCGAAAACGGGATTTAAAAAATCCGTAGCACATACATGTAAGACGACGACGCGTAGATCGCGATCATCTTAATCGTGAGATGCGTGCACTATACGTAGATCGAAACAGTGGCGTGGCGAAGGTATCATTTTCGAACAATTGAACCTACAAAATCTGGTGATGAATCGGTCGGTACTACCATACTGGGCTTAATAATAATTTATTTAATATTGTAACTTGTAAGAATACGTAATCGCTGAAGTACGCTCAATTAACGAATCGAGTGCTTACGAGTTACGAATATATATACAAATATAGGCGTATTTTGTAGATATTTAATTGTATGCTTTGGCGGATTAAATAAAATCAGCCCATGTGGGGAGGGGAGGGTGGTACCTTATGTAAATAATTGTTATTCTTCAAAAAATGAGTTCAACACATCACTGAGTTGAGATAGTATCTCGGAACGTATTATTCTCGCTGCTAGTATCATCACCTTAATCTTTAATTCGTAGCAACGCCGAGAGCGTAGGCGCTTATACTCGTGTAGGGGAGCTCGATTGCTCCTGCCCACTGCGAATTCGTGTTCGTGCGGCTCTTTTGATTTTTATAAAAAATTTGAATTAGATGGAAAAACAGTTTGCTCGGACTACGCGTCACTCTAATTCACGATAATAAAGTTTACACATTATTTTCATTCTTGTTCTTTGTGTGATCTTAACTATGAACTACCATTCTGTCAAAAATATTAATATGGTTCACTGGTAATTGCATTAGCGACCATTTGTAACTATCCACTAGTTTCGTGTTACCGTTGTTTATCGATAACGTCTGTTTTTGTCTTACTTATCGATTCGTCTCTGCAAAAACGTACATTGTGTGCAGCTAAAAATGATTACCATTTTAACAACATCAGACAGTTCAAACTGTCTGATATAAATCGATATGCCCTTATTCATTGGATCATCGCAAAGTACACGTGTATTATTTTCACGTTTGGACGAACTCGTGTACGTGGAAATATAGCACGATAATGTTAATGATTGAGAATGGCGACTGTCCGTTCAACTGCTGCGAGGCAACCGCCGCGGATACGATCATCCCACTCGGACGTTTTGGGTGTTCGCAAAATCCGCGATTAATCACTGCACAGCTTCCGAAGTCCACGGGAGCGACAACCTACACGGGTTTTTGGCACGGCGCCACGTCATAAATCGCTAACGCACTCGCGATCGTATCCGGTCAACCGATTGTTATTGTACACGCACCGACGGGGGTACGTACAAGATCTACTGGAGCGCATGCGACGGGCATTGAAAAACACGCGAATCTCGCCGAACGGCAAGTACGATTCGTCATCGTTAGTAAAACGAAATCAAAACGATCGCGTTTTGAACAAATGGAAAAAAATCGCCAACGATTTGTCGCCGTATTTTTGTGCATTAAATTATGTACGTACGTTACGGCAATTTCGCGAATTACGCGAATGCGCGCGCCTACGAGTGAACACTACACGGGGAGGGCAACAAACTTAATATTCGTGTACGGGTATGATATATACGTCGCCACTATAACTTTGCGTCTTTCACGTGTGCACATTTTTTGCTATATTACTGTTATTAATTTATTTTATTTTTATAAATTAAGGATTTACCCCATCCCGATTCCGGTGAGACTACAAACTGCACGTTGTTGTACATCACTGTCTCGTCGAGTAGCGCGCAAATCTAGCATCACCGGTTAGGCGCACACGAGATCGCATAAATCGTCAGAATGCCGTCGCGCGCGCAATCGCTTGCCGCCGTTCCTTTTAATCGTTAAAACCGTAGAAAAAATACAAATAAAAACAATAATCATAAAATATCTCTTCGGTGCAGGTGTGACCATATTTTATTACGGTAATTGCCCTCGGTCGATCGCCGAGTTCTCGGTAACGTATACAGCGTGAGTGTAGGCCAAGCATTACGAGCCATAAAATTACTGTCGCGGATTATCTTCGCAAACAGCTCCTCGTCATTATGATCACCATCATCACCGGTGATTATTGTATCATTACGTATTGACTTTTAACTCCATTGCCCGCGTCCGCGTTGCCAACTAATAATAGAGCGCGTGCTAGACTTTTTCCGTGCTTCTCGGACTACCGTTCGAAGCAACGCGGAACGGAACTGCAGTCTTCCTGCACTGTACAAATTACTATAACTGAGGCGCTGAGCGCAAAAGTGGCCTTATCCACAAAAATTAAAAAATTGAACTAATGACGCCAGGTTGTTCGAAAATGTTTAATTAATATAAAGAAATTAATATTTAGAAAGATTTTAAAAATAACCAAAAAAAACAAAAAAACAAAAATTAGAATTTTCACATTAAAAATCCATAACTAGTTTTAATGAAATCTTTAATTCTAATTTACTCCAAATTACGGTTGAGCGGATTAGGCCACTTTTGCGCTCAGCGCCTCAACTCAAGGGTGGCCAATTTGAGGCTCGCGACCCGCATACGGCTCTCGTCATAGTCGTATGCGGCTCGCGTCTTATTTATAAAAACCAAAATTTTATTTTTTTTTCGTATACGTTAATATATATAAATATTTTTATGATGTAGATATACGACTATAGAATACAGATTAATAAACAAACATATAGAATAAAACAATGAACGTTATATCAAGTTAAATTTGTTTGGCTATATTTAAATTATACATTTACTATATTTATATAGTTATATAGTTATAACTTTGTTTAAAATTGTTTCGTTTATTAAGTTAAGAACATATAAAATTATAAAACGTATTGACAAATATTCTGGCTCTTGATATCATTGCATTTATTTATGTGGCTCGTGAACGTATTCATGTTGGTCACCCCTGCTATAACTAATGACTATACGATTATAATATTACTATCGCATAGGAATAAAAGAAGAAAAAAAAGTCCAAATCGATTTTTCGTACGTCGAATAATTCGTTTTCGACTAGTTTTTATACGGTTTTATGCTTGTGCTGATGGTTTTCGTTGCCGCTTTTTCTAGGGGTCAGTTCGCCTCGGTCAGACGGTGCACTTCGATCGAGACGGGCGAAGTGTTCGCTGCCAAGTTCTCCAACCGCACGAGATTCGGCGAGGACTGCAGTTCCGATATTCATCACGAAATAGCTCTGCTCTCGCTGTGCTCGCCGTCGCCACGGATCACCAAGTTGCACGACGTGTTTCAAACGCCCAAACAGTTGATCATCGTTATGGAATAGTACGGACGCGATGTTAAAATTATGTACACTGCGCTGTTCGTCCTGATGCCCCGGGGCTGGATCAAGGGAGTAGGCTATAGTAGATAGAGGTCACAATTTGTTTGACAGTTGTTGGCTAACGATTGTTTTGATGCTTATTACAAATTACTAGATCCGAATAAAATAATGAAACTGTTTTGGGTAAAGAAGCCTCACCAAAATTAATAGCCTCTTTATGATCATGATCTGGCCCACGGATGCTGGACGGCACGTGCACGCATCGATAGTTCATTCATACAACATTAATTAAATTACGATTTGTATTTTTGTAAAGTTTGTTTTTTTTTTCCCCAGCGCTCCGGGAGGCGATCTACAGAAAGTCATCGACGACGATAACGTGCCTTTTGAGGCTGATGCGGTCAAGTTTATACATCACGTGGTCGAAGGTTTGGCGTACATGCACCAGCGGAAAATCGCTCATCTAGACATTAAAGTAAGTATACGGCGTGCGGCGACGACCATACCGGTGCATATCAAGGTTGATTTTTTTTCGAAAATCCCATAAAAAAAAATCTCCGTTGACATTGGTGACACATGTGTGTTTCTTGGAACGGTTCCGGTTCAAATGCGGTGTCTATATAAATAATATAAATGTGTGTGTGTGTGCACACGCTTTATAAAATCCATTAGACACACCACCCACGAACAAATAACCACGAACGGACATCACGATCTAGGCCCTATAAAGATCTGTATCGATATAGTCCTGGATCAAGGTCCGATCCGGCCGATCGGTAGAAAATCCATAATAACAATATATCGTCCATTAATATCGAATTAACATTACACGCCGTTTCGTGCCCATTGTTAAGGTCGAGTATGCATGCTAATGGGCGACGTACTATATAATTCGTGACGACTGCAAGATAATTTAATATATTATCGACAAGCCGCACACAGAAATGTACAATATAATAATTAATAATACATGCATTACTTATCAAATAATGTTAAAACCGTTTGGTTTATTAAAACGTACATATCATAATCATTAATATGTTTGTAGCCGCAAAATTTGGTTTTGATGGGTGCTTTCCCTACGTGTGACGTGAAACTCTGCGACTTCGAAATATCAAGAGTGATCCTGGAAGGAACCGAAATCCGAGAAATTCTCGGCACGCCAGATTACGTAGGTGAGTAAATCCGTTTCGAATGAAACAGAATCACCGAATACGGGGTGATATATGGGTCACCCGGGATTTTCGGTATTTATTCTGAAAAAAATAAAATAATAACGAGAAAACACGCGGTAGTGTCATTGTATAGATTATTACGCGTAACAGCTTTGTAGTAATGTACAGCAAAGTGTTACGTCAAAAGTCCCTAGGATATATAATATAAATCGGTACTTACGCGTAGGAATTAATAATCATTAAAATCTATTGTTGTGTTTACAGCTCCTGAGATACTTCACTACGAACCGATCACGTTGGCTGCAGACATGTGGTGAGTAAAAGAGTTTTTAAAATTAAAAATGCATGAACCCTTTCGGTTCTGACTTTTTTTTTTTAAAAAAAAAAAATCCATAATTTTATTTTTAATCAAATTTTATGCAAATTTGTATCACATACTTTAGATAGAATTTAGAGGTAAAATTGTTGATTTATAGATTATAACACATTGGTTATAGTTGTTACGTGTATGTTAAAGTGCTTACTATTGATTTAGCAACTCCCAGATTTTTAGAATCATATGTTAGATAGTTTTAGCGGGAAATGTAATCATGATGATTAGATCATATCATTACTATATTCATTTTTTTTTTTTTTCAAGAAAATAGTAAAAATATTACAATTATACAATTAAATATTGATGAATATTATTATTTGTTTATGAATGGCCTTATATTTAGGATTATTTTTTTTATAACATTTGGTTTGCTGCGATGAAAACTTTATTTAAAACATTTTATTGAAAGATGACTACCTATATATGTAGGTCAAAATCGAAAGGGTTTAGATGAATGCCTTACTTTCATGGCCGGGCGTCTGGATCTCTTGTTCAGCGGGCATAATGCTTGGAAAATACAATGTTGTTCCTTTTGCGAAAAATATATTTATCGCATAAGTAAAACCCGTGTTCGGGTTGTGTGCACCGATAAAATTTTTAACAAAACCCAAACTAATTGAAAACATAATTATTTTAAACGAATAGTGTATAGAATCGATGAGCGGGACAACAAACCACAAATTCTTATTAAATTTGAACGCGGTACAGAAAAAATACTGCAGAATCATTTGGTCAACCGCGTAAATCAATGATTCTTATTGTGATTTCCATCACTATAATAATAACAATACAATATTTATTTATTTGTTGTATTTGTGTTTACCTTTTTAAAAGGCTCGTATACTTTCTAACGGCCGTGTTATCATCGATCTGAAACGCGGTGGTGTTCTTTCAAAAGTAATCGTTTATCAAAAAGTCGTGCATACGAATGATGTTATTATAATACAAGTCGTGCAATGTTTAATGATAAATGTGATATAGTTGAATTCGAATCGAATTTCGTCTAAAAAGCAGTGGTGGATCTTGAATTGTAATTAAGAGAGGGGAAGGGGCAAAGTATTTCGAAAAATCATAAATGCATACTAAGATAGCATTTAGGACTCATAATTGATTATTTTATATAGGTAATATGTCATTACATCAGTCAGTTTATTATTTAAACCATATATTGGCGATAAGATAATCTAGAAACTTTATGAAATTGTATTGTTTATAATTTTTTCATTGCAACCAATACAAAACAAACCAAGTTCCTTGGTCTAAGAGGGGGGGGAGGAGACAAGTCCACCCCGCCCCTTTATATCTGTCATTTGGGGTCGCGAACGATCCCGACCGATTGATGTTGATAATGCATATAAACTAACGGTTTTGTATGTGTGTTGCTCCCACAGGTCGCTGGGTGTGACCACGTACGCCTTGTTGACGGGGTTCAGCCCTTTCGGCGGAGACACGGACCAGGAGACGTTCTGCAACATCTCGAACGCGGACATCGACTTCCCGGACGAGCTGTTCGAGGACGTATCCGCGGAAGCGGTGGACTTTATCCGCAAGCTGTTGGTCAAGGACCCCAGAGAGAGGCTCACGGCCAAGGAGTGTCTGAAACACCCGTGGCTGGCCAACCTTCGCAAGTCGTCGGCCACCGGTAGCGGTGCAGGTATGATGCAACACCACCAACAGCACCAGCAGCCGCAACACCTGCACCACAGCAGCAACCAGTTGCAGCCGCCGCCGGCCACCAAACGGTCGGGGTGCAACACGTGCGCGGCCGGGACCGTCGGCGGCGGCGTCGGACCGTCGGCCACGAAACGCGGCGGCCTGCAGCAGTCGTACCTGTCCAAGTCGCGGGAGGCGCTGTTCGAGCGGATCGTTTCCAAGCACATGCGGCAGAAGAACGACTCGAAACGGTCGTCGTTGCTGCTGGATTCGCAGTACGCGTCCAGTCGCATGTGCGAGAGCCACACGTCGCTGGTGTCCCGGTCCCGGTGCGGCGCTCGCACGTTCAGCAAGTCCAAGGAGAAGCTGTACGGGCTGAAGAGCCTGTCCCGGTCCCAGGACGTGTTGAACATGTGCAAGAGCATCAAGGACCTGAACGAGGTGGACAAGATAGCCACGGTCGGCAGCCTGCTGATGAGCCTCACCGGCGTGTCCACGCTGCCCAACTCGCTGTGCTCGTCCACCGCAAACATATCCGTGTCCCAGAGCCACATATCCGACGGGTCGGCGTTCGAGGACGACAAGGAGAACGTGGCGAGGAACGGTGACCGGGACGCGACCAACGCAGTGGCAACCGTAACCGCGGGCACCGATGCGGACACCGACGACAACAGCACCGAAATAAACGTCATCACCGCCAACAGCGACGCAGACACCGCGAGTACCGCGACCGCGGTCACCCCGACCGACGCGTCACGGGCCCAGTCGCCGGCCGGTAGTAGCGCGAGCAGCGTGGAACATTTTTACCATTCCGACGAGGAACCCAGGTAAACTTGTTGGTTGGCAGGGCGGGTTCGGCATACGTGGACAGTAACGTTCTCGGGTCGGTTAGCGTTCTCGAAAAGACGATTTCGATTTCCGTACACGGTATTCTTAAAGAAGGTCTTGGAGAAAAATACCGACAGTACGACTACAGAAAAGAAACTACAGGTTTCAGGTAGTCTTGAAAAAGAAAAATCCTAAAATCGAATTTCGATGGCGTCAACAAGAGACACGCAAACAGTAACGATTCCTCCGGATCGACACAATTGTTATTCCACGCTTTTAGAGAACACCCCGCGATCGAGAACTTTTGCGAACTCGCGCGCACCTCGTTTGCATACTGTAAAATCGATACCGGGGGAAAAAAAAAAAACAATTTTCGAACTGCATAATAATAATATAATATTATACGTATTGTAATGTTATGCACGTGGTTAGCCGTGTTCGTTAAAAGCGGTACCGCGATGAAAACGCGGTTTTCGAGTGATCATATTCGTTTCGGATTCGGTGCCTCCTACGAGAGCACGCATAAATTAACTGTAGGAAATCCACTCTATTAACGTCCCACTGGTCGACTTCATCAACGCGTCGTCGCCACCAATAGCCGTGTGCACTCTCGTCTGAGCCGGTTACCGTTCGCACTGCCGGTCCATTATTATAATAATCGCATATATTATAATATTATAAATAGCCCCCCGATCTTCGTCACCCGTTAAACGTTTCATTATTTCTTTCTCTCTCTATTTATTTTTCTTATCCTGCGCGCGCTCGCCGAGAGGTCCGTTTGGTGTGGACATAATAATGTGTTTGAATCCCTCCAACAATAAATTAATTTCGCAAATTATTGTTATTATTAAAATATTTAGTTTTTCAATGGTGGTTTTCCAATACATTAAAAACGTGAATTAACATTTGAGAGATTTCAACTCGTTCGTTGACTGTTTTCTAAAAAAAAAAAATAAAATGTAATAATAATGTATTTCCTCGACGAATATTACGAATATAAATATACATAAATACTTACATATAATTTTTTTTTTACGTAGTAATAACAACATATATTACTGTATGCCGCTTGGCCCCGACGATTGTTTTACGTTCTCAACCCAAGACTGCGCAGTTAGCTCTGCGACTTTTTAATTTCGTCGATTTTAAATTTGATTTATGATCATAAGGCGAAACCAATTTATTTTCAAACTATATAATATAATATCATAACGGTGAATAGATCGTCGACCGACTCGGGTATGTTATTCTACTTTCTAAAGCTAACATATTGAACTTACTGTGTACATCGAACTGCGTGTTTTAATTAAAACATTTTTAACGTCCCACGGGAAACGTGTGTGTGTGTGTGGTTTTTTCCATTAGTCGTATGAGTTGTAATGGCGCTATTCGAACGATACATATTTTTTCACGATCCACGTTAAATGAAAATTTCAAGGTCCTGGGGAAAGAATCAAATTTTACTGTTGATGTAGAAAAGTATACAAACAGTGAAACCACCAGATCAATTTGATAATAATTTGTTTTAAATTGTTTTTTTTTTTTACAATGAAAATTATTTTTCCTTTAATAAACCAATTTAATAAACAATAAAACGACAAAAAATCATGACCACACGGCCGATAGGAATACAATGTTAATTTACTACGAATATGCGAGTTACTTTAAATTTAAAAAAAATCGAATCTGTTTAACCACAGAATATATGAAATCAAAATTGATACTGATAAGATTTTACACGGGTAACATAGGAAAGTTCGAAAATCATTCGGCCATTTTTATAGAATCCCAATAGTGTATACACTTTGCATGTTCTACGGTTTAATAAACAGTATACACAGAAACAACTAAGTACGTTCAATGTTTTCATTATAATTATCACAAAATAAATATTATCACTTTTAAAGTTATAAGAAATCAGGACTATAATATGGCGATTGAATCTTGTATACATCTACAAGTGACCAATCTGATTTCATATATTTTGTGGTCTAACCGTTAACCGACACACATTTTTAAATACATTTATATTAGTTTAGCCCTACCGAGTCCTTGTAGCTTTACCATTAATTAAAAATATTTTATTTTGCTATGTAAATTCGGCTCACATTAAACTATATACTTAGCTTGTATTATTAAAAAAGTGTCTCTTGTAAAATAGACAATTTTCCGCGTGTTGGTCAACATTTTTTTAACATTTATTTTACTTAAGTCTATTATAGTTTTAAGGCATATAAAAATAATAATGTGGTCCATGGACAGATCGAAACGTCAGAAAATCGGGAAATTTACCGCCGAGGAAAAATCGCAATAATTTTTATTTATATAAAAATAAAGGTTATTTTAAACCACTTGTGTTTATATTTCAAGAACTGAAAACTATCACAAATCCGTCTTGTTTCCTATCCACGTCGTTTCAGTTTTGTCCAGAGTAGGGCAGTTGGCATGCTCTTATTAAATTGCCGATTCGACGACTCTTTTTTACCAAAGAGACGATTAAGGTGGAAAGGGGAGGGGAACGATAAACCACTCTATTGTACATGAAGTATCCATATAGTGCACGATTCATACCACACATGTGTATGGTAATAGTGACTTTGTTTTGGTTTTTACGGTTCGTTTTTCTGTATTATAACATATCAATTGCTTTAGAAAAGACGTATTCATATTTTGATGTTTAGCCGACTTTAGAATAGCTAAACTGTAGATCACGGCATATGCATGGGTTGCAACATGAGTGCATAAGTTTTCAGCTCCTCCCCCTTCTAATGATGCCACTACGCTCTAGACTTGATCTATGTTGCAACGTTGGTGCAAATACACATGTAATGTCGAAAACTATTCGGAATTTGCAATATTAGAAAACTCGTAATAATTACGTCGATAATGTCGTGCATCGGTACTCATCCGCAGGCATCGCTTTATAATTTATTATATATCAACCCTACGTAACAGCGCGCTAACCTATCCTAACCTAGCTGCAGCGCCTCGAACGGTATCCGCTATACATCGCACCACCGATATACATAGGGCAGGGCATAGGCGAGGTCAATTGTTATTTTTAAGTCATTAAATTGGCGTACAAATTTTATTTTCATATTTTTTTTTATCAACATCAAACAGATGTGCAATGTTTACCGATAAAATACGTTTCTGTTCACTTATTGTGAAACGATAGCGTTCGTTCTAACGAACGCGTTGAATTGTTAAGAGATAAAAAAAAAACATCAACGTGACACTCGTCGTGAAAATAAAACAAAATCAAAGTCGTGTTGAAATAATGTTAGGAACATTTCTTTTAACTTAACCTACTCGAGAACAAAACTGAGGGAACATTTCGCATACGTACATGCCAACTCATATCCGGTCTTGCAATACCGGTCCCTATGTGCACGACTCGTCGAAGTCCGATGATGCAAACTGCTGTAAAAAAAAAAAAAAAAAATTCTTAATCGATCCGTACCTTGCGCAGGTTCAGCGTGGCCCAGCTGGTCAAAGCGTTCGACACGCACCAGGAAGCGGTGACCAAGCGGTCGCTGAAGGTGACCATGAACCCTGTAGCCAAGCTCAAGACCGCGACCGCGGTATCGGACGAGCTGCTGACCAACGCCGAGTTCCCGACGGGGCCGAACGCCCTGCGGCTGTTCATACCCAACATCGACATACGCGGCGGGTCCGCAGCAGCGACCGCGAAGAGGACTCGCGGCGAAGCAGGAGGCCGGGACGACGAGAGCGCTCGGAGTCCGAATTCGGACGACCGTCGCAAACGGTCCAACGTGAACGACCACTGCGACGCGGAAAAAAACTGACGACGACCGGTGCAGAGATGTGTATTTATTTTAATATAAAAATTATTTTTTAAACCTTATGTAAAAAATTATTTTCTATTTTTATTTTTTTTATACATATAGTTTCAGTGTATTATATTATATTATTGCTTATGTATAAGAATGTGTTAATGTCGTGATTCTGTTTTTTAATTATATCGTACGCGCAATAGGATTGTATTATTATTATTATTATTATTATTATTATCATCATAATTTATATCATTGTTGTTGCGTACACATGCACGAACCCTGTGCGCATTTTAGCCGCTTCACTTGTTAATATTAATCATTAAGTTAGTATTAGTGTCGAGACGCGTTTCTGTTACACCACACACGCGTGACGAACGCGTAAAATAAACGTATATCATTCCGTCGTCAATCCGAGTAGTTTTTTTTTCCCCCAATATCCCGTCTCTCTCCTAAAATATACGGAACATAAGAATGAAATTATAGATCAAGCGGACGGCATTACATCACGTCCCATCAAATGTATCTACCTAATAGTTTAGCGAACGTATAGATTAATTCAATAGCTGGAACCTAAGCATCGAGTTTGGAGGAAAACCATTTTCACAATGTTAACTATTCGCTCATCGTCTGCCAAACGGTTCGAAAAGTAACGGCCATTTACGTTGGCTCGTAACAAATTTACCGTAGATCTGTACTCCTTGACGTGACGAAATACTTTTTTAATCATTTAAATGTTCTGACTTCAAGTCTGAAATATTTGATGTATTGCACTCGTATGTTGACATTATTTCATTTATAGTTGTCAGGAAAGTTTATACACGTAACAATACTGCATGAAATTTCACTACTTTTTGATTAGTATAACATTCGTGCCCTGTGATATATTTTCAAATTGTTCGTAAGAGGGGTCAATTTTTTTTTTATATTTAAGTGATTTTATAATATTATAATACATCATTCTACGGATACATGAAGATAATATTTTAATTTTTAAACAGTGTAAAGAAGTTTAAGATTTGTGAGAATTATATATGTTACGATGCATCCCGTAAGTGCAAATTTTTTCAAAACATGATAGACGGTCTGTGCTTTTAAGTTTTTTCGTGATTGTGTATACGATTACCACAACTATAACCTAAATCCAGTATTTCGGAGTATAATGTTAATAATTAGTAAGGCTTATCTTAATTGGACAACGTATTTGTTATAATTTTATATACTAAACGGTACAAAACGGCAATCGATTTGTTAGTCTTTTTTACTTTTTAAATTATATGTATTATATTACGGCATTATATGTTTAAATTGTATGTTTCAATAAATATTTTGTAATACCTATGCTTTCAATTATATGCACAAATTATTATCCTAGATTTTTTACGTAAATACGTGGTATAAATTAATTTATTAAAAAATATGTAATATTTCCATTGTACATACTGTTTTATCCAACATGACTTTACATTCATTTTTTTGTTTTTGCGACTTATTTATGATGTTAATATTTGATTTGATGTTCATTCTTTTGATAAACATGTTTATATGAACTATCGTATCGACAAAATATATTATAGAAATATAACCATGATCGGTAATTATTAAAACCAACATTTTAAACAAAATAAAATATTTCCTAACTAATAAGTAATCAAATTAATAAAAAAAAATGTTACACGTTCAGCTCAAATTCTAAAATACCACAAGGAGAAGAAATACGGACTGGTTCGAATGAAATGCTGATAACTAGAAATAAATTCGCTATAGTTATACATATCTAACAACCTCACCTCATTAATCTTGTTTATTTTATAGTTTTTTTTTTTTTTTTTTATTTTTTTTTTATTTTGCCTTTGTTTATAACATTACAGCAATACAATTATATTAGTTAATATATATGAATATAACATAGAATATAACAAGAATAAATTAATAAGTATCTTATTTTTTTTTTTTAAATGAAACGGTAAAAACAACAGAACCACTACATGTGCTGATGATACAAATAATAATAATAAAAATATGAAATCAATGATCAGAATAACTTTAGTAATAACAATAATTAAGGAGTAGATAAGATTAAATTTAAATTGTTTAAAACATTCATTAATGACTTAATTAATGGATACAAAATGTTTGAGATTTCGCTAATACGTTTATTTAAATTAACAGATAATACGGTAGGTGGTTGATTGATTGTGGCATCAGCGTAGGTACGAGTTTGGTTGGAATTGCAGGGATTCTCAGAGTTCATGGATTTAGTAGGCCCTGAAAAGAAGGTTGAACGTCTTCCCCATTTTTGTTTTTGGAAAGAAGCGGCGTGTTTTTTGTAGACTGGGCATCCTTTATACGAAGAGGTATGAGCACCTGCGCAGAGTGCGCATTTAGCCGGTAGACTATTATCTTTGGAACACATGTCGGAGAGATGTTCTTCTGCGCATTTGACGCAACGAGGTTTGTGTGAACAATATGTTTTCGTATGACCGTAAGCCTGACATTTATGGCATTGAGGTGGACCGATTTTGGATTTATGTGGTTTTTCGACCACGACGGAGGTATGCAATAACCTAGTAGTTTTGAAGATGTCCGAATTATTGATATTGGGATTTAGGTCTACGAAAAATAACGGTAGAGATATTTTGTTCTTTTTAATATTTTCAACATGTCTAACCGAGAAGCCAAGCTCAGTTATAGCATCAGAGATATCAGAACTAAGAGTTGATTGATGAAGATTTCTGATTACGACCCTGAATGGCCGAGAGCTAGGTGGACAAAAAGTGTGGAAATCCGTGTCGGAGTTCCTTAAGTGGTCAAGTATTAATTTAGCATTGGCAGGCCCACTTGGTCGAACGATAAGATAAGATGGTGTAGCCTTACAAGTGAAACCATTAATACACGTGAGTTGTATTAATTTATTTTTGAACAAGGTGAAATTGGTAATATTTTTGATGTATATAGGTTGAGAACGGGTAGCATTTTTGTTGATATCGGGACGAGACTGAGTCTCACGTACAGCAGTAAGATCACTAGGTTGGAGAAAAGCACACTCACTTGGATCCTCGTCGCATTGTAGAACCCCGAATCGATTCGGGGAAACAAATGGTTTTGATTTCTTGTCCGCAGGTCTAGGAGAAGTAGACGAAGAAGACAAATTACGTTTGCCGTGAATGTGAACGATTTTGTCTTCCGGTACCGTATTTTGGAAGGGAATAACATTCCCCTTGATATCATAAACTGTTGACAGTTTTTTGGCTATATCGTGTGAAAGCGGCGTGCCGAACATATTATAGTATTTAGGTACAACGTCCATGGCGCGAATGCGCGTAATGACGATGACCTTTCACTTACTCTGATAACGGAGCGTGTATTGGTATACGTGCGCACTTGTCGGCATACGAAACCGAACTGTTATTTTATAGTTTTAACACTATTTTACAAACTAATACAATTTACCTAAAATCAGTAACTTATTCTTATTTGTCGAAATTTAATATTAAATCTTGTAACAGATGAAAAAATACATTAATCTCCAGACGCGCCAATGGCTGTGCACATCGAAGTTATCCGTCAGTAATTTCGAAGATCATAAACATAAAAGTAGAACATTGCATAGTAATGCTCTTCATGCCGACAACAGAAAGAACCAAAAGACGGAAGACTTGCTGCCGAACCGAAATCCTCCAGAGGTCAACAGCAGCAGGACTACACACACTGCAGATAGTAATTTAAACTAGAGATGTTAAGTTCGTGAACTTAGTGGCGCCAAAGTAGTTGAAAAATACTTGAGAAGACTAGATAAAATAGTTATAATAAACTAGATATAATTTCAAATAGACATAAATTTATATGTATACAAACATACATACACCTACACCTAATTACAAATTTGCCATCATTTTTCAAAAGACAATAGTAAATAAATTTGAGGACAATGAGATCAAATTTTTATATTATAACACATTAAATTATACTTTTGTACATTTTTAGATTTAATTTTTTTCAAGTTTTTAATTATGACTTGGTTAACATTTTAGAGCTTCAGTCACAACTAAACTGTTTGAAGCAAATTCATCAATAACAGCTTCTATATTAATGTCTATGCCTGATTCACAAATAATATGTATTCATTTTTCAAATCAGTTTTCTCCCATAACGTTTCTTTATCTGGCTTTTAGTAGTTTAAGTATAGAAAAAGTTTTTAGGGTGAGCAGCTTGATACTGGTATTGTAACGTAAATTTTTAGCAGCATTAACAAATTTAGGAAAATGGTTTTGAATCTATTTTAAAAAAAAAACTCCTTGTACACACACAAGAAAAATATTTTGAATAATTCTTGATTTATCATCTGAATAATTTGAGTTGTTATATGATGCATCACTCAAAAATGAATGTAAATTCTCGGTAATTTGTTATTTATATAGAAATTTCTATGAATGTACTGTTTATATTATGTATATTATCTTTTAACAACATTGATATTTACAAATGTATGATAAACAGAGCAAATTGATTTAAAGGCATATTTTGGAATGTTATCAGAATTTATTTGAATTTCATAGATTCTTTTAATAGAAAGTGAAAATCTTACATAACTTCTAAATTATAATCAGTAAATCATCAAAAATCAAATAATCATCAATGTGTTTAAATTGTTTACTTAAAAAAGAAGTCAATTTTTGACTTGGCCAAGAATTAAAAAAAATGTACTAATTTTTAAAATTACCTTCATTCGTAGAATTGAAAGATGTAACATAATTTGCATAATCAAAAATGATTTTAATAATATGTCGCAAGACTATTTTCCTAACGTCCTCCATATCCAAATACAGAAACAAAACCATACCTTTAGGTTAGGCGCTGATGGTCCTGAAAATGACCAGGATTCATCGGATTTAACGTGTGTTCTTGCGACTTGTTACTTGCGCTTCTCGAACGAAAGCGACTAGTTAATAATAGAAGGACCTGGAACCGGTGTACACTTGGATCACGTTTTCAAAATATAAATAAAAAATGAACCGACTAAAGGTCTATTCACACGCGCAGACACCGTTACGGCACAGACAGTAGCTTTCACACATAACCAGCACTTCACAGACACTATAGTAGTAGGCATCGAGCAAATACATTTAGTAAGTATTTAGTTGCTAGGACGCACCGTGATGGTCGTTATCGTGTTCCCATCAACCGCGCAGACTTGCGTCGACACGTACGGACCTGACCGGCACAGACAAAATATTCTCCTCGAGTTCGTCTGTGCCGGCACGTGTCTGCGCGTACACGCAACGTTGGACAAACGCTAGATGTGAATACGTTCATAGATAACGTATACTTTAATATCATTGTATCTGGCACGATACGCGTCTGTCCTGTGCGGTGTCTGCATATGTGAATAGACCTTAAGGTAAACGGTTTCCTAGGCGCGACCGGTCGCCGCGACAGTCGCCGTCTGACTGTTAATATGTAATTCCTATTAACTGGTTTCCTACGCGCGACTGAACTTTATCGTGGCGACACTACTGGTTCGAGAGCAGTGCATTGCGACCGTCGATTTATTTCAATCACAAAACAATTCTTGGCCGGTGAATTTCGATTGTCACGTGCATCAATATGGCTAAACTGAAATTTTCGGGGGAAGAAGAAGAACAACTGATCGAAATGGTTCGCAAAAATGTTGAATTGTTTGATCTGTCTCGCAACAAATATAAAGATTATATTTGGTTGGATATTGCTAACACCGTAATAATTGTATTCATGATCATACTAAGTATAAAATTTAACTCGGAAACACTAGCGCTCACTGCACGAAAATCACAATGAATACTGAATACAGATACAGAATTTGACGGTTTTTTTTTTTACGTCACCGGAGACGGGTCGCGGCGACCAATCGCGCCTAGGAAACCAGAACGTACCAGCGACAGGTCTCCGCGACTAGTCGCGTCTAGGAAACCGTACCTTTAACGCGTTCTTTTTTTTTTCACGGCCGTACTCGGCATTCAGCACGGCGATCCCACAAGGCGCTATCAATTCGCGTGCTGTAGATGATTATTGTGTATCGTAAAAGACGGTTATGTTATATTAACACTTCTGTTATCTTTTTGTCAGTCACGTTAATCCATTCTGATGCGGCTGCTTCTTCGGGAACCGTCAACCGGTCCACGACGGCTCGTGCCTGGTGGAACGTTATGGTCCGAGGGATTTGTCAACAATTGTCGACAGCTCAATACAGTACGATGCACAACGGAATTACGTACGATCGTAACAACATTAAATGTACTTAACCACGGTGTACAACACGATTACTATCGTATTATGCGTGTACAGGGTGTCCCACCTAACACTGTTGGGCCGGATTGTACTATTTTAGTTCTTATCTTCGTGGGGCACTCTGTTTGTGCATAAATATTTATCGTGTTCGCACGTTATTATTATTGTCTGTGGTGTGTGGAAAACTGAATAGTATAGTAATTTGTAAACTATAAATTCGTTCATGTTCATGCAGCCGACAAGAATGATAATACTAAGACGAAAATCAAGTACGATATATTGTCACAATACAACCAGGCATTGACGAAACTAAACAAGGGGTAGCGGGCATTTTTACAAGGTTTGTCGACAGACATAATTATAGATATAATAGGTTGTGTGAATATGTTGTCGACTAAAATAATAAATTAATATTTATAAGTATTATTATTAAGGCGCTATTATAATACATTTTTATTATTTTAGAACTTTCAGTACATTTTTCCCCGCATATTTGGATGCGTTTAGCACATATTTTATAAATTATACTTCCATTTTTAAGTACCTGCATATTTCTGTATTTTTATTACATATAAATCCGTTCCCCATACATCATATATTTATATAAAATTATTTTAGAATATTAAGATTATGAAAATCTAAATAATCATTGTGTTACATTGTAAAATATTTACCGTACATATGTGTGTAGATTTGTTCACAGAAATGATATCGAAACTAAAATTTTAAAACAAAAAGGCGACGAAAATAACGAGAAACATTCAAGAAAAATGACAAAACGAAAGTCACCGACGTAGGAAAAATATCCCGATTAATTATTTGAAATCTGAACATTGTTTTAATTACTTAAATACACACATACAAAAATGTAGTCGTTTTAACACACCAACGTGTTAATGTAATACACATTTGCACGTCGATTTTTGCTCAGAGTTAAATTGTTGTTGATTCAACCACAATTCATTGTTACAACATTGAATTTATTGTAAATGCACTCACACTCTATTAAGGGGTAGATACAACACCAACAGTATTGAAAATAACTATGTTATTAATCAAAATGACAATTATAACAAATTTAAAAATAACACCAATTATAGGTTATTCTAATTCCACTTATAAACAAATATTTTTAAGTTACATTGATTACATTTGTAAAAAGGATAATTTTTAAGCTATTTGTAGAATTAACACATTTTAATAGTTTTATTCGCTCTATTAAAAGTCAACGATTTTGATAAAACATACATTTTTTGTTATATTGACTCCATATTCGTCTAGAGTAATTAGTAGAAATAACACAGTTTAAAATTAATATTCACTTCATTAAATGTCAATGAACTTATTTATTACTTTTTTTTTTTTTATTACAATAAGTATAAGTTATGTTGGTATTATAATGAGTTATAATCTTTAGGGAATAATCAATTTATTGATGAATCTTCACGGTGGTGAGAAATTATCCCTAATCATTAAAAAGGTCTGAACAGCAATTTTGTTTCTACCTAAGAGCGTGTCTACACTAGTAAAAATTTACGTTGTGCGTCAAATATAGAATTCATCGCAAATTTTACGCCAAATTTATGTGCGCTCTAATGCGGACGTCCACACACACAGATATTTAGTGCACCACGAACAAATTTGTGCCGAATCCGAAACACAATGTAAATTTTTGGCTTAATACTGATGCATAAATGGTATATGTATACATTCTGTCTACTGTGCAACACCATCATGATTCATTATATAAAGTTGTGTCCACATTTGAGCAAATTTGTGTGTGCGTTGTATTTTATTTTCGATGCGAACTTGTTCACCTAAATTTTTTTATATTTTGTTACTATGCGTCGTGCGTCGTGAGTCGTATTTTGACGCTCAGACGGTGCGGTGCAAAATTACAAAACATTGTGTTGTAATAACATTCTGTACTTAGTGTACCTACTAATTGTGTACAATAAAAGTTCAAAGAATCGAATAACAGCAGAAGCCATACCAACATTATTTAGTGGTAAGATTTTTTTTAAGAACTTATTATAATTACAATGTATTATAAAGTTAAATATTCAATTAAAAAATTGTAGAAGAAATATTATTGGAGAGAGCCTTGGAAGAAGAAAGAAAAATGAAAGAATTTGAGGTTGAAGTTGCAACTGCATCATGCTTCAGCCCTAATCCTGTGAATCAATACATCGATGATGTATCCACAAGTTATACAGATGTATCTGAGAGCTCTTCAATTTCTAATGTTTCAAAAGTTTCTAGCAGTGATTTATCATGTAAAACTCCACTTCACCTCACTAACAAAACACCTAGAAAAATTAAACTCATGAATAAGGTGCATGCTAAAAACCAAGAAATTAAAGAATATAAAAAACAAATTGATATTGCATATCAAGAATTATCACAAGGTTATACTATTGAACAAATGTTAAGACTATGTAAACAATATTTACCACCTAGTTCGAATTTAATTATTACAACTCATGTTAATCATAGAAATAAAAAATCAACTGGTTATAAGTACTGCAACAAATTTAAACAATTAGCGTTAACAATTTATTTTTTAGGTCCAAAGGTATATAGTTTTTTACAATTCACTCTTGCTCTCCCTTATCCATGTACACTAAGGCGCATAACAAAACGTTATAAAATAAATCCAGGTCTTAATGATTTCTTGTTTAATTTTTTATTTTTTAAGACCCAAATTTTTTTACCTGAATCATTAGAATGTGTATTATGTGCAGATGAAATGTCAATAAAAAGTAATTTATATTATAATATAAGTAAAGACAAAATAATAGGCTTTAATGAAACCAACTATCGCAAGACATATGATTCTGCTAAATTTGTACTTGTCTTGATGATTCGAGGTATTAATTTTAATTGGAAGCAATCGATTGCTTATTTCTTCATATCCAATAGTTGCACTGGTTTTGATTTGCAGGACATAATTTTAACCAGTATTTCAAAGTTAAATAATATTAAAATGAAGGTAAAAGCATTTATTAGTGATATGGGATCCAATTTCATAGGATTATCAAATACACTACAAGTAAAACCTGAGCGGCCATTTTTTGAAGTAAATAATAATAACATTGTATATATATTTGATCCACCACATCTTTTCAATGCCACTAGAAATATGTTTTATAAACACAATTATAAATTTAATAATGAAATAATTGAAAAAAAACATATGATTACCTTTTTCAATGAAGATAGCAAAAATAATCTGTGTAGTTCTCCCAATATAACATATTCTCATATATTTCCTGGGCCTTTTGAGAAAATGAAGGTTTATTTGGCAGCTCAAGTATTCAGTGCAAGTGTTGCATCTGCAATGTTAATTTTCTTACAGTCAAACCTTTTACCGGATACATCATTACCTACAATTAACTTTATTCGAAATATGGATAAATTAATTCATCTAAAAGACCCAGTTTAAAATATTTCAATAGACCATTCAAAAATACTAATGCACAAATAACACATCTAAAATTCATGGAAAACTTTTTTAAACAATTAAAAGTATTTGACAAACAAACAGATGTTGAAGTGACAAACCGAATGAAATTTATTAGAGGTTGGTTAATTTCAATTTTTGGTTTGTTTCAACTGTGGGAGTCACTAAAACTTAATAATACTGATGAAAATTATGTTCTGTATACAAATCGAATCAACCAGGATTGTTTGGAAAATTTATTAGGTACTTTTCGAAACTAACATAATAGTAATAATATTAATCCAACCCCCATACAATTTATTTGGTCATTTAAACAAAATTTTTGTACAAGTTATTTTAGTCACTCAAATAATGCAAACTGTATAGCAGATTTAGATGAAATTTTAAATAAAATGAATATAGATCCTATTAATGAAGAAAATATAAAAATATTATTTCCTGAAAAAAATCCATTTACATTTAAAAAAAATTAATTGAAATTGATGCACCAGATTATAGAAATTTATCAATACCAGAAAAAAATGCATTTACTTATGTCTGTGGATTTCTAATGAAAAAATGCATTGAAAAACATGCTTGCGATGTTTGTGTTAATTATGCCAAAAGTCAAAAACAATTAGAAGAATCATTTTTACTTTGTTACTTTAAAGCATATGAAAATGCAGAAAAATCAACATATGAAAATTTAATGATGCCACAACACACATTTTATGAATACATAAATGAATTAGAAAATATATTTATAAATAAGTTTCCTCAACTGTCCCTAGAAAAAGAAGTAGGTATTAAGTTAAAATTAAGTATGACTTGTATTATATTTAACCACCCATATCCACTATTTAACAAAGACTATTTATTAAATTATTTTATAAGGTATAGAATTCATGCAGCAATAAAATTTTTAAATAGGAAATTAGTGCCAGAAAAAATAAGAAAAAATAGAAAATTAGCTATATTAAATCATTTGTAATTAAACGAGTATGTTATATTATTTATTAACGAATAAATTTGGAATAAATTCTGTACTTCATAAATTGTATAAAGTATCATGTACTATAATATTTACCTATATAATATATTCTGTAAAATATTTTTTGAATGTTTAAAAAAAACGGCAATTCTTTATATAATATGTAATTTATATTAATTTGTACTTAATAACTAACTTAAAAACTAACCTAACCTAACCCATAATGTAACATTTTTATTGATGTTAATATAAAAAAATTTTAACATAAGTATGTACATTAATTAAATACTTTACCTACCTAAGTTCTATTTTATAATTTCTGATGTCTGTGGACATTTCCTCTAAAATTAATTTATATTTAAAAAATTTAATTACTATTAATTTACAGATTATAGAAATTTAACTATACCAAAAAAAAAAAAAACATTTACTTACCTGTAAAAAAAAAAAGTCCGTTCCAAAAGAGAAGACACGATGTGACGACCAGTTTTCGTCCGGCGGCGCGCATCCCCCACTTAATTCCTATCAATCGCAATAAATACACGTATGGTTACTAGCGGCCTCTACCTCCCAAATGCAGCGTCAAAAACCGTTATACAGCGCGCTTCGATTGTTGACATCTATAATACCTGTCGATCTCTTTGAGCACGTATGCACGTTGTATTTGTGTTCTCGTTGACTTTTTGTTTTTTTGTTGTACTCTTAAAATCGTTTTTTTTTAAACGCAAAACGTGTTAGTCTTTTTCTTTTTTTTTCCAAAATCGACTCAATTTTATTATGGAAGAATCACCAGTGAAGAACCCTAAAGGAAAGGTATGTTGTTTATTTATTTATTATTTTGGCTGCTTTTTCCTTGGTAATTTTTTAAAACAACCTTTATTAGTATTACTAAAATTCCATAGGGAGAATATGTACTATAATACCATAAAATCAATATTTTAATGTAAAATACAAACAAAAATATATTTAAAAACATATCTAGTTATTTTAAATGTTCAAAACTATCATAAAGTTTAAATCTAATCAACTTTTTACATATTCTACATTACTAATGTGCTAGAAACATTTCCTAATAAAATAAAAATATAAAAATTATCTAATATGTAAAAACGAAAAATTGTATTCAGAAAATTTACTTTATTCCTCTCAGTAAACATTTAACTTAATTTTAATATTCTTACAATCTAATTTAAAGTTAAAACTATGAGTTATAATATAAAAAGTTACAACATTTATAGTTTAAATAAAAATTTAATCTTATAATCTTAAAAAAAATAGAATAAATCAATGATATGCATTACGGAATAAATTTCAATTACATTTTAAAATACAAGACAGTAAGACAGTATGTATTGATATGTAAAGTAAAATTAGGTTCATGTTATTACAGTTATAATAACATGAATAAGTAGTTATTTACTCTGTATTTTAATACACTGTATATAATTATAATGTAAATAAAAAAAATACAATAACTCTTAAAATATATTTTTAAAACTATTGCTTACTATTTAAAACCTCAATTGCTTTAATTTTTAATTATATAATATAATTTTACTATAGATTAATATTTCATAATTTTGATCACCTATCAAAGGGAATTAAAATAAAAAAATGGAGAATATATCACATTTGTTTACATATTTGTATATATAATTACAAATTACAATTAACAAAGAAAACAAATAACACAAAAAAAAAAATTACAAAACTATATACAAAATTATAATACAAAAAAATAAGGAAATAGTAAAATACTTTATTTTATTTTCAGTTTGTTTCTTCTCGACAGAAGAAGATGATTATAAATGCATATAAATATAAGCTGAAGGTGAATCCAAGACTCACAATAACCGAAGCTCGAGTAGTCCTCTCTAAAGAATTGGGAATTGGGCAGAAAACAATCTCTAATACCATTTCCCAATATCGATTAACGAAGACCTAACCTAATAAAACAAAAATTTTCAAAAATATTATGTCAAAAATTGATGACTTTGATAAAAGTGCTATTCGAAGGAAGATCCATCAGTTTTGGTTTAATCGTGAGATGCCTAACTTGGACAAAATACTGACAGTCATCAATGAAGATGAAAGTCTTCCAAATTTTTCTAGAACAACACTCTACAGACTGCTTATTTCTATGGTAATGAGTATGGTAAACGAGGAAGAAATAGTGCATTAATAGAAAAAAATGAACTAAGAATCTGGCGCAGAAGATATTTGAAAGACATAAAACGTTATCGAGAGGAGGGCCGTCCTATATATTTTCTTGATGAGACATGGGTCAATGCTGGAGATGTTACTAGCAGAGTTTGGAAAGACAAATTGGTACAATCAAGCCAACAAGCGTTCTCCCAAGGTCTGTCAACTGGAGCAGTAAATCCCACTGGTAAAGGCAAACGTCTTATAGTGTGCCATATAGGATCTGTTGATGGATTTGTTCCTGGAGGTTTGCTGTGTTTTGAATCCAAAAAGAACTCTCAAGACTCTCAATGATGATGATGATGATTTGGCTACACCTCTGTAATAATAAATATTTAATAGTTTTTAAAAATGTACAAATTATGTATAGTTTATGACAAAAATTATTAAAATTTCAATTAAAGTTTTGTATATAAAAAATTACTATGTTTTGTATATAAATAATTTGATTTGTTAAAAATAGTTGCACAATTAAATTAATTGTTAAACTATATCTTTATAAAAAAAATGTTATATATAAATTTAAGAATAATTTTTCTTTTTAATTTTTGTTTAAGTATTTTATTTTCATTTATTAGTAATTTATAATACATAATTATAATATAAAAATAAATTATTGAAAAGATTAAATAATAATAAAAAAATATGAGATATAGATGAAATAATTTTAATTTGTTAACATGTACAATTAAACTGATAAATTGGAAAACAAAAAATGAAATATTTTATAAATTACAAATAAATTGGTAAGCTTAATTAATCACATTGTATTCTAGCAATTGAAAACCGAGCAAAATTAATAATTAGAATTATAAAATATTGTCATTGCTCTCATTTTTTTTAAAAAAATAATTATTAAATATGATTTCAATTAAATTATAAAAATACAACACTAAAAAAATTCAAATTTACTATACTGTAAAATCTTAAATAATACTTTGTTATAGGTAGGGCATATCAATGAAGTTGAACATGTAAATTAAATATCGCCAATGATTTTGGCCATTTAAAAAATAACTATTAATTTAAATAAATAAATTTTCATTGAAAAAAATTAAACATATTATAAATTGGCACTGGTACTTGTAGTTATACTTTACTATATATATTTTTGTAGTTATTTTACTGTGCCTGCCATACTTTCGTTCTAAAATTTGTGAACTTTTGATTTCATAATACAATTTTCAGTTACCAGGTACCTAGTAATTTACTAAACCGTATTTTAAAGGGGAAAAGAGTTAATAAGTACTAAGTAGAATATATATATATATATTAATGTAATTAGTAAAATTAATAATTACCTTATATAATTATTTTCCATGTATCTGTTTTGCAGCATCTTGATATGGTTTTTCTTACAACCATAAATCATAAATTACCATGCTTAAATTTTATTTTATAGTGAATACCTTTTTTTAATTGTAGTAAGCACTCTCCATGAATTGTAAAAACTAAAATTTTAAAATTTAAGAAATAAGACAAGAATTGTATTTTAAAGGTTATAAAAATAGACTACAAATATATTAAGAGTTATTGGTACTTACATTACATATAAAAACAAGTAACAAACCACTCTTGAGCGAAAAAAGCATATGCTTTTTATGTATTTAAAGTTAAATATTAAACTTTTAAGTCATGACCAATCGTAAATCGTAATCGAAAGACGAAAACAAATTGATAATAGATAACTGTGCACGTGTAAACGACTATTGTGTATCGCATTTAATTACGGTGTATACATCGTCGGCAATGATCGGAAATAGACTTCGTAAAGTTCACCGTGTAAAATAAAGCCAGGTGGAAGGGGAAAAATCGGGTACGCGTTGTGTCAGCCGTCATTCGACATGCGCAGAAACCGTGTCTTCTCTTTTGGTACGGATTATATGTTTGAGGATTTCTAATGAAAAAATGCATTGAAAAACATACTAGTTTTCTAGTTATTCATGTTTTCTAATAATGCCAAAAGTCAAAAACAGTTAGATGAATCATTTTTACTTTGTTACAGTTTTATTCATTATTCATCAAATCATTAAACAATGGCATAGCTTATAGACAATAGACAAATTTAATGATAATTAGAGTGCGGATTTATATTCTCTTAAAACAGCCAAAATATGATGCTTGTATTCTCTTAAAAATTTTAATATATGCTTGTAATATTCTTTAAAAATATTAGTGAAATATGCAAAATTATGCTTTCTATATAAATTTATTTATTTAAACATAAAAAAAAATAAATATAAATAATAATATAATTAACAAAATCAATAAAATAATAATTAATAACATTATTAAAATAATAGTTGATAAACATTACCTATGTTTTTATATTTTTAACCTTTACTCTTAATTGTAAATTTACAAACAAAATAACTAAAAAATTAGAATAAAAAAATGTTCATTTGTGTATGTTTCTAAAAAATAACGAAATTCTGTATTTTGTAATTTTTTCCATGGTTTGTTAGCAGCGACTAAACTGAGGCACAAATCTTAATTGAAGGTGTTTACTTTTGAAGTAGTAGCTTCAGAAAAAATACTTGTTTCGATGGATTTGATTTTCGTTTTATACCATTTTGATGAATATTGGATTCAAAGTGTTGTACTAGCTGTGATTTTTTAATGCATGGAATTTGGCGGTCTCAAATCTAGCAATATATCACAGTACCATCGCTCGTGAAAAACTCTCCATCTGCATTGAAAGGTTCAATCCACTGTTTAAATAAGCTTATTTTTTTCGATCGTTGTTTCGGCATTTTAATAAATTAAAGCTTGTAAATAAAAACACTACAGTTACAAAATATTAAAAAATTGTTATTTGTTAATTGTACATTTTAATAAACTTCGATACAAAATGATAACTGACAAGTCATTATCACTGGAAGAAAACGTGAAAATTTACGCGGTAACAAAATATTATCATTTATCAAATATTCGGATCACGCTTTATCGCAGCCGTTGAAATCTAATTTATCAGATTATCTATTATCAGGTCTATGGTTGAAATTACGATAGTAACCATATTAAGATAGTAACTAATATTGTGGTTGAAGTGTACATTTTTTTTTATTTTTAGAAATATTTCAATACATATATTTTTAATTAGTGAAATATGCAAAAATATGATTTTATATAAAGAGATATTCTTTTAACATCAAAATATGCACTTAAATGCAAAATAAAATTTTGTATTTAGGTTCTTTGTACTATGAATCGCCGACATATTTTACTCTCGTACTTATGCATAGATCCATTAAAAAGATGTTTTTACATAGAAATCCGAACTCTAATGATAATATATAGTACACAATACCATTTTTACTAAATTATATCTGATAGTTTAGTGTTGGTGTTTGTGGGCTCACTGATTTGGGCGAAAACCAATCGGAGCATCGTATTCATTTTTTCCATTGCGTTATAGGAAGTGCACAATCTGATTTCACATAAACTGTGCTTATGCTCATAGAGGTCAACGGATACAGCACTATAAAAAAAAAACGATTGGATCTGCGCCGGGACAAATCCCAATGTTCCAAAACTGAAATTAATAATAAAATAAAAATTGAATCACAAGTACGTTTTAGAAACAATAAAAAAGTAAAAACTTCTGAAAATATATACATGAGTTCAGTAGAGGAAAATATTATAAGGACATCTTTAATAAATAAAAATGATGATGTATTAATTGTAAGTGAAGACAACTTTGACCACAGTTACTTAGTTTTAAAAAATGAGTTATCGTGTAAATGTGTAATGTGTAAATGTACTAATTTAAAAATGAATTATTTTACGAATTATCATATGTATTAACAAACATCATGACAAATGTTTTAATAATTAAATTCGTAACCTAATACCAGTAATACCTAAAGTCCTAAACTTCTGTGTTCTTATTATCATTATTTAAATTGATAAGAAATTATGTCGACAAAATATCTAGTCTAGGCGCATGCGTAGTAAGGACTTGGAACGTTGGGATTTGTCCCGGCGCAGATCCAATCGTAAAAAAAATGGTATAACTATAATGGTGTTGATTTAACAGAAGTGTTAGCTATCAAATGAATTATCTATATAACCTATTGTTTGCATTAGGTATACAAATATTATTTTAATAATTTTATAATTTATTATAAGCTACAGAAAACTCAATTTAAGATTAATATACTCAACTCTTAAATTTAAGTAAAATTAACTTCAAAATTCTAAATTTGAATACTTACCAAAATTAAATTTAAATATAATATATTTTTTAAATGTTTTTAATTTATGGTTATTTAAAACATGGGTATTGTTAAAAAGTATTATTTAATTCAACTCTCCACTTCTATCATTTAAACCACATTAAAATCTTAATTTAATAATCATACATTCAACACCTTAACATAAGTAAAATCAGAATTTTTCACCATTTTGAAAAATAGCTACGAGTTTATTTTTTAAGTTTTTCGTTAATAACTTAAAACTTATTTGAGCCTTATCGAAAAATGTGATTCCGTCTGAAATTTAGGAAAAAATATATTATATAATTAAGTTTAAGATTAATGAATTTGGTTCAATTTTTAAGTTAGAAAGTTAAAAAATATCGCTTTTCGACCATTAGAAAAAAATAGAAATAGATTTTTTATAATTTATCGAATACATACGTTAAATCAGTGGTTTCAAATTAATGCTACAACGAAAACAAAAGTTGATTTATTGAGTGTTAAATCAATCAAAAAAATGATTTAAATCAATGATGTAATTCTATATTTTACTTATGAGCACGTTTTTTGATAAATCTCATTTTTTGAATTATTAACAAATAACAATAACAAAAATCGAATTTTGATCTTTTTTCAAGATAGCTGCCAATGCTGACATAACGTCAAAAGCGAGTAAAAAACATTGTCTCATCTATAACAACTTAAGCAATTACAATTTTTTTTTCAGTTTTACACTAATTATTTGCAAATTCAATACCTAACTTATTATACCTAACTTGGTTGGAATACTGATCATTATTATAAATTTAAATTTAAAATGTGATGTGTGTTCCGATAAACAAAATGTAATTTTTTACTAGTATTTACAAAAATGAAATGAAGAACTGCAGCAGTAATGCATTTGTTTCAGAATAATAAAATACTACCATTGATTATATGTATATAATTATATATACTACTATATACTATAATAACTGTAAGAATAATTTAACATGAAACACGTGAAGTATAGTTATTAGTTTATTATTCAAAAATAAATAATTATTTAAAAAAGTAATGCTTATTAATACTTATTAATTAAATAAATAACAGAACATTTTCACAATGTGATTAATACACAGACAATAGATATTAATTTACCAATCCTTAAAAGGTAAAAGTTTATTAAAATTTTTTGAATTTCAATATGACCCAGAAAAATGATACAGTAAAAAGGAACATTGCAAATAAATTATAAAATTCTAACCAATTAAACAACAATAATTTGTAAGTTTAACAAAATTGGTTTTATCATTAAGCATAATAGTAAATAATGAAATAAATAATTACTAGCTAACACCTATTTTATTTTATATTCAGTCTTCTAACAAAAGTTTTAAATACATCAAAGTTGTAAAGGCAGCTGCTTCTTGAGCCTCCTCAAATGTTTTTCCCATGCCTAAGTTTACCACAAGAGGGTTAATAACTAGTTGCACTAGAACTTCTACATCACCTGTTACAAGAAAGGATAAATCAATAAGTTTTATTTTTAAAGATGATAATTTCTTACTGGATTTAGTTGAAATCAGAACATATGTAACCCCAAAACCTTCTTCTCGTCCAATATTTTCCAATAATTCAACAACATTCATCGTCGATTTATCTATGTATTGTAATTCCTATGTAAAAATAAAATGTTAGTACTCTTTATACAATTAAATAACATTATTTAAACATTACCTTAAGTATATTTATGGAACTATTTTTGGATGATTTTAACTCATCAAAGAATACCCTAAGGAACTGAAGAGTATCACAAAAATTTGTTACATTTCGTTCTTTAAGATAATTATTTAAAACTTCATTGTTATTCATTTTATTTATAGATGTACAGTTATTAAAAGCAGATATTTCTTTGGATGATAAATTTTTAATTAAATCATACATAAGACAAGCTGCTTTTCTTTTAGCCATTTGTTTGGTTTTTCCTTCACCTATTAAAAAATATTATTTTGATAATTTAATAACTACATATATTATAATTTTTAAACAATTCACATTATTCAAAATTATATTAACTTGGATTCACAAGTTATTGTGTTTTTTTATGAAACTATTGTAGTATTTTTAGGTTTAATATCTAACCCACTATACATTTTATGTTTAATGAATGAGCTAAGAGTAATCAACTTATAATAAAATACAAGATATATTATTTCAATTAAACAATAATAGCAAATTAGTTTTATTGAACTTTTGTGTTTTATAAATAAATAAATTGATAAATTGTTGGACATGATTATATATATACATATATATTTTGTAAATAAGATAATTTATTTACAAAATTTATAAAAAAAAAGTTTATACCAAAATTTGTTGTGGGCAGTAAACAAATAATATATTTTAAGCTTGAGTATGATTTCCAATAATCATAAACTATAGTAATACCCAAAAATGTTTATTAGGATACAATCTACATGTATCAAAAATAATATCTCTTCAAAACCATTTTAAAATAAGATATCATACTCATATTTTGCACAAGTTAGCCAAGGCAACCTTATTTTTTAATTGCGTTTAAATTATATACATTACTAAAATAATTTATTCTTGATTTAATTCTGTTAATATCAGTTATGCTTAGTTAATGGTTAATACTTAGTTGATGGTATGCTTAGTTTTTAGTACAGTTATTCTTACTTACCATAATACTTGGTACATTTACAGAATGTCAAGATTATTGTTTTGCTACTTTGATGTTTAAATTTTCAACATAATAAGTAATCATGGTAGTCATTATTCAACGAGTTTAAAAGTTGTACATTAAAATTAAAAAAAAATAATAACCAATTGATAAATAAATAAATTAAACTATGGTTAAAATCCACTACGGTATCTATTTAATGTATTTTTTTTGATAAGTAGTATTTGTTATATTTATTTTTACTTTAAAATCAAATATTTTAATAAAGCTAGATACGCTAGATAAGCAAACTGTTATCAATGATTTTATAAGGGTGGGAATGAAAATAATTTTTGGGATAGAATTTATAAGTATAATATCTATTATTCATACCTATGGTAATAATTTATAAATATTAAAACTACAAAACATTTAATAGTACTTATTATTATTACCGCATTAAAATATTGTAACAATAGGTCATATAGTTTACTAATGCTATTATTATTTATGTAATATTGTAATATATCCATATTTAATTTAATTAAAACTTGATTATTTTCATCATAATATGTGAACAAATTATAGTTTACGCAAAAACAATATCTAAAAAGATTCAATTTAATAAATTGTGTTAAAATTGGTCAGCCTCAAAAATATTGAACATTATTTTTATTCTCACCATTTGTTATGTAAATCTTCAGAGTACATTTCATTAAGTACTGAGAATTTTGAGGTCCATTGCATTTTTCGAGTTCATAGTAAGGCAACTCCCAATTATGAGCTATGCAAAATTCTTGCAGTACACCAATAGGGTTTAAATTTGTTATAGATTCCAAAACTTTTTGAGAATGGTTTATACTAAAAAAAAATTATTAATTATTATCAATAAACAATAAAATTTGTTTTTTGGTACACTTACTTGGATGAAACAAGTGAATGATTTGAAGTAGTAGATGTTATGATGTTGTGGCCATTACTACAATCTAATTTATTCAAAAAAGCAATTGCAGCATTTTTTTTAGCTTCTTTTTTTGATGCACCCTGGCCATAGACTAAAAAAATGAATTATAGGCATAGTCGTCATGATAAATATTAACTTACCAACTATGTCATCACATTTTGCACATAATGTAAATACTGGAGAATGGACATGACCATCTACAGAAACCAGTTCAAAATCTATTTTCATTTTACTTAAATTCATAAATTCATTAAGTTTTGTGACAGGAGATTTCTCGGTGTTTAATTTTAAACTCTGAAAAATATAAATCCAATAAAAACTATTTAATATATACAATTTACAAGTATTAACAATTTAATAATTTTGTAACTTTTATTTTATTGCTTATTATTTTTTAGTTAAACCTTAAGTTTATGATATGCATAAGAGTTTGGACTGAAAATAATTAGTTCTACATTAGCTATGAATTATATCCTAGATGAAATATTTAATCCAAATCAAGTTTTAAGGTATACAATTATGGGTTTTAATCGAATTTGTAGTAAATGATAATCTAATTGTAATAATGTACAGATATATTTTTACCTGACTAGTTTGAATTATTAAATATTATTACATTTTTAAGATTGTGAAAATGAAATAATTATTGAAAAAAACATTTTACATAATGATTAATGAACAAAACTCTTGACGAAGCAAATATTTAAAGCAGTAACTCTCAGAAAAAAAAAAAATCTCAAAAATATGTTTGCAAACGACAGTTTAAGCTATTAAGCAGAGTTGGGCAAAAACAAATCAAAATAATGAATAAAAAATAAAAGCATGAATAACTATTTATTTTGTGAATAAAGAATAGTATTTTATTTTTAACAGTTTTAGTTGTGAATAAAAAATAAAAAATAATTCTGAATAAATTGAATAAATAAATTGTGAATAATATCCAATTTTCGTGTAACAAAATTATGATAAAAATATAATATCCATAAAAAAGCAAAATTATAACAACAACAACAATAATTTACTTAATAATAACAATAATCATGAAAAAAATAATAATATTAAATTTAAATATGAAATGAAATTACCTTAAACGAACTGCCATTATCAAATGACGATACTATACTAAATAACATTTCAGCACATACAATATGGCTACATCAAGTTTTGTCAGATTTTATTTCAAATTAATTTAAAAAATGTTACTTAAGCAGTTAAACCCAACATCGATATCAAGTGCTAAACCATTTAGAAAAGCCCTTTAGAGATAACAATGTTATTTATGATTTTTGGTTTTGACATTTTCGATAGCAGATATTAGATAATACATGTATAACAATATAGAAGAAATACACCGGTTTTCATTTTCAATTAAGTTAGTATTTTAAATTATCTACAAATTATTTGAGATAAATACGACTATGAAGAATAATGAATAACGAATAATTGAATAATGAATAATGAATAATGAATAACCAAATAATGAATAAAAAAAATCTAGAATAACTCATTGAATAATGAATAACGAATAATAATAAAAATTAAAATAATGAATAAAAATAAAAATCAATAATAAAACTTAGAATAAATCAATGGAGAATAATTTTTTATTCAAATAATTAATCGAATAATTATTTATTCGACTAATGCCCAACTCTGCTATTAAGTACATACTAAGCTAATCATTTGACTCATATTTCAACAGGTTACATGCATTATTATAAGTCATTATAGGCTATGAATAATTAATAAATTTTATACCCATCAATAACTGATATTAAACACTTAAGTTTGAAAACAATTACCGATTCATCATCAAATTAAGGGCATGCACTGTGCTGTTAACAACTTACATTGATTTTGGCTGCCATTTCATCTACATTCAGCAATCTCTTTTTCGACTTCCTGTATGTTTTAAACCGTTGTCCCTTTTCAGCGGTCATGTCATAGATGACGCAGCTGTAACCTTGGTCAAGGGAATCATTAGACTGCTGTGCCAATGGAGGTCGATGCTGCTGCTGTTGCTGGAAGTTTCGTCCCTGCATGTTTGGACTCGGGTACATATGCTGGTCAGGGCTGTCGACCATCGGCTCCGCCACATTTATTGTTTCCATCTTGATGTACACAGAACCAAGATTTGACGGTGGGACGTGTAAACGTTACAGCTGTTACTACAGTCGACCATCAAATGTGACAACAATCAACAATGTTTTATTAAGATTTTCACAAGAGAGGCGAACGAGAGAACAACTTCACGAAGCAATTGACAACAGAATGGCAAGCATACATAGAAGGCAATATCAACGTAACCGTTTGGACGAGTACCGTGAAGTAGGCATGATAGGGCTTGATATGTCGATGTTATCAAAAATCGATATTTTGCTTTGATATATCGATTTAACTTGATATTTGAAACAAGATAATATAGATATATCGGTGATATTTTTTTTCTCTGTTCTGACCAGGCAGTCTGAAAATTACCAATATATTGTTTAAATAATTTCGGGAAAATGTATCACTTCTCGGAATCATTAAAAAAAAAAAAAAAATCAAAAATTTCATAATCCACCTTAGGCCAATTACATTACATTCCATTTTTGGTGATACACTTGTATGTTTAAAATAGGTACACGTCAATCATTAACATTTTTTCATCGCTCGACGAGAAATATCGTAATTCGCAATTAAAAATAATGGCACTATCAAATATTAAAACATGTTAAGATAGGTATTTAAATGTGTAATATTTTTTATTGTTTTGGATTAAAAATAAAAATGTTTTGTGAAATGGTTGTCGCGTAATATTGAATTTTTGATTTTGTGACTTGAAATAATCTTAACAAATGAGTAGGCTAGAATCAAAAGTCACATGTTCCAAAAAATAGTGAAATGAGTTATCGACACTGTCTAATAGAAATTTTAAATTTTAAATTTTAAATTTTAGAGTTTAATTTAATGTATAATAATATAATAAACTATATTATAATAAACTATTTTAAAATGCTGGAAATACATTAAATTAAACTCTATTTCTATTAGACAGTGCCGATACTTCATTTTACTATTTTTTTGAACATGTGACTTTTGATTCTAGCCTACTCAAATATCAACAAAAAATGAAATAAAATAAATTAAAAAATATCGATACCAAGCGATCATAACACGATGTATCGATACCGATGTTATCGATATAATTATTGTACAGAACATGCCTCCCGTGAAGAAATCTTAGAAATAGATCTGTGGGTCCGCGGTGGAAAGCACGATGCATTGATAAGATATGACTCGGGAAAACACGCGCGATTCCGACGGTACATGCGCGCGGATGTTATTTTTAAAAACCGAATCGAAGACACGGAATAATGAGTTTCGCGACCGGAGACCGCAGACCGAACAAAACGTTCCGTTTGTTTGATGTGCACCGTGTGAGACTGACGCAATCGTCACCATGCGCGTAAAAGATTAACGTAGCCGGTGTCTAATTGATTGTACCGAATATATCATTTTACACCTTGAACCGTTATTAGCGCGCGCCGGTCGATGTTAAACGTTATCGTTTCCCTTATTTTGTTATTTGATTGTTGGTCTACGATAGGGCGTAAAAATTCCTCGTTCTGCCCTTGTCAATATTTATTTATAAAATCAGCTCACTTGAATACTTATCTCACAATAAGATCACGCCATTTCAAATACAACTAAAAGCTAACCAAAACTTAGACAAAGATAGGTATATATACTCGTAATTTTATACAAAACAAATATGGTATTGGAAATTAATAATAGTATTATTGATTTTTAATACCATATTATTATTATTTATTATAATATATAATTATAATTTAATATGATTATTTTTAATTTATTTATAATATATTATTTATTTATTATTATATTATTATTATTATTATTATTATTATTATTATTATTATTATACGTTGACTCGCATCCCTTACACATCATGTGTGTGTTTTTAAAAATATAATATATAATATATTGGACTCGTGAACAAAAATGTTATAATTTCAGTAATATATTTTGAGTTTTTACGAAATAGTTAGTACTACGTTTTCTGTGATACTTAATATTTAGTTTGTTTTAAATATTTATGTATAATTTTTAATTTGTGTAATTGATCGATTCACGACGAAAAGCCTAATCCAAGGGAATACATTCTTAAAATTCATAAAGCGTAAATTTGTAGAAAAAACACACATGTTCAAGTTAGGTAAATTAAATAATGTACCATGTACAGCAAGTGATGAGGAACGCGCATTCCGTATGTCTGTAGCTGTTAGTTTATCGCAGCGTTTCTTAAACTTTTTTATCCGTGGAACCCTTTTTGATGTCTACTTTTATCGTGGAACCACTACTGTTTTTTTAGTTTTGTAGCTTATTTTAGGATTGTAGAAAAATAAATTATAATAATATTGTGTTAAAAGTATTTAATTCAAAAAAATTTGTTATAATAAAAATAATAATAATAGTATGCATATCGCCTATGTATACGTAGTGTTGTAAAATTACCGGTAATTTATTTCTGGGTAACTTACTTGAGTAAATTACCGGTAATATTACTTTTTTATGGTAATATTGAGAAATTTATTTTTTCATGTAAAATTACCAGTAATTTATTTTTAGGTAACTTACTGAGTAAATTATCGATAACATTACTTTTTTATAGTAATATTGGGAAATTTATTTTTCAACAACCAATTTAATTTACCTATAAATTACCTATAAGTTCTGATACAATTAGACGAATAAATATATCTGTATTCTGTCGAAGTGATGAATCAGTGTTTTTGTTTAAGCAAGTTTCAATTTATATTATATATTTATATACCTGTAAACATTAAGGATATTTGACGAATCTGACTAAAATAGACTATACTGGCATACTACTAAAGTGCTAAATGATAATTGCTATAATTTTAAATTTATAATAATATATTATATTTTTCTTTATCAGTACCTAATCAATAATCACTAATGACTAATCTGTACTCAGTAGCAGAGTGGCACTGCCTTCAAAGAGCCCAAAACATAATAAATGTAACATGATATAATATGTTATATGAATGATTCATAAAATTAAAAAAAAAAAAATTATAAGTGGTAAAGTAATTTATATTTATTACTTTACTGATAAATTACTTAATTTAAAATACTTTACCAAGGTAATATTACCGACATACATCACTATGTATACGGAATGGGTACAGTTCTTCCCTCTGATAAGAAAATACCTGATAACAGAACGAATTTCCTCGGGGAAGATACATAACCTAAAACAAATTAAAAAATACCAACTTCCAATATTTTAAAATTTACTTAGATTGAATTTCATTGTCGTGAATCGAACCACACTGGACTTATATGAAAATAAATAATGTATTCAATGTGGATTTAACGGTTTTTTTTAATTGAAACTGGCCACTGTAATGATGGTTATGTTCAACGGCAGATTGGGCTATTCCCACAGGTTTGTGGTTTAATTAATTTTTTTCAAAGCTGTTATAGTGAGAAACAAAATGAGCTGAATTACTTTCTGTGTTATACAACCATTTAAGTTTTATTAATGTGGAGAATTCAACAATATCTAAAAATGATTTTTTACTATTTATTTATGTTTAATAATTAAGAATCTGTCAATTTACTCTCTCATGTCTAATATATTCATGTATATATATATTGCATATTTCACTAAATACTTTTTTCTCTTAACAGGTTCACCCATAAATTTGCTGACCAATCATTACTGCCTTGCAAAACAACATTGATCCAGACATTTCAAATTTGAATGACATATTATACCTACATTTATTTTTGTTTACTAATAAAAAAAATTAATTTTCTGTTACTGTAAGCATATTGGTAAACATTTTTTTTTCAAAATTTAACCTCAAAATTATTCATTTATGTTCTAAGTTTCATGAAGATTGAATCGACCATTTATTTTTGACTATTTAAATTTGAAATTTCAATATTTTCCACATTTCATTCAATGACCATTGTTTGAAACTTATATAAAGCGAACAGGGCCTTGGTGATTATTGGTAAAAATTTCAAGTTTTCTGGCAAATGTCATTCCAACTCAACTCTTAGGTTTAAATATCTTAAAACAATTAAATTAAAAAACTCGATAAAGAAATATATATTAACTAGTTGGCTTGAAGTAAGTATTAGGCTATTCAATACTAGGCGATTCAATCTTCATGAAACTAAGAACGTAAATGAATAATTTTGAGGTTAAACTTTGGAAAAAAAAATGTTTACCCATATGCTTACAATAACAGAAAATTAATTTTTTTTATTAGTAAACAAAAATAAATGTAGGTATAATATGTCATTCAAATTTGAATACATTATTTATTTTCATATAGGTCCAGTGTGGTTCGATTTACGACAATGAAATTCAATCTAAGTAAATTTTAAAATATTGGAAGTTGGTATTTTTTAATTTGTTTTAGGTTATGTATCTTCCCCGAGGAAATTCGTTCTGTTATCAGGTATTTTCTTATCAGAGGGAAGAACTGTACCCATCACGTATACATAATAACACTTTAAATTTAATAATAATTACTTTAATTAGACTAAATATACATTTTTTATACAAATCATTGATACGATTAACTACCGTATTATTCGATAATGGGATTTTAGGTATTTCTTTTTCTGATTTGTCATTTAACATACATTTTAACATCTTTATAGCACAAGGTTTTATAAGGCTTTCGGCAATTAAGTAAGCTTCACTGCGTTGAGATATCTGATAGCTAACTAAATAAGAAACTTCAGTTGCTTTTTCATTCACGGTTTTTGTAGTTTGAACCATACAGTTTATTGATTTTAATAGTTCGTCACGATTTCGAATAAAGAATTCTACCATTTTTTCTTTAAGTTCACCATGAATAGATTCTAAATGACGACGCATTTAAGTTGGAGCCATAGAGCTATTTGGGAAAACTTTACTACAAATAACGCACCGAGGATTATCAATATTATTTACAAATTCTAATGACATGTAATGTTCATCATATTTCCTACATTTTTTAGTTAGTGGCCTTAAATCTTTTAAGGTGATTTCATTTGTAGTATTCTCATTATTACCATAATTATCATTATGAATTGAGTTCAACGCAAAAGATTCATGTTCTGTAGTAAAACGCTTAAGAATCTCTTTTAAAGACATCTCTCTATATTACAACAAAATAACAAAACCAACTTTGTGATGTACTAGAACACAACGCAAAGTATCGCAAGCACGGTCGACTGACGGCTGTCGTATTTATACTATTATGTGTCGGCTATAGCAGACAGTCGTAACCGATTGGTATTTTTACCAACATTCCAATATTATTTCTGTACATTGTATATTTTATTTCTATAATGCAAACTTTTCGCCCTCTACTAATCTTTAGTTAGATATTTTAAAATAATTTTCTTGAAAATTTTGAAGAAATAACTTAAGCTTCGCGGAACCCCGAAGTGATCTCCGCGGAACACAGTTTAAGAAACGCTGATTTATCGTATCGAAATATGTATCATACATAGTATACGTATTTCAATGGTTTATGGTTATTTTTTGATCTCTATTAGGAAAATAATATTTAAAACATTTTCGTTATGGATGTGAAAACAATCGTTATCGAAAATGAGGATCCACGCCCATATCTAAGTGTTAACAATGAACAATATTAATTATACCTATATTAGCGGTGTGACAGCCGCATACGATTAGGGATTTAATATTTATTTTAATTATTTTCATTATACTCGTAGTATAATTTTATCATTCCATGGTTCAGTACACGCGCTCCGGTGACAAAATGATCTATTTGTTGACCTTAGAATGCGACATCTAACTCGTTGTGTAGATGGCGCACCAAGTACCCGCGATACAATTATAACATTCGATGATAACGATGATTGATACATGCTTCGGAATTTTTTACAGACTGTTACTGATTTTCGACCGAACCTGGCCCAAGTTGATGTTCAAGGAGAAATTTAATTATATAACGTCTTTCTACGTCTACTTTTAACCAGCTCGTTTCAACGGAAATTGGTACCGAAAACTGGCACTATGTTTTGGAATAATGGCCCAGGGCGTAATTGACTTAGCGAACACATTGAAAATCATCGGCAAGAATTCAACTGACTGTTGATATGAGAAATTAGGAAATGCTGATTGAGGCGTTTTGAGGTCTTTGGGCAAAATAAAAAAAGTGACATTTCACTCTGATAACGATTAATTATTTATTTATTTTTTCTGAAATATTATTTTTTTATTCATACTAATTATATAGAATTAAAGTTGTATACTATAAAAAAAAATAAAGTTTATAAATATCCGAGACGTCCTTTAATAACAAAGACTATAGGTAGTTCTCTATCCTGCTTAATGATAAAAATGACCTTGGAAAGCCATAACCCCGTGATGTAAGTTCCTAGGAGGGTAAAGGTAAAAATCTTCAAATTTCACTCCGTTCAGAATCTAAAACACACATCATTGTAAAACCAATAGATTCCATCACTCCGTTCAGAATCTAAAATCACAGTCCTAAAAAAAGAAAATAAATTAGGTTTACTTATTTTTTTAATGTTTACTTTTTTATATAGAAGTATTTTAACAAGTGGAAAAAAAATCTTCCAAGTTGTTCGTTTACAAATTTTATGCATAGTACTTTTAGCATTTTTCACTTACCTTTTCGGGACTTATCTTACGTTAGTATATAAGTGGGGAATTCGTGGGACCTGAAATTCTTGGAAAAATCTTTGATGTTATACAACATAAGTACACCTATGAAACATGAATAACACAGTATCGTAAATGGAAAATTATTAAGACACTTGAGTGCTTAGTTTACAGCTAAAACTTGTATTTCATTAACTTACTGTCGGCTGATGGAATGTGACTTGTGATCGGAGAGTTCGACCGCACTAAGCTTCATATTTTACAAGAACTCCATTTCATTGGTGCATTAATGCAATATAGATGAATTGAAGTTAGAGAATTTAATCTTTTTTATAAAATGTTAAAAAAATTTCAAATGGTTTTCATTAAATTTATTTTCTGCTTCTGTCTGTAATATCACGCTGCATTAACTATTATTATCGTTCAATATTAATCTATATTTACTTTAATAACAATATACGCTCTAAGCTTAAAAGACTAATGGTCAATTGTACTATACATACTTAGAATCAAAGGTGGAATCGACCCAGATCAACTAATCATTTTCATAGTTATTAAATGAGCATTGTAATTTATAGTCAACCGTTAATACTTAATTTGAATAAAATTGCAAAAAAAAATGGAAGAACTTTGTTTCAGTGTTATAGCAATATTGTAACTAACAATTTTATAACAACATATACTAATAGAACTAACAACCGATTTATTTTCTGTTTAATAAGAAGACGAAACGAATATATTCAAATATGTAATATAGTAGGGTTTTATTTTCAAAAATATGGACGACAATGTTACAACGTGATACTTTGAATTTCATTATGGCATTTGATCAGTGGAGTATTTAGGTCTCGCAGGTATGTCCAAGTTGATTGCCTAAGACCTTTATCAATATTAAGCCTTATAAGGGGAGGGGGTAATAATTTAGGGTAAAAATATTTTCATTTTTACATTTTTATTTTTTTAACTTACAGGCGTCGGGGCTCGTCACTCGCCTACCATGTTTACCACCATGGGCATACCATACGGGGGCTCGAGGAAAAATTTGTGTAATTTGATTAATTCGTTTTATTTTTACAAATTTGAAGAATTGTTTTCATTAGTGGAATCTCATAACCATGTATTGCTCCCTGGGCACATGAAGGTTTAGACTGCCAAAAAAAAAAAAAAACAATGAATATTTTTTACTTCATTTAATTAACATCTATGTTGAAAATAACTTGATTAAAATACGAAAAAAAATGTAGTGTTTGTAATTTTATAAATATGTAATTAGTGTTTACCAAGTGTAGTAATAATAATGAATATACGAACGTAGTCCGTTTGAATTTGATGTGGCAAAAATAAATGTCAGCTTAATCATTTAATTTGTACTATTTTCTCCTTAATTAATTCTCCAATTCACACCACGTTAGCTTGTTACTAGTACTATTTTACGCCATGGACAATATTATACTTAATACTTTTATTTTTACACATTTATAGTATATATGTAGTATATAGTATATAGTATATAGTATATAATTAAAAATGTATATATTATATACAGTTTTAATTCTTTTATGACTATTCCGTACGGTAATTTAGTTGGTATATTATGTGATAATTATTTTTATTAGTTCTTAAAATCACTATTTAATGATTAATTATTTCATCGTTATTTATTTTCTGTATTAATGTGAGAAGGACTTTTATATGGCCTAGTCATGAGACCACGATCGGCGTGCACTAGAATTATAATAATAGTCGGTTGTTCCGAGTCTCCGACACATGGTTGAATAGTGTTCACGCTATGCTCCTGTAACATTGTCGTACACGTTATACGATGGACATGCACCACGGAAATAGCAATATGTACATTAAAATAAAAACGATTTAACGTATACACGGGTCCCATATTTCATTTTTGTTATTCTAATCGTTCGATATCGGTATGAGATGTACATCACCATTTACTACTTTTACAATGTGTCATTTCGCGATCGCCTCCGCAACTTCCCAAGTCAGAACTGCATCTATATCAGTCATCGATATCCAGTGGTGCCAAACTCCTCCTAAGAAGTATTGTTAAAACAATAGTTTAAATAGAGTGTTGGTTGTAGAGACCTAGACCCAAATGGTCATTATGACCATCTAGGGATCTAAAGTGATTAAGATTATTAATTTTGGCAGTCAATACTATTATGACTAAAACTTCAAAAAGCTGTTCGTATGACGTAATACCATTAAGTGATGATATAGTATAATTATTGATTATAAAAAAAAATATAATTGAATAGGTAATTAAATAAAATTTAGTAAATAATTGTATTCTGTAATCAATGATATAATAATAACATTTACATTTTTAACGATATATTAGTTTTACTATGTTACTATTACAATCTACTACACTAACAGTTGGTGGTTAACGATTTCTGAAAAGCTGTTCGATATTTCAAATAAAGTAAAAATGATGATAATGTGTATTCATAACCTCCACGGATTCGGTTGGAACATTTTTGTAGGTGGTAACTTCGGAAAAATATATTTGACAATAGTACTTTGCTATGTAAAACTTGACGTCACTGCCGGTATCAATTGCACTGTGAACCGATCTGGAGTGGATAAGTATATACAATTATTGTTATTGAAAATCTATTGTCGGATCAGTACAAAATCAAAATTAAATTATTATGATTATTATTAAAAATATGACGTCATATTCGACGTACAGCCATAAAAGTGACTTTTTATATTAATGCATCTTGTTTTTTTATTATTATTATTTAGTCGGAAAATTACGCCCACTAAGTTTTCTCTGCATTAAATTAAAACCAATATCTCTTTTCAACAATTTATTTATTATTTAAATTATATTTTCTTTTATCGCAGCATTCAACGTTTTATTTTATTCGTTGTTTTTTTTTATTTTTAATCCAATGTTCCTGTTTTTATTATGAGTTACAAAAGTCCAGGTACCCCGGTCCTTAACAATGTGCCTGGTTTGTGACTCTATTAAGAATATAGCAGTTGTCATTGGACGCTCATCTTGTGAAACCGGGATAACGATGTCACTACTATTTAGGTAAGCGCATGCGGTAGTAGAATAAAATATGAAATTTCATGCCATGTTATTGTTTACGAACATTTTAATTTTATATTAATAATTTTTAACTTGTATAGGCTTTAAATAAAATCATGCATAATAATTATACGGTTTTTTCATTGTTCCTATATTTTATTTTTTTAACACTGAAACGCAACCTTATACGATTCTTTTAACGGTATTCAAACGTGAATTAAACTCTTAAATAAATTCACGCGAATAAGCTATTTTCACGAACGATGGCTCGGTTCTGAAAGCCACTGACTTTTATTTAATGTGATCATAATATTGTAACGGGTAACCTTAATTAAACATTGCATAATATCATGCACTTTATAATAATTTTTACTTAAATACAAAAAGGTACAGTATTTTTTATTTTTTTTTTTATAAGGTCCACCCCAGCGCCATTACCAATATACATTTATAAAATGTATTTAAAAATGCGCACACAATAGTGTCACGTGTAAGTAAGTTTACATTTTATGTTAAGGTTATATGTCCTTAAACGAAATAAAATTGTGCATATTGCATTATGTACAAATACTAAACGGAGGCAACAATAATCTAAACCGTTTGAAAATATTTTTGATCTTCAATAATTTTTTACCTTATTCAAAACAAATGTACCGAAAAGGCGTTAATTATTGTAAAATTATCTCAGCATTCCTACTTCATATTCATAATAACTCAACGGCCTCAAAGTTTGATTTCAAATATATACTTTATATATACTTGAATTTAGTATGCACTTGTCAAGTTAACGTTATACTATATTTATCAAAATAAGTCAAATTATGTATTTAACTGATTTTTTGGATGGGATTATTTTACAACTAAAATTTCTTTATGTCATGTTGACTATCCAGCGTTATCAGTATTGAGTTTTCCGTTTTCCTATTTTGCACGAAAACATCGTATTCGAAGTATTTGTGAAAAGAAAAAATCCACGTAATGGAGCATCGATGGTGATAATATAACATTATAATATTATAACAACGATCGTATGGCGATAAAAAAAAAAAATTATTATTAAATATTATTATTATCATTTTTTGATGTATACATATTTAATAAACACAACACATACACAAATATATTTAAGTATATATATATATATATATATATATATATATATATATATATTTATAAAAAATAATTTTTAAAAAATTGTTAACTTTGACTGTACTTCTATATAGTGGTTAAATGGTGGGGGACGGAGTAACCCTTCTTATTTACAGTAAGATTATGCGTCCCCTTTAATTTAAGTCTCCAAAGTCTGGAGGTACGCTTAAGAAAAATTAATTTTAATTTTAAGTAGTATGTTAATTTTAATAATTTATTAAATGGCTTACATAGACACACCCATTGATTAAATATCGAATTTCTAATTCATATTTTATTTCGCGCGAATAATCTCTACGTTTCTGGTGATGGTTAAGTTTAGTGCGATAAGCGATTATTATATAATAAATTATTGTGTTGTAGTGTGTAATCCACATTCACGCTGTGTCTTGTTATAGATACACCGGTCACCGAGAAACAAAATAATATAACATAAATTATAATACTATTGATATTTAATGCAATAATATTGATGTGATATTCAGAATGGCTGTAATAAATAATAGTAACTAATGAGTAATGACTAATAAACAATATTATTTTAATATCTATCAGTTGGTAAGTTTTAATTTTTTGTTTTTAGTGGTTTCTGAAAAAAATGGTTAGATATAGAGTTTGGATGAAAAACTCAGGAACGCTCCTCAATTGTTGATGAAGTTAGTCCCTCCTCAACATTTTTCCCACTTTAACCACTGTTCCACATACATAATTTTCTATATCGTTGTCATTATAAATATCATTGTCTTCATACCACCATGACCGGTTCAGCAGTGTGACTTGTGAACACACGTAATATTTATGAACGAACTTATCTTTGACTCCTGATAGATAATAGCCGCGCGTGGCGCGATTATAAAATATTTAATGTCTAATAAGGAAATGCTTACAACATCGTACATTGCATTTTGATATGATTTTAATTAAAAGCGTATGCACCAGTTATTATAGTTCAATAAATAACATAATTGTAGAAGGGTTGACGACGGGGAGGATAAGAACCTTCCTGGACTTTGTATAAGTTAGCGTATTTGAGATTATAATACTTCAAATATTTCTATAAGAATTATTTAGAAGTTCAAACGAAATGCTTGCGTATAATCATGTGATACCAATAATTCGTACACCTACCTTTAATGTAGAAAACATGTGCGTGAACATTGCCGCGGAAGCATTTCATCTTGGTTTTAAATATATTATACCCTTTGACGGTGTAATATAATCAGAAATCGAAGTAGTGGGCGAGAGAAATGCGGAGGAATGTCGTCCTTCTGCTATTTTTATATATACTTTCTGTCGCTCTACATATTTATTTTTTTTTGTTAAACTACCCAAACCTTTATAAATGGATCTAGAGACGCCATTGGGTAAAGCACTTAGACGAGTGCATAACACGAACAATTGTTACCGCGGTGAGTGAATTCTTCATAAATCTTTGCATGGTCGGCGCAATGTTCGTGGACAGTAAATTATGCGAACGCGGGGACACGCGAACAATTCGAATTTCTAAATGTTAAATTAGATACGAGAAATATCGTTGTTTGTTTGAAAACTTGAATTAGACAAATATAGATTAACTCGATGTTGTAGGGTATTGTAATTTATTTCCATAAACTATCTGTTTTACAATACGAATAATGTCCCGAGTTACTCTTGAACTGCGAAAACAAATTTACTCGTGACATAAGAAAAAATTAAAATCAAACCAAAATTAACTTTTTAACTCGTTAATGCGTACATTAATTTAAACGAGCTTCGGTTTTACATAAATTATGCATTTATGCAATTTGCGTGCCGTGTAGTCTTATTGTTATATAGAAAAAAATGTATATGATGCAAAACCCTTGAACTGTGCGAGTCAGCGAATTATTTTATTTTCAACTTTAATTTTTAAATTTGATGACAGATTTTTATAATATTTAAAAGTAATAATAATTAATTATTTTTAAACAGTAAGAAAACCTTTTAGCATCTTTATTTCATGAATAAAAAACTTATTTCTCTTTAATATTACACGAGTGCCACGACTAAAGTAACATTGGTAAATTTTTCGTGGGCGTGAAAAATAACTAACTAACGCACTGTGTTCATTCCAATGCTTTTCAAAATATATGCCTTCACAAGTCAATTGTGGTGTACATGTACTTAATTCAAAATTATTTCTCATTAGAATATTTTTAGGTATTCTTGTGTTTATCCTTATTTTCTTCCATTGTGTATTCAAACTCGATCGTTTAATAACACAATGACAGATTTTCCGACATCTTCTGTATGTTTTACTTTAAAATTCCTTCGATGGCTACTAGAAGATGTGCATTGCTAACGTATTACTCATTTGATATTATAATATATTATTAAATTGCTAAAGCAAATAGTTGTATTAAGTTTCAACATATATGAAATGTTGACTTAATCGATGCGTTTTCAAACACTAAAATCGATTTTCAAAAGTACAGTAAAAATCTGATAACTATGTTAGAAAAATATTTGTGAAATAATATCACTGCCAACGTTTGTCAATAATAATTTCGCTAAAACAATACTTAATATTATGTTTGACTATCAGGTCAAATACAGAACTTGATACTACTTTCAAGTTCATTTGAACCATTATGTAGAACATTTTTTACAAGAAAAAAATGTATACAGATATGACAATAAAATACCTACATTATTAATGCCGTTTAAATGTTAATAATAAGGGCAGTGGACTTATAGCATTTGCATATTTTTTTTGCACAGTCACAAAAATAGCAGAGTAAGAAATAAATACGTTTCATGCTTCCACAAAGCTAGTTTTGAAATTTGATTGTGCATATAAATGCATATTTTGCGGTTTTTTGGTTTTTTAGGCATATTTCTTCCATTTTATACTTTTAGATGCATATTTAAATAATTTAACATTTTACCAATATTTTTCCATCGAAGTTTTTAATTATTTATTTATATAACCAAATTAACATTGAATTTATAAATAAATTATTAATTATTATTAATTATTATAAATAAATTATTTGAATTTATAAATTTTAAATTTTAATCATAATATTAATATGGTTATTGACTAATCCCAGACGCATGTTTTTCCTAAAAACTCGTCTTGACTCTCGAGAGTTGCCAATTAGATTGATTGTCGAGTTATTAATTATTTTTATAGACAGATAAGCACAAAATATCGATACGGACAATGGAGACACTTGTACGACTGTCGTTGTAATTTATATAATTATTTGTAAAGAAGAATTATTATTTTTTGTTCAAAAATATTCATTTTAAAATGCATATTTTATGTTTTGAAGTGCATATTTTGAATGCATATTTTGTATATTTAAGTGCATATTTGGTGATTTTTTAGAGTTACAAGTCCTCTGCCCTATTAATAATATTTGGTAAAAATATTCCAGGTTTGACCGCATTTCAATATCCTAGAAAACGATTACATCGTTGTTTAAACCACTAAGCGACAAGGGAATATTAATTGTTATTTTTAAAATTAAATGAGGAATACGAACAAATAATTTGATGTTCCTCGAATGATGGAGGGTTGTCCGACTGCCTACGTATGTATAGTCAATATTCATCCTTTGTATAAACGTAAATCGTATTACTCAGAGGCGTGCTCAAGCTTTTTATTTTTAATGGGCGGAGATAATACAGTTTCATAAAAATACGTTGTAAGCATAACAATGTTCTCGTCGTCACCGTCACCATCATGTTTTCCGAAAATAAATAATCAGTTGAATTCATAAATATTCGATTGGTGTTGCAAACAAATTTACTCGTTTTTGGTTCGAAGTAAAGTAAATCCAATCGATTGATTTATAATTTGTTTTCCATTCTTCTGTAAAACATTTTCCGCGGCAGTAATAGTCATATTTATCTGTTGACAAGGAAATTGAACGGATATTATTGAAGTATTAAGTATAGTGTAAAAACAGAAGCGTTCATGTGTGTTATTACTTGGCTTTTAAACATCGCTCTTTTTCGGCGATTCCCGAACATGAAGTACTTACTGCGTGGTTAAATACTGTGATATTTAATGTTTTAAAAAACTATTAAAACGGCTTCTTTGTGCTGGACTCAAGCATATTTTATTAGATTCCAAAGTATATTCTTATTTTCTTATCCCGTAACTTTACTAGCAGTAGTAGCTCGTATTCGAATACTTTCTGAGGCACAGCTTTTTTTTTTTCTTTTAATGCATCACTCATCATAACTTCTAAATGTGACCGTTAATGTTGCGTTCACGTCGTATTACACCAGTAGTAATCGGTGCTCGGAAAGAGTAAGTTTCATTGCGCACGCGACAACCGAACGGGACGAAATTTTCGAAATGAAAAAAAAAAAAACCTATTTCAATCCAATGAGAGACAATCTGGCCATAATCGTAACGATTCACGTGCACCTCGTTTGAACGGTGCTCATTTATATAGTGGGAGGGGAGGGGGTACGATAAACTTTTCCTTCCCTCCGGAAAAACGGTTATAACTTAATAAACACTACTGTCACGGGTACGAAAAAATGCGATCACCTCCACCCTGCAGGATCAAGTGCATCCACGGGCGCCGGCCACGCACCACGTCCGTCTGGAACGAAAACAGAAACAACGGAACCGTTACGAAAAACAAGATGGTACACGACCCCGCGGGATTCGTGGCGTACTTGTACACACTTGCGCGGCGTACACTCACTCGTGTTCAGATATAAATTTTAATCTCGGCGGTGCACGTACGTGCGGCGTATGGACTTTGCACGAGACTCGCGTGCGCGCGCACTAGTCGTCGCTTTAGCGAAGTTTATAAGAACTCGAAATAACTTTTCTCCGTCGGAGTGCACGTGTGTGTGTGTATATGCGCTTGTGCACGCCTACGTGGTATTCAAGTACACGCGGTAATACCGTTGAACATTTATTGAAACAGATCGCTATTTGTACAAGATACTTTTCGCGCGGGGGACGGGGGGGGATTAAGAATTCAGATTTAGCGTCGTCACCGTGTAATTTCGTTAACCAACTTTTACGCGCGTCGTATGGAAGTATGTGTGTATACGTGCACAACGCCGACCGCGAACGGTAAAATATTTTTTTTTAACGACACGATATTAATAGAAAGAATGAAAGAAAAGAAACCGAACTTCGGATCGTTGTACGACTGTGACGAATCGCATGTATTGCGTTATCGTAAACGCCGAGCATCCCGTTTCATTGGCATGCGATATTGTTACCTACGCAAGGCCTTCACTCTTCTCCTGAGAACAAATGTGAACGGTTGGGCGATTCGGGTATATTCGGAGCAGTGTATGGAATAGCTCTGTAAATAAGTTTTATAGCGCCGACAGAAAAACGATGGTTAATAAAATGTCTGTTATTTTGTACGCATATTTATATAAACGTAAGAATAAGCATTTTAATTTGTATTTAAAATTGTATTGTATATAAAAACATACATATATTATTAATTGTTTTTAAAAATTTTAACCGTTCTTATACATTTTTTATGTTCTACAATTTCCGATAATCCGTCTGCAGCAGGGTCAAGATAGATGGTGACGGATAATTGAGGTAGACTAATTAAACAAAAAACACCAATTTTTATATTTATAGATATTAAATAATATTTTTTATATTAAAAGTATTAATATATTTGATGATTAAATACAATTTTTTGAAAAAATAGTTATTTTTTTGTATGAACTATGGACTTTTTTCATAAAAGTTTTTTTATACTTCTTAGTAACATTAGACTGGACGAATTAGCTTTAAATTGTATCCCGTACCAATATATTTGGTGAAAATGTCATGTACAGTTTGTTGACTTATGCATGGCTCATCTTCTTCATAGGTATTTTCACAGACATTTTCTTCTGTAATATTAGCGATAATTCTATTATCACTTAGCAACTCGTAATCTCCGTCAAAACGATCTATATCTTACCGGTATAAAGTATACGTACGTAGAGGTACATAATATTTTTATACACATTTAATAGTAAAGCGTAAATGATGATATGTTGCACGAAACACGAAACAACTAATCTATAGATAAAAATAAATGCGATTATAACGGTAGACGACGTAACTATAGCAGGAGTTGACGGATGAGAGAGAGAAAGGGATAATAATAATACAAGGTTTTATTGTACGTAAAGGAAAAAAAAGATACCCAGGAGGATTTGAATACCCCATTTCCTATATGTAGGCCAATGATTCAACTTCTTAAAATCCGTTATCGCTGTAAGTTCTTTGAGTTCTACGCTAACACCATTTTACGATTATACTGCTCCTGTTAATGCCAGCGAAAATTGTTAATTAAATATGACGGGTAGTACCGCCGCATCGATAGGTTTCATCTTAACGGGTGTAAGTTTGATTAGCAGGCTCATCCAAGAACGAAAATACTTGTTCATCATATGGTGTTCTTGAAATTAGTTATTTGTGGTAAACTGTGGTTTTCAATCCGATTATTTTTCGTGATGGTGGGGAAATCACGGATGGGCCCGAGTGACTGGATAAGTTTCTCTTGTTTGATTTGGCATTTTAAATTCTTTACAGATTTGCATCATTTAGTGACATCGAGCTTGAAGACTTAGTGATATTTTCGTTTACGAGTTAAATCGAAACCAAAAAACTGGTGGTTGTTAAATTTTTGCCATTTGAAAGCGCGAATGTTAATTTTAATATTTAATTGGTTTATTAATTATGATGGTCAGCTTTATCGAAATAGTCACGTTGATAAGAAGCGATGCCAGTATTAGCTGCAAGAAATTTCTCGACACTATTGTAGCCCCTACACCCCCAGTAGCATGATTTCAAGGGAGGGGTTCGGAATGCGACCACCTCTCTTAGAAAAAAAAAGTTCAAAAGCCATAAATGATTTTCTACAGAAATACAGAGACAGAGAAAATTCATTTTTATCATGTGATTATAAGTAACTCATAATTTGTATTCATATTAATTTTAGAATAATATAATTATTAATTCATACTTTAAATGTATTTTTTTTATAATATTATAAAATCACATATTTTTCAAAAAAATTAAAATATTTGCTCCATATAAAAAAACACCACTGTACAAATTTACACACAGAAGAAATTTGTCACTATCCACTATTACAGGTTTAGTTCATATTTAAGTAAGAATATGAACATGTGCGATTTTGTGAACCAAGTTTTGGTTTTGGATATTCCTAAGTAAAACGAAAGCCATAATATATTGAATAACTTCTTAATAACTATTTCAAGTACTTATAATAATAGTTTATTAGATTTTATTTCAACCTCCACTGCAAAACTCTAAGATTCATAATTTTTCACCTGGGAGGGCTAATGAAACATTTACTAAGTTAGTTATTAAATTAAATTAATAAACAAATAAAATAATTTTCGGAAAGAAAATATTAAATGTTATGAAAAAAATGTTTTTGCACGCAAATGAATGGTAAAAAGGTAAATGTGCACAAATGAGTTGTAACTTGTTAATTTAAAAAATCAAATATTACACAATGCGGATAAAATTAATTAAATCGAATAACGAAAGTCACGCACACAGCGTTACGACACAGGTGTTCACTGAACAACAGCCAGCACGGAACTAAATACAATTTTAAATCATTTTATGGTTTTCTTTTGTTTATATATATACATGAAAACGTGTAGGGAATGTGTACTCAGAGACGTGTAGGTTGATTGAAAGCTTGCTTCACCAATCCGCGGAGTTCGATCGGATTCGCAGCGTCTTCGTATCAGACGACCGGTAGTTTTTCGTAGTATCGGGGCGCGAGTCAGTCCAAACAGGTCCATAACACTTTGGAATTGTTAATGAGAAACATTCCGTCCAATGGGTAACAGTGAACGGTTATTTTTTGTCGGCAAGATTTGGCGGAAGCGTGTTCTGTGATAGTTGACACGAAAACTGAGGCCGGTGTTTGGTCTTGGACCCGGTAAAGTTCAGAGTATTATGTGTATTAAGACGAAAACTTCCGATCAATATGCATTAGATTTAAACAGGCAATCAGTGATTTTCAGATAAAGCATAGGCAGTGCCGTCGTTAGCGGACAGGCGACACAGGCAATTGCCTAGGGCCTCGCACTTGAAATAAATTCGGGGGTCCACGATTTGTCAAGTCGGAGTAGATGTATTTAGATGCAAGGGAATCGTACTGCTTTTGTTTGGGGCCTCGCAAAAGCTTGCGACGGCACTGAGCACAGGGACGAGTGTGAGCATGTCTTACAAAGGTAGTGTAGTGTAGGTGTACTCGGTGTGTTTGATGTGATGTGCCATAGATATTATATCTTGCGACAAACGTAACTCTCCGATAGCGTCTGAAGTATCAACCAGCTTTTCATATTAAAATTAATGAAATCCGAGTTGCTGTGTCAATCCATGCTCCGTGCATGCAAATTCTATCGTACGACGAAAAGGCGCAAGAAACATTTTGATCGAGAAAATACCTTTATCATTACAGCTTTTGGAATAATATCGTACATTAATTTTCAAATAGCAACCGTCTTTTCAATTTCTGTTCCGTGAAATATTAATATAAATTCACAATTGCAAGATCGTATTGTTATTCATCGGGTGTTCAATAGCATTGCAATGATTTTAAATTAAACCCCGAGGAGTAGCGTGCAGAATGTACGAACAGTTCTTCGAACGCGTTTCTTTACCTCCTAAGTACGAGCTTCAAAAAATTAAACCGTTATTTTGATACTGATATTAAATGTATGTATGCCTATTGTGTCAAAATATTTGGGGATTTATTCCTTTTGAAGATTAAAAATTCAAATTGAAAGTTGTCATTTGAATATCTGATATATCGGCTTCGTGTTCATTTTAATAAAGAACTACACGTAGTCGACAAAAAATGAAAAAAAGATAAAGAATTATACATATTATGTATCTTATTATATACAAAAGTCGAGTCATTAAAAAATCCCTATGTGTATACAGTTTTTTTTTACTTTAGAATATTTACTCGTTGAAAAAATACAAACAATATAAATTGTTATTATGTTCTTTTAGCTGTTCAAATCTATCATTTACAATATTTATAGCTACATCAAGTGTAAAGTGATACAAATGTATTTTGAATCGGGTCAATAACTGGTCCATTGTTGTGTTCATATTCAAAGTGTTTACGAATACGTCGTGGTTTAAATCTACTCTACGAGTTCTCAAAAACAGATTCTACTCCCATTTCCGTTGCAAGTGCTGTTGAATATATAACAATTTTCTCAAAAGATTCTTCTGATCTTAGTTCGTTTTTAAATGTTTAAATTTCAAATTTTTGAAAATGCTCAAAGCTAAAGATAAGTCAAAATTTGATTTTTACATTAATTTATTGATTGGATTTATATGATTCAGTATGTCGTACTAAATGACAACAGAACAAATACATTTAAACGTTTATATGAGTTTACATAAACATTCCGCTTCATGTTTAACCATAAGATCTAAATTTATATTTTCTGATATTTCAAACAAAGCATCATAGATTTCACCTATGTAATATCGAAACGGTTTAAGTGTATCTATTCGACTTTCCCACCGGGTTTGACTCAATGGTTTGAGAGTTACTTCTTTAACATGTTTTAAAAGAATTTACCAACGAATAGTTGAGGCAGAAAAAAAGTTGAAGACTTTTTGAATTATATCAAAAAACACAACAGCTTCTTTTAAAGATTTTGCGGCATCATTTACAACAAGATTTTAGGAACAAAAAATGCACATTAATTAATATTTCGAATGTGCTGTTGGACTCCTGAGTGCACACCTTTCATATTGGCTCCATGGTCATATCCCTGTCCTCGCATATTACTCAAAGGTATATTCAGCTCACGTAATGTGTTTAAAAGTACATCACATAGATTTTCGCCAGTACTACTTTCAACTGAAATAAAACCAAGAAAATGTTCACGAATGGTAAATTTTGAATCTTCAATTGACACAAAACGAATAATAATAGTCATGAGATCCGAGTGACTTATATCAGGAGTGTAATCTAGTATAATACAATAATACTTCGCTTCGCTATCCATAGTAACTATGCGAGACTTAATAGACTGAAATAATAAATCAATCCTCTCATTTTGAATATATTTTCCTAAATAATGGTTTATTTATTTTTTTACTATTAATTATTTTTCTTACATGTTCAGCCATCACAGAATCATACTTAGCAATAAGTTCAATTAATTTTAAAAAATTCCCATTATTATTTTTGAGTAACTGATCAGATGATCCACGAAAAGCTACATTTTGATGACCAAGAAATTGTACTATCGACATGATACGTTGTAAAACTTCATTCCAATGCCTTCACTCGGATGCTATACGTTGGTTTACGTCATCAATTGTTTTTGTTTTTTTTTAATCTCAATGACAATTCTAGCCAAGTACTATATGCGGTAAAATTATTTTTTCATGTTTCATGTCCTTTTAACACTTGTGCACAATGCCTCCAGTCATTATACCTATCTAAAGTCAACTTAGAGTTTGAATTATCAAATAGTTGACAGCAAAAACAAAATATTACATTATTGGAAATAGAGTATACAAGCTATGTCATTGTGACATTTTCTCCTACTTCGTTTGTAATGAAATTGTATGAATTTTCGTCCTTGATCATCTGTAGGAAATATAAAATGTGCATTAAACGGAGCAGGAGGACCCTTTTCAACCAAAAATGTTTTAAAGTCGGTATTAATAATTAAAAGCCATTCAGTAGGATCTGTACTGATATTAATTAAAGGACTAAAAGAATTTCGGTCAATATTTTCTGTTAAACTTTTGGCTACAACAGTTTCAGAAGGTACAGTGACACCTTCAACTGAGAAAGAGTCAAAAATCTCATTGGTTTGTACTACAACTACAGAATTTGAAATACCTAATGAAGAGGAAGAACCCGTTACAAATGTCTTGATAGAATTAGACTGTTCTTTAATTTCAGCTTCTTTTTCATGTTCTCTTTTCTTATATTCTGCGCCTGAAAGTCGTTGTCTACCATCTGACATAGTGCAGCTTCTTTAAATTTTACTATATAAATAAAAAATGTGATTTGTAAAGTAAGCAAAGTAAGTGACCAAAACATGAATAGATAATCTATTATTAGTCTGTATTTAATATTTGTTGCCGAGATACTTAAAAATTGACAATTGTAATTTTCTAATAAAAATTATTTCGAATATTTTATCGAAAAAAAATTGATAGTTTTTAAAAAAGAATAACTTACTAACATTTTTTAAATATATATTTATGACGTATGTAATACGGTTGAATTACATAAAATAGGAACACATTGTATGAAAATAATACAGTTTTTCAAAACCCCATATAATACAATTATTATTATTGACTACCTATACTAAAGTCAACCCAAATAATAAAATAATAATGTAGCTATTAGGTTTTTTATTTTAGAAATCAAACATTCACTTGCTAAATATCTTAGATAAAATATAATTTAATTCATACGTAGGTTACGTACATTCAAAATTTAAAATCAGATATCGGGATGTATTATTTCTTAATTTTCCATTGTATTCAAATAAATTACCTATTATATATTAATAATCTTACAGTTATTTAAAATAAGATAAAACACTCACCAAATTATAAATATGACGAATTCAATGTTGATCGACTAAATAATATGCATTTTATAATCGTTGACGCTACGACTCGTTAACGGTTGACAATAGACTACGCATAGTTCGATAGAAGTCACTTGTCACAACTCACAAGCCTTAGTTTTTATCGCTGATAATTATTGATTATTGTACATACGTTATTGGGGAAGTTTATCGTGAATTGATTCGGTTCATGTTAGCTAATTGGAAACAACAAAGATTATCGCGAAACACATCGAGAAACAATGCTAATGGGTAGCACATTATATTATCTATTAATAGTACTTACTTAGGTACTACATAAAATGCACAGGACCGTTCAAAATAATATAATAAGCATTATTTTAATTTTAGATTTACAGTGATTAATAGTGAAAAATACATATTTTTATTTATGAACAATGCCGCCCCTAAAATTCCAAATAAATTGCCGCCCTGTGCGGTCGCACGTGCCTTCCGCCGGCCCTGTCGATGGCATCAACAACTACTTGCATTTTTGTGTAAATAACAACGATCTGCGTTCAAATCGTTTTTCGAAATCGATAATATTATCACGTTTAAATTCAAATATGTCATACGTACAGCACTATACCAAGTGCGCCGATAGATTTAGAGTGAAGGCAATCGCGGAATTACTGTACATTTTTCAAATCCTATCGATGACTGCAAATTGAAATTAATATTAAAAAACAAAAACAAAATAAATAAATAAATAAATAAAAACATAATGACATTAATAATAAGAAAACCTTTTCGTAATGTCGTATAGGGTTGTTCAGATCTTATTGGCCTTATTGTCCTCATCGTTATAACACTCGCAACACCTGGAAATAGTGAGATTTTTCGTTCGAGGTTCAAACACCTATCGGCCATGTGTACTATTGATCGTGTGATGTCTTCTATATACGTTCAACGCATTATCTTCACGTGGGTTTCTTCGTACAGCCGTTGCTCTTGTATACAGAGTGTGCTCGACGATAACGGATACACGTAGTGGCGTAGCGTGAGTTTGGAGGAAACGTAAGCGGAAAAATATTTTTAATGAAAATTTATTAGTAAATCTGCTAGATTTCCATGAGAAAAAAATTGTACGTAAAACTATTTTTAACACAGCGAACCGAGGTTTAAATGTCAAAAATTAAAACATAAATTATAATATCGTCCATGTCGAATGTTCTTGACATTTTTTCGGTATTGCCTTCAATAATTGAAATAACAATTACAACAATTATTGTTCCGTAGTGGTTATCGGAAATAAAAATAAAATACGGGCCATCACACGTCCATACGTAAATAATGTGGCACTGTGATGTATGCAAAATCACGAGTACTTACGAATAGTGTGTAGAAGGGTTCCCACGTCGAACGTGTATCGCATCAGCAAGTTCACGTAAGCAGTTTCGAAACACGTTACACGACGCGCAAATACCAAGTATTAAACTCTAATGCACCAGCAGAATGAATATTGATTTTCCACCGTCAACAGCGACGGCCGACGATCACAGCATTGCCGTATTCGTTCAAACAATGTTGTCTTCGTAAACATATTTATTGTTTTACTATTGTTAAAAGTATTAAATTAATCAATTTGAAATCATCACCACAATAATAGCGTTGAAATTTTCTGTAAACAGTGTTTACGCGGACGCTATAAAATAGTATTTGGGAATATTTTCGGGTATTTTTTCTGGACGGATAAGAATACACGCACGTTGTTCAAATTTCCAACAATTCCTTTCTCCGTGGCCGCGAAGTATAAACGTTTCTTATTTTTTTTTTTTTTATATCCGCTGTAGGAAAGTATTATACCACCGGCTAGCTATTCGCCTCGAAGAGCGGTTTGAACACGCTCGATTTGAGCGGATCGCAAACGTGCGGTCAATCATCCGACATCATTTGGCGGCACTCCGACGAGCGAGTGCTCCACAAGATCCGCGGATTGCATTTCGTCGGGGTTTCGATTTCACAGTTTTCGACCGCAAACCACCCGCGCTTTTGCGACCGACAAGACGTGCGCCAAACGGTCTTCCGAAAACGTAAGTGCCTGGACGTCACTCAAATCCCGTACGACCAGGAGAGCGACTCGCCACTCCGGACTGCCGTCGACCGCGGTCGTTCGCGCCGCACGCAGCTGAATTGCGCTTCGATTATGGAGCACACGAGTTTCGGATCGATGGCGGCTATAATATGGCGGAATATGGTTTCGAAGGAAAACACGCCGTATGATATTTGCATAATGTCGAATCGAACGACGAATGAGCGAGATGGACAACGGGCAATAAATTAACGATTCGGTTGCACGCAGACGGTTAGCGCGCACGTACTCCGGACGAGGACAATAAAACGCACTCCGCGACGTCGCGTATGCAGATTAAAAGGGTTTCGCGTGCATTGCGTTTATAATAATAACGTACGTTTACACCGTGCGCGCGCGCGGACGGGGAAATGTTTTTTTTTTTAAATGTTTTGCCGACCGCGTGGGAGGACACGCTCGGATTACAGTTTTCGGCGAGCGTGAACGAAAAACAAAAACCCGGTCTCGAAATGACGGTTCCGATTTCTTTTCTCCCCCGTCTAACCCTCGACCTCGTGACGGTATCCTCAGCGCATCGTATTACAATATTCCGTGAAACGGTATCGCTAGTGTAGTACTTCAACAACGCGTACCCGTGGCCGCGGACAGTGCAACTACACGACAACGCGCACGTGGACTCACGCGGTATATCAATGGACGCAACTAGTGCCGAAACATTGGGGTTGCTGAAATCGTCGAAAAAAGAAAAAAAATCAATCGCGTTTCGATGTAATTATTACATGCATTGACCCGAGGTGCCAAATAACCTTTCGCGTGACTATGATTGAACCGTACGGTGCGTTGAACACGCGTTTTTGGCAACGGCGGCTGAGCTTTATCGTTGCACCGTTGTAAGCGACAATACTGTCACGTCGAAAACAACGATCGACTTTTTGCGATTTCACTCGTTTCCGGAATTTATTTATTTAATATTTCATTGTTCAAGTCTATGCGTTCAAATTTTCACCGGACTTCATTAGCAAGGGCGGAACTAGGAGGAGAAAGACGGGGATTCATCCCCGGGCGTAAAATTTTAGAGGGTGTAATTTTTTTATTATATGTATACAGTAAATACATATTTTTCTTTCATAACGATAATGTGTTTAAGACTCGATAAGTATGATTGTATGCTAATTACAAGAAAAAATTATACGAATGGGTATTTGATACTTTGTTTATGATAAGGCGTATTTTAACATTTCTCCCGGGCGTAAAATTCCTAGTTCCGCTTCTGTTCATTAGTCCGCGGAATTCATTACCACAGACGCTTCATGTACACGGTTTACGTTTAAATTCGTATTTATAATGCGTACATGCACACATATATCATATATATATATAGAATTATTTTAATGATTTATATTTCGGTGTTACAAATTTGAAATTGATAATAATTAAATAATTGAACACATTCTGTGACTTAATATTTTTCATTAGAGGACTGTGGGTATATTTGGGCAGGGCTTCGACCTCCACATTTTTCACTAGTTACGCCTTTGATGAGATGGCTCATAGGTTCATAACGATATACATTGAGGGCGAGTTTGTTTAATTATTTATCGATTTTTATTAAATATAAATAACAATTAAAAGGAATTATATATGTTCAAATAATAATACAATATATATATATATATATAAATATAATAATCGTTTGTTCTTTCTTCATCCCTCAGAGATGCGTGTACTCAAACATAGAGAGCTTAAATTATTACATAATATATAGTATATAACACTTGCGTTACATAGAATTATGCCCTATATTTACATTAGAAATAAAAAATAATAATACATTTTTTAAGTAGAAAAAAATTAATTCGACAAAAGAATACATATATATATAAAAAAAAAATCAAGGATATGTCACGGGGAATGTGTTGTTCGTATGCCGTAATACTGGTTGAGTACAATCGTTATTGTAGTAATTATTCGATTGATAATTGATATTATATAAATATATACGAATGTAGTTTATATAAAGTAGAACGCTTTGTGTTCAATACGTCGTATCCGTTTGAGCGCGACAAACGTTTCGTTTTGTTCGAATGACAGTATACGCACGTTGATAATGATAATAATAAAAACAGAACGGTCCACGAGAGATGGGGTGGAGGTATCGCAATGGGAAAAATTTTGATCAACAAAAATAATAATTATAATAATAAGAGGTAATTCTAATAAATTTAGTTTCGTTAGAAGTCTTCAATGCCTCATGCGACTGTCCTCGGTGGCCAACGTCGCGTTGTAGTTTTCAAATTGCCACATTTGCTTGGACAACGTCACGTCACATTCTTCCATGAGCAGCTTGTCTTTGGTTTCGTTAATGGCCAGACACTTTCTACTGCTACCGTGCCGCAATTGTTTGGACTGTGAAAATAAAAATAAACAAAAAATAAAATCAATAAAGGATCCGATGATTTCGACCAAAAACTAGCTGTTACTAAACGGTAACACTCGACCGACTTGTATTGAAAAAAGTTTGATTTTTTAATTTTAATTCGCGTCTTATCCGAGGTAAATTAAACACAATTGTATTATAACAAATTCCTAACACATAACGTTTAGCTGTTAACATAAAGTTTAAACATATTTTATAAAACTATACAGGGTTAAAGTTATAAACTATCGGGGTTGCACAAAAAATAATTTTAATAATTTTACGTTATTTACGTCTGTCACAAGTATATTGTATGAATCGAAATTCTGTTTTACAACACGGAAATTATTTAGCAAGGGGCACGTCATATTATAATAAAGTCAGATTTCAAAAGCAAGACTTAAAAGTTATTACACCTTTAGTGTAACACCAAGTTATTACAGTTTAGGTATGTAAGCATTTTTTTTTTTTGTCTTTTAACATAATGCCTTTGGTTTGACTATATTCAATGAGAATTATTTTTATGTATATGTTTTAGACCTTTTATAGATTAGAAATGTATAGAAATTTTGTTTGTAGAACCTTGCTCCAACTCGTATATAGGTGTACAATTTACAAATGTTATGAGTGGAATGTCCGAAATGATGACTATAATATACGAGTCAGTTATATATATATGAGCTCTCTCAGTTACAAATAATAAATTCGTGTCTTCTTGCGTCTAGTCTACAAAATCCTTTTTTACAAAATTAACGAACGTTTTATTTTAATTGAATATTATAAGATATATTTCTTCGTTTCGAATGGAGGGGAAACAATTAAAATTATTAGTCTTTGAACAACGGTACGGTGAAGGTGTCGGGAGGAGTGAAATGTAAACCTCATGTTTTTTCACGGTTACTCAAATAGATAATTTAAGCTGTATAAAAATAAAATTATTAATCTCCATAAAATGTTAAAGTTGAATATAAATGTTTTTATAGAGCATAAGATTTTTTATCCTATTTTGTTAACGACGCCGTAATACTTTTTAATTACATTTGAAATGGCGATTTTTAGTAAAGTTTCGTATTTATTTAATTATAATATATAAATTATTAATTAAATATTTAATGGAAAAAAAATAGAAGAATACAAAAAAAAATAAATAAATCTGAGTATAAAAATATATACATGAAAATGAAACTGTATATTTTGAATTATTGTTATCACAAATTTTATTATATATATAAGACAAATAATTGCAATTTTAAACTTATCGCAAGGTCCACATCTAAAAGTGAATCGATTCGCTTTCAATTACTACCGATTATGTTAGAAACGGTTTGGCAATTGAGAGAGGGAAAGAGAAAAATAGACAACGATGGTGAAATCCAGTATTGTCGACCGCAAAAATCGGTAATATTTTTGAACTGTCCCAAAAGAACGGGCGCGTACGACCAAAGCCTATAAATAAAACCGAGTTTATAATCGCATATAGTACACAGATTTTGTCTATTGTCTGCATACGATAATATAGTACCAAACACGATTTTGCTGGGTGTACTCGTATTTGCGGCGACATCGTTTTCCATGCAATTCATATGTGACCAATAGCAATTACATCGGGCGAGCTATATGCGGGTATTTTATATATACACATTAAAGTTTGGAGTGAAATGTCGATAGTTTAATGACACCCCGATGACCAGTAATTCGAACTATGTCATTTATCGCCTGTTTCACGATTAATACATCAACGTACAGTGTTGCAAAGGAGCTACTTAGTAATCAAGTTCTAATATGTTTTTAATGTATTATCAAAACGAATACAATATATTTATTTTTTTTTTACCTGAAATAAGTTTTAAAAAATATTCAAACGAATTATCTAGAAACATTGAAAATATTTTGATATTAATTAAATATATGTTTATCCATTTCACCGACAGTAATTTTGGTCTCCAAGTAGCTACAACACGTATTATTTTTTAATTTTAACTCAAGATGGAAAAATTGCATATTCCCTACTTCAAAGTTTGTCAATATTTGTGATTGCTTTGCATAGCAATTTTATTTAAGATGATTCTTTTAGATTATTATATGAATAATAAATAGAGACTGGCACTCTGTTAGTATAATATGGAATAAATTAAAATTAGGCGAAATGCTTATTAAAGAAATATTCATAGTCAACGAATCGATAAAAAAATAATGAAAAATATAATACGTAAACTTCAAATAAAATGTACTTGTCATTTTTCAAAGCGCTGTGGAAATACCTATATAATATCCTTAATTTAACATCTTACAATGAATGTAGAGAGAACTGATGGGCGAAATCAATGTTTTATAAAAAGTTTATTATTGTTATTATAATTTTAATTTTGTCAGTACATGGTAAAAATAAATTATATTTTCAAACATTACATCACATTGTATCATTATATATTTTATGTATATAAAATGTGTAGTGCATTGTTGAGCATGTATGAATTTAGTGTACAAAATATTGTGTATGACTCAATGTGTCCATAGAAATAGTGGATACATTTATAGATTAAATAGGGGATGGATTTATTTTTAATAAAAAAAAAACAGGAAGTATATACAAAGGTATATATATATATATATAATAATATATAATATATAATGTACAAAGGTGTTGAAATAAAATTGCATTTTTAATACTCACATGTGGATCGTAACTCCAGTACTGATTGCCCTTAGATCCATGGCATGGGTATAAGATCACGTCTAGCCCGGCATAGTCCAAACACGACTCGTCTCGTCTGATCTCACCTATTTTACTGAGCATCCAATACTAAAGGCATATAGTAAAACACACGATTAGCATAATAATTCGATATTTCTGAGGGAGAGGGAATATTTGATACGGTGAGGTACGATAGCGAAGAGGATAATTTAAATGAACATGTCGGCCAAGTACGGTAAAACCAACGATGAGGGAACACTTGGACAGTTTGTGGAAAAAAAAAATTGTTAACGGAAAATATAATACACAAACGCATATGCACACGGTAATACGTCGTTGCACACCTACACGTTCATAGATACGATACACTGCATATACGTACGTTATATACTTAAATGAAAAATAGTGTGTATGTGTGCATAAAACGTCGTGCACGTATGGTATGCAATTATATACCGAGAGTAAGAATGGAGACGATATGAGGATAACGTGCATGCATTTGTATTAGTCAAATAGCTTTGAATATTACTGTACAACACAAAATATTGTACATCGACAAAACACACGGGCATCCGTTTATTTGTCGTGTACATAACCACCGTTTTGACAAATGCAAATATAGCGTTAGAGAAGAGCAAACGTATACAGATCGCGGTTTATTGTTATTATTATTGTTATTTGTTTTCGTTTTTTGCGCGTAAAAAGTTGACAAAAACAAAAAGCGGAAGTGTCGCGCACGACAAGGAGATTATACGTCCCCCAGGCGACTTGTACTGTAATATCTGTAAATGTATATAAATATATATATATATATATATATATATATATATATATATATATATATATATATATATATATATATATAAACACATGGATGGTTTTATTTCTTCTTCGCACGCGGGAAATTACGTAAAACGTTTTGTTTCCGTGTATGAATTCAGAATAACGGAAGCGATAACAGTTTGCGAGCAAAAGAAACAAATACGTTCTGTCTAGAACACGCGTGGCGGCCGTCAAGTCCACATAAATATAACACCGGCACCACAATGTTACCACGAATTCAGAGTTAAAACGATCGGCCAATAGCGTTCCGCAGGAGGAAGACATAATACATCGTAACGCTGCGAAATAATAATAATAATAATGTCCTGTGCGCGGGATAAATTCTCGGAAAACTCTCACGTGTGGGTTGCTAAAAACAACAAAACTGCTATACGCCGCAGGGGAAACGAATATCTTTGAGATCCGAGCACATACACAGGTAAACAAGAGAGAAAAAAGAGAAAAAAAAATAAAACGACACGTGTCGTGTCGTGTGAAGTGTGTGGGCGAGTGTGGCGTGTGCGTGCCGTTGGGCATCCGAGGACGGTTGGCACGCCACTGTTAAAGTGACGCGTTCGCGTTGATGAACCCTTGTTCGAGGCCGAGTGCTCGTCTATTACAGAACGTACACGTAGTACGGAAAACGCTAAGAAAACACGTAACCACAATACGTGTGGAAGGTCGTTGGACACGGGTATTAATAATATTTACTCGATGTCCCTTGTCGAGTTCCCGTATTGTTATCATCCTTTAATTAGTTTGCTGTCAGTGCTGTAATCGTAGCTGCGTACTGTTAGCGTCAGTTCGAAAAACAAAAACCATTAATACCACAGATTGTAATAATTATAATACTAATTGTTTATATATTTTTTTTTTAACTACACATCAACTTTCAACTATTCGATATTTATATAATTCGCAAATAATTTTTTCACTTTTTTTTTTTTTTTTTTTTTACTTAATAATAACGTTCACAGACTTTTTTTCCCATCGTTAACGATCGTTAAAAGTTTTTTTCGTTGTCTTGTTCACTTAGGTGGAGTAAAGTGAAGTGTAGTATTTGTGCCCCTCTTTTTTTCAAATAGAGAATTATCATGAGTGTGGACTTCACTTCCAGTAGAGTTGGTCCTACGGGGAGCATTGTAAAGTAACCTGAACGATGAAAGAGAGAGATTACAGAATTAATTTTGCTGAATGTTTTTTTGCATTAAGTCGGCTTCGAACTGATGACTGCGATCGTCGTGACCACTACACCACACTGCCCTTAATAAATATTTTGAGTATATTTATTTTAATTGAAAAAAAGTGCATTGATAAAGCTCCCCTTACAAGGTATTGATTATACAATAACAACGTAGACAGCCAACATGAGCCGGCCGTCGACATTTTTTCTTTTTCGTCAAATTTATAATTTATACAAATACATGATGTATAAATGGATACATGTGGGTGGGCTCATATCGAAAACGTGACACCTCGAGGACACGTATTCGATGATTATTACATGCGATTCGGAAAACTGATCAAGGGAAAAACTACTATGTGTAATAGCACATACAAAAATATGCGAACGGAGTTGATCGCATGATGAGTGTTTTTACTCGCTAACTAAAAGCTTTTAATTTCGCGTAACCGGCACCAATTATAACTAACGAATTATATTATTTGAACATTTGTAGCGAATTTCTAAACAATAAATCGTTAATATATCTAACCGATGTATGCGTATACTTCATTACACCGTTTGTATGTGTGTGTGTGTATATGATTTTACCTGATTGCCACCCTGTTGGTGGCACTCCCACAAATCGACGGGCGTGTTCGCGTCACCTTTCGAGTCAACGCACATGTTCGACACAACGTTTTTTATCTATAATATCGAATTGAAAAAAAAAAAAAAAAATAATAAAACAATATTTAAACATTGATAAAATGCAGAAAAATTCAATAGCACGAACGTTACGTGGTTCAGAGATTATAAACGAACGTCTGTGCAGTACGCCGTGTACATATACATGTAGTATGACAGGTATACGTTTATATTACACATAATGGTGAGTATATTTTATAGTCACGGAGACGCATTTATGTATATATAAACATATATATATATATAGTGTAGTGATAAATGTTATCCCCTTATGAAATAAAAGTGAAATAAACGTGGTGTCGTTATATTCTTGAGAATAACAAGAGAAACGATTGTGCAAAGGATGTGCAGAAGAGGAACGTGCATAGGATATGTTGATTCGTTGTATACCGACTCGACCTCGACAATCCTTTAAAAGGCCTCTATGCCAGTAAACGAGACATATTCCCACCTGATTGCCACCCATTTTGTGGCAGGGGTACAGTCCAGCCGGTTTGTTGAGGTCGGTCTTTCTGGCCGGTGAATCCAGACAAGTTTTGTTGCCGTATCCTAAATTGCGTACCTGATTCCCAATACATAAATTTAAACATAAAACGTATAAAACATCATACATTATAAATATGCGCATTAAATATATGATTGTTTATGTATTGAACACGCCTACTAACTCGGTGTTTGCTTTAGGCTGTGATTGGTATTATTAAGAAAAATCTACATAACCGATATTATTAAGGCATTGACATTTCGAATAAGACATCGGATTATTTTCTTCGAGATCACGTAACAAATGCATAAATTGAATATAAAATAATAACTGACTGAAGTCGAGTCAATGCAGTAGAGGCCATACTATCTGCACACTGTTTTATATATTGTTAAACGAATGAATGTACAATGTCATCTGCCACAGAAATTAAATGCAATTTTACTGATTAACCTTTTGAAATTATACTATATTAGGAGACGTCACTTGTCCGAATGGTAAAGCTATTCAACACCGTTGTTTTTGATAATTTGACAATTCAATTTAAAGGTAAGCGTAAAACGAGATGAGTTTTCTATTGAAAACAGATAACATATCGAATCGTTCGAAAATAATTGTATAACATTCAATATTGTCTGTAGGGATTTGTTACATATTACATTTTATACTAAAAGATATTATATTAACTGTATTGGAAAAAAAGAAGTTCGATGTACAATAATCGGATGTACAAAGTATTCGATGATCAAAAACATGAATAATAAAAATAAAAATAAAACATTATTCTCTTCGGATGAAAAACACATTTTCTTTAGAACGTATACATAACGTGTATAAAGATGGATTTGCATTTTATATGAATACATAAATAATAAGATAATTAAAAATTATAAATATTATATAGATATCATCGATATGGATGTATGTATATTTCCGTTTCTTTTGTGAATAACAAAATATTAAATAAACATAAAATGAATAAAAACTAGGGTAAAAGAAAAAATTTGTCGGACCGAAACTTTGAAAAATGTTTTATCTGATGGGAAAAAATTCAATTTCAAAAGAATTGGATATAATTGTTTTCCACGGAACAGAGAAAAGAAACATAAACGAAATGCTATTCCCAATCAAATAAATAAAATAAGAATATATAGCAGTCTAGGAAGTTCGCAAAATAAACTTGTTTGCCTAAAAAGTTTTTGCGCGTTTGCAATAGATGATGACTACGACCTAAGTATATTTCTGCGGTTTCGTTCGTGGTATATATGTGTTTTTTTACCTCTCCGGAAGCCACAGCATCACCGGGTATGAAAAGTTCCGGGTATATGTTTTCCAAATACCATTTGAATGACTTGCATTTCAATTTTCTTCTCAGCTCTTTGCGTGACGTTATATCGCCATAATCACCCTGTGTGAAACAACAATTTGTTAATATTTTTTTTCTACCGATACTGAAATACGTTTAATGTATCCATTTTCAACTTTGTAGGTTGAATACTGTTCATCCGAAAGATTTGAGACGTTTTAAATAAAAATGATTTCATTTTATAACACAATTTACAGTAAACGATGTCTAATACTGCTCCTGCGGTGGTTCAAAATCCTAACTGAAAGGTATATATTATAATATATAATACAGGTTCATCACAATACACTTGACAAGGCTTTTTTAGACTTTATTCTGATTGTTTACACTGTAACGGCATCGGTTACATTTTTGTTGATGTTTCGTATAATGTTTTTCGTGGAGAATAAATATTACTCGCTTAGAACACTCGAAAGCTTGTAACAGTTTAAACATTATTTGATCTTGTTCCGTCATACAGAAAGAAATATTGTATTAATAAAGTTAATGATATTTATTTATTTATTTATTTATTGGACTGGAAAAACAGTTTGAACATGTTTGAAATAGTAATAGTTTAACGTTAAAAATAAGGAACATTATAAATACTAAAACAATATTTAACAATTTAGTCTTGTATAATAAGTATTTGGTATTTACAGGAATATTTTTTTTCAGAAGTTGAGAAGTTGATGTTCAGCAAAGATAATAAGAGAGAAAAAAGTATAATTTGATGTAAATTATTGTTAACACATATATATCCTTAAAAACGATTGTTATATGTATATTGGGTTAAAAAGTAATAACATTTGCATGTTTTTATCGCAATAAATTTGTTTTTTGGATTGAGCAGGTGGGTTTTCTTTTTGCATATTTTATTGATGTTTAAACACTATTACATCTACTATTCAATGTTCTATTTATACTAATACACATATATACATATTGTTTTTTAATCGATACAGTTTAATGGGTATACGTTGAAAATCAGATATTGCATTAAGTTTTTATCGAAATAAATATTTTCATAAAATCTTATTTTTTTGCGTATGCGCATTCGATGAAAGTTCAAAATATCTATAACGTAAATGAAATTTAACGTGCACAATTTTACAATGTGCGTATGAGTATGTTGCTAGATTCGTTAATCGTGAACATTTGTAAAATTCGTTAACGCTAATGGTCGTCATTAATACAGTGTTATTTGAAGAGAAAAAAATGTTCTCACCAGATCGTTGCCGATTCGTTCATAGTAGTACTTTGCGTAATCGTCCATCCACACCTCGGCCAGTCGGATAGAATTCTTTTTCAATACGTTGACGCCCGATCGCCACTTGTACGGAGATCGTTTTCTGAATATGTGACCGACGTGCGAACACGGGACTATCTCCAACGTTCCACCACACATCCATGTCTACAAAACACATAGAAAACAACGCATTATAATCATAAAGACGAAAATACCACATTTAAATACGCGCCAACGAAGCGTATGGATTTACAACTTTCATATGACGGAAGGAATTCCACATAACAGCGAATCTTGGAAAATTCACCAAACTGCTATGTATCATTCAATACTAACTAAAATATTATATCAATATTAAATGCCGACAAAGCGTGTTGGAGAATTTTTCATTTTTTTTATTTTTTAACGCAATACTAATATAATATTTTTCATAATTTTAAGATTTTCGTTAAAAATTATACTAAAAATAAAAAATTTTGAAAATCTATATGGTTTTGTTAACGATTCGATATTCTATGGTTTACAACCAAGTGTAAAAATAAACATGATTTCGAATTTTGAAAAATCTGAACCTGAAGTGTTCGTCCTAGGTCGTCGAACTATGTATATGATTGTGGATATATGTTCTATCCTATATAGACGCGTCTCTCACGTAGAGTCAACACGAAAAATGCCCATGCTAATTTATGAGGTGAAATCACAAGGATCGGAAACACCATACACGTTCAAAAGAAATACGATGTCGGATGGTTTCACGTGAACAGGGTTTCTCGGTGCAAAGATTTGCAGTTTCTCTACACGTGTCACACAAATCCGACGCGAATGTTATATGTGACATACCTTGAACGATAGCTCCAAGTTTTCACCTCCCCATATGTCAAAACCACTGTCATAGGTGCCGAGGCGCTCGAAGAACTTCTTGTCGATGGCGAACAGTCCGCCTGCCATTGTCGGTGACCATACCGGTTCCGCAGGGTTTTTGTGCCGTTTTTTCTCTCGGTCCGGCACCACGTGCCAGTTGAACTGGAAAAAAAATAAGACCAACAAAGTTACACACTATATCGTCATACACCTGTGCACGCGTATGGAGCGTGTGAATTTATATCGTTGTAATAACGACTACAACGGGGCCCGGAGCATAAAATATGTAAAACCTAGTGTGAACACGAACGGGAAAAAAGGGTTCAAGTGTACATAAATGTGCAAGCAAGCACACAGCCACACGTATACACTCACGAGTATACAACTCAACAAATAAAACGCTTTATGTATAAGTTATCTTGCAATAGGAATACAGAAAACCGCGGAGGGACAGCCGGGAGCTGTAATAATAAAATACAAACATATATTTAAGTGAGCTCGAAATCGGCGATTTATACCAATGGAGCGCACCCTTACTTATCACACGTTATTATGTGTACTTCTAACAACTCTGTTCGTTTGTGTACGCTAACCTCAAAACTGCTGTTTTTGAGTATACGACATTGCATTACTACTACTTTACTATTACAGGTGCGATGTGCAAAGCGTAAAAGTCGAAGTCAAACACTTAACATGTAATACGGTCAGACTTAAATAGCAGTCCGACGGCCGCAATAACGAATGCACTTAAATCGACCATGAAAATAGATTTGACGCACCGAATATTGACATAATTTATAATGGGCACAAATGGAGATGCAGATGACTTAGCGCAGTGCAGGAAAAACTGCGCTACCCATGTAAGCGCATATTACTATGCAGTTATTTGTTACTGTTCGTTCGGTTAGATCAAAAACAATATGATAGTAGAAAATTTAATAAATTATGTTTCGAATCAGATTATTTTTATTATTTTGTTACATTCATTAAGTAAATATAAATATTGTACAAAAGTAATTTTATAAAAAATGAAAAAGTCAGTTCAATTTGTCGTTGGAATTTTCTGACAAACAATTCTTATTATAAAACTACTTTCATTTGAATCGAAATCAATCGAAATATTTTCCAATTGGCACTGTACTGCTCTGCTCTGCCTTGTCACCTAATATGCGCTAGTTTATTATAAATTAATAGATTACACAAAACTATACTATGCTGCTTGTATCTCGATTTGCATCTGAGGTGTGTTGAACTCATTTGTAATGAGGAGCAAAAATGTATACAAGGTATTCACCGATATTTATAGATAATGAGAGTACATATCGTTTTCGAAAACGATAAAATGTTCGTAGTCAATCCAGCCTAATCTATAACATACGAATAGGAGGAGCAAACGCAGTAGCAACAGTACCTGCGCAATCGACTTTTTATTGTTTATTATTTTCGCGCTATGTCATGCGTTAAGTATCCACCACGATTTCGACTGGGTACATATGTAAACATGAATGCAACGTGAGTGTGTACATAATATTTATTTTAACAAAAAAAAAAAGCAAAAAGAATAAAAAAAAACGATTACGTCACCGTTCGATTCTATAGGAATAAAAAAGGGTTAGATGTGTTTACTTTAAAAAAAAAACCAACTAGATAATAATAGTTTTTTGCAATTATACAATAATAATAGTACAGCCTTCTCCCATTTTGGCTCAAAATATCACGTGTGCAAAATAATAAAGACAATTTTTTTTTCTTTTCTTAAATAACATTTTTAAATTATGAAACCTGGTTGAATAAGTTAAGTGTAGATAAAATAACAGATTGGGAATCACAGGAAAGGATAGACTGAAAATTTGCTGGAATATTTAGAGAATTAGTTGAGGTGAGAAAATTATTGCACTGGGAAAGAATAAATGGGCAGTTAAAAAGGATGTGAGTGATATTGCAGATAGTGGGAGTAGAATGGCGAGTGCTGAGGGGAGAATCATTTAGGCCGAGCTTAAATGAGTGTGAGGGTAATAATGTATGTTCGAAGCAAAGACAAAAAAAATATAATTTTAATAATAATTAATCATTATATTTATTGACGATACGCGTGTTATTCGTTCCGGTTTATAATATTCAGTTAGTCATAACACTACACTAGTTCTATTCTATTCACAGTTAAATGTAAAATTAAAAATAAAAATAAGTAATATTGTTTTTTTTTATTCAAAATGATTATCAATGAAATAATTATTCATTATCGACTACTATGTTTTGTGACAGTTGAAAAATTAACAATAACATATTTTTGTAACCAAAAGGATGCCATGTACTACGTTTAAAAATCATTTTTCTATTTTGTTTTTTTTTTCATACATGTATGTACTTATGTTCATACAAATGTCGTATTTAGTAATAAAGTTGGACATGAATACATAAAATAAAATGTGTTATGATAAAAATATTTAAAAGCTAACAGGAAGGTGTTGGGGTAGGATAACGCTTACATTTTAGAATCGTATACCCATACATTAAATTACATAGGTACCCAAAGTTATTTTAGCAAATTAGTCTCATTCATTAAACGGTGCACTTTATAAGCCATAAAGCCTGGAAATTCGATAACCATTACGCTGTTTCAGCTAATGATGTAGTTTTATTGAACATTTCGTATATTTTTTCGCAAGTTACATTTTCCCACTAGAATAGCGGTGTACACGATTTGCATATTCTCAATACAAATAATACAGTTATTCAGATTTCATAAACATATTATTATTATTTTATTATCGTTTAATTAAAGGTGCTCATGGTATTCGGGTTATACCTGAATTTAAATAGATTATATATATATATATATTTCGGAATACAAACCCAGATATATGAAACTTAACACGACGATATTCTGTTGACCACGGTCGGAATAGCGATTTAAAAATGCGATGAATCACATATTTTATTATGATTATTATTATTATTTTACACTCGACCCGCGATAAAACTGGAATTCAAAAATATTTTAATAATTTGTTCGATAACGCTATTATATTTTATGAAGAATGCTTTATTGAAAACATTGTATATTACACAAACACAATGTAATATAATTATTAAAAATGTAATACATATATAAAAATACTTTATAATATAAAGAACGGTTTTATTTCATCGATCACTTCATTGATTCCTTCCAAGAATAAATACATTGCGTAATTCATGATGTAGGCAGTATGTCTGAATTGGCGTGTAAATTATACAGTATATAAAATGCCTATTATTAAATAATATTAAATAAAAGCCATATACTAAAAAATAACATAAGAATAGTAGTTTTGCGTATTGATGTATATAAACAAAGTAGTTTATATGCACAGCATCTCAGTATACAGAGTGATTTTTAAGTATGCTGACTCTATATTTGTGCTTAAATTATGCACTATACATCGATTTTTTTTTGTTCCTCTTAAGGATATTATCTTGTGGTATAATCTTTTGATTTTTAAACGGGAACATCTTTTTTATTATGCAAATATTTTGCTAGTTAATTTTTTTATGTTTTTATATGGTCCATATTTAGACCAGCACTTTTAGAACAATTAAAATCTAAAGTTGCGAATAAAATGTATAAAATAATAATGATGGATATTAATATAATAATCATAAAAAGATATGATATCGAGCATCCGCGCATGTTACGTAATTGTTGCGTAAACACTCAGTTTGTTTGTTTAGATAAATTCGTTAGAACAAATTTTCGTCGAAACTCGGATACATGGTAAACGTAGCCTAAAGACTATCTCGACTAAGGACTATCTCGGATACAAAAACGAATCGCACACCGATCGTCTACATAACGCGAACTTTATAGCATTGCACGCATTTACACGAAGTAAACCGTTGTCGTGTTAACACACGGGGTCGTATGATATCCATAGGCACAACTAGAGGTTTTAGATTCTGAACGGAGTTATGGAATCTATTGGTTTTACAATGATGTGTGTTTTTTTTTTATTTTTTTTTATTTATTTATTTTTATTTTATTTTTATTTTTGTGTCTGACGACACCTTTTTTGGCAGTAAAATGCTTCGATTTGCTTAAGTAGCAACTTTTCTGAAAGGAAAGTGAATTTAGATGGTACTTTGGCTAGTCTAAAATCCAACTTTTCAATACTTTTTAAAAAAATCGAAAACAACGATAAAAAAATTACGAAAAAACGGGAAATTTTACGCAAAATCACGTTTTTACAAATTACATTTTTTTTTAAATGCTTTAACTCAAAAACCAAAAATCGCAACAACTTGAAATTTTCACCAAATCTTTATATTGACGTTTTCTATACATGGTTAAGTTTTTAAAGTATTTTGACATATTTTGACTTATTTATAGACAATTTAAATTTTCAATTTTTCGTTTCAAAATAAAATATACTTATTACAATATTTATAAATAACATATCATCTCCGTTCAGAATCGTTTTTCGTATACAATGATACCTATCACCCAGCAGAGCGAGGCCCATCCGGTTCTTTTATTTATTTATTTATTTTTTTTTGGGGGAAGCAAATTTTAATTATTTGAAATTGTAAATAATTTTTAAACTTCTTTTATATTATACGTATTGCAATGTTTGACGACAAGGAAACCGATTCGTGCGATATCGAATTTAATTTTGGAGCTCGTTCTCACTTCTTTTATTGTGTTGCAATATTTCTTGGCCTGGTCGTCGCCGTCGACGATAACAAAAGTAAGTCGTTTTTACGCAGTTTTCTCAAGCAGAGTGTTAACGCGTATCACGCGCTCATTACGATTTTTTTAGCGTTAAATCGATGAATTTGGACAGCATCGTCCGTAATACTCTGAGTAAAACTATGCCCGTGTGTGTTACGGCATATTTTGCACTTGTGTACGCGTTTGGAGTCGTTGCAACTATTGCGACCGCCCGCGTGCCACCCGTCGACCTGCATCGCATGCGAAATATAAATATTCGCATAATAATAATATAATGTGGCATCATTACTCCGTGTGATAACGCACTTGATGCTGCCGCCGTCTCACGGTATATTTTCACCACACGCGTAGACTGGTTGTCCTCCATCACTCGCCACCGACGACGTTTCCGCAGCTGTAGCCTTCGCCGTCGATATCATTGCTCTATGCCGAAACGGTATTTATTATTTTAAGTCACATATTCTGTTGTTACGTGTTTTAGTCTTGTCGTAGTTTTTAGTAATCCGTTCGATCGAAAAAAAGGGAAGAAAATCCGCTGACGGGTATTGTTAATGATTCGTTTTAGCAGAAATTGTGCACAATATACACAATTTCGTGATGTAATATATAGGTGTTTTTATTCGTACTCAACTCATCCTTGGACAGCATCTTATATTTTTTTAGTTGTTTGATCAAATGCTAGTCAATAGCCGGCAACGAACATATATACTATGTCATAATTTGCGAACCTCTAATAACTTATATTTTTATTATCCCAGCGAAAAAAAAATACCATTTTGAACCGAACCCTTAGTCTTATAAGTGACCGTAGACGGTCCTAAGTCCGTTCAAATGGGAAGGAAAAATATGTTGGTAGTGTAGTGTGTAGTATTCGCCGAAAAACATATGGGTCCCAACAATGGTGTAACGACTTGCAAAATAAAAAAATAAAAACCGGGAAACGACTACAATGTTTGTTAGGATTATTGGAGCCCGACCCGGATGCGTCTAGTGGACCTAGATGTAATTTACACATTACATATGATACGTGCGTAGGTCGATCGTGGCCATTCGAACGGTTGCGAAAAAAGGACGGAACAGCCGATCACGCTTGTGTATGATTCGTACACATGTACACGATGGCGACGGCTCCGGCAACAGTAAACACGCGACCCTTTCGTCTTTGGATAAGGCATTCTCGGGCTCCGATCATTGTGCCCGGTCGGTTTTTCTTCCTGGAGCAGTAACACGCCCTCGCGTCCGTTCGCCCGTTGCACGTACAAATATTAATACATACTTTTGTTTCTTTTTTTTTAAAACAATCCACGACAGCGTCATAAACACGTACGTACAATCAACTCGCACTGAAACACGCGTGTTTGGCGAAGGGAGGACGCTGGTGCCGTAATGATAAAAGGGCGAGAGAAAGTTGTTGTGGTTATTTTCTCGAGTGTGCGATGAGTGTACCGACACGCAGTACAGCGTACTGCTACCGCACGTCGTCCCCGAACGACGACGTTCGCTCGATTTAATACGAAAAAGGGAAAAATCAATAAAAATAAAATGTGCACATACGACTCGAATAGGCCCTCGAGATAGACTCTGAATTTTCTTTGATTTATGTGAAATAATGAACACCTAACTTTAAAATAATAGCTTTATTGGAAAAAATTCTAAGTCCAAATATTTATTAACATATCAAAATAATTCTAAGTCCTATTAATTTACTTATTACGTAAATTGGTGTAAAGGTGCTTGCTAAAATCGATATATTCGGGACTACCTTATATATCCCGTTCTTACTATGATTTTCTCTTCTCCCAAGAGAATAATACATTTACATAGTCTGCGTTATATTTTAAGTAATTTATATTTTAATAATCACACAAATTCGCTAAAATGCATGCGTTTCTATATTAGTTATTACTTATCGTATATTTTAGTGGTGAACGCCATGCGACCGCTAAGTCATATAGCTACTTCCACATGTGTTCATACTTAACAACGATATAATATCGTGTGACGTATATTTTCGTATTTGGTTATTGAATTTATTTAACGATATTTTAGCCATTGCAACCGTACTACTGGTGCTTATGTATAATGAACATAATAAGAGTTAACTAATGCTTTTAATATTATGTATGTGGTATCCCCGTGTAATGGTATTGGTATGCCCGTAACAACATAATCGAATACGATACTTTACTAAAGGAAATTATACTTAATTTTACTTTAATCGATTTCAACGCTTCAATCGTTGTTTTTCCAAACATATACATATAGTGTTACTGATAGCGTGGTTAATAGTAAAACCGGACGTGTGTTAATAACTTGGAAATTTTATAAATTCTCAATTACCCATACTTAATCGAGTTGTCGTCACTACATTATTATTATTAATAATTTATACATGAACGAAACGAGGGATGTGATACTCGAAAAGTTTTCGGACAAGTTGAGTAGAAGTTATGCACTTTGCTAGCCTGTATCCGAATAGACGATTTAACACGAGCACACTCTAATACTAAGATGTACAACACACATCATTGAGATTTTTTCATTTGCAATCAGCCGTGACATATTTTAACGGTGTTCAACAATAATTTGGTACTTCAAAATCATCGATTCAAAAAAAAACCATTCAAAATGATTGTTTAATTTGTTTATGCAGTATAGTTTAATTTTAAATATTTCCAAGTCCGGTTTAACTAGTAAAATTATTACAGTTATAAACGACATTTATTAAGATGTTACTATCAAAAGTAAAATACTTTAAATATTCTTTTAAAATTACTTAAAACTTCCACGGTTTGACATAGTAATACTTAATTTTCGAACATACATCAAAATTATATATTGGTGATTAAACAAAGCAATCAGTATGTTTACTAAATCGACATTATAAAAGTACACTTTGATGGTGGCACCTACAATAGGTGCAAGGGATCAACACACTGATACATGTTGACTAGATGTTGACATAATAGGTACATTCGATAAAAGAGCTATTAATATGTTATAATTTTTAGAATACCTATCAAAAATACGAGCATATATAGTAAATAATAAATGTATGCTTTGTGCATAATTTTTATATTTTAATTATAACAATTTATTAGATTTATCACCAAATTATAATATATAAATGGGATAGAAGTTTCATTTAAATCTATATTCACTCTTAATTGCAGAAAAAAAAAATAAAAAATATTTGAGTTTTTTCAAATGGTAATGATACAGAACACTAAAAAGTTTGTAGGTTTTTTCCATTACATATTTTGTGAAGCAAAACATTAGTTTTGAAATTGCCTGAAAGAACAAATAGTTTAGTTTCTTTGCGGCAAAAAAAAGTTTGAAAATATAACAATTCATAACATAAATATTCAACTACCTCATACATTTTGTGACATTATTATTATAAGAGATAATGTCACGCATAACTCTTAACTTTGTTTTAGGTACTCAAAAAAATGACAGTTTTGTACATGAATTATTTTTCATTACAACCAGTAGTTTTAATTAATATATATGCGAATCAACAAATCGTAGAACTAAAATGTTAAAAAGAAAACATAATAAAGTGTCGGCGTTATTATTATAATGCCAAATATTTCATACTTCATACACTGAACAAATAATATAATTATTAATAACTCAAATTGAATAAACGCAATATTTTTTTAATAATGTGAAAAATAAAGAAAGCGAACAACAGAATTAATATCACTAGTAACGCGAATTGTACATTATGGCAGTTACAGGCGTGTTAAACGAATTATTAATTAAACTTGTATTTTACCGATATTCAACACGCATAGTAAATAATAATACCGTAATAATTTTATCATACTTGTATTTTTATAGCCTTCATATTTTGGTTGTATGAAAGAATATGTATTATAGTCATTTGTTGATAGAGCAGGGAGAGGAAAAGAGAAAAAAAAACAATTTTTTGGCCACGTTAGAAGAAGAAAAGAGATAATGAACTCGGAAAAAAATATATACATACCCATACGTGTGTGCATAGGTATGAGATATGATTGTAGGGTAAACTCATAATAGAGATAAACTCGTAGTAGAACTGCGGCGGCTATTAGTAAAAAAAGAAGATGGAGATATATTGTTATGTTACATGGTAGATATAGACGGTTGGCTGCGTGAATACTTGAATGTAGAAAGATAAAGAAGAACTTGCGGGTAGTCGGGTTGGTTTTGCGTATTAATAGGATTAAACTGAACGTTTTCAAATTATATTATAATACTAATTTGTATTCACTAGAATGAAAATTTCATAATTAGCACTTAAAGATATTTAATGAACGTAAATAATTTTTAATTAAACTAATATTTAATTAAAGATTTACATCAATATTGTTCTATCATATACAATGCGAATTAATAAATAAAAAAAAATGAATAGATTGTTTTAGATATTAATCTTTAATTATTTTAGTACCGAAATACATTTTGGAATGTTCTATAATAATTTTACTATTTTTGAATACTCCACTTTATTATATAGTCAACGATATTGTGAAGTACGTAGTGTGAATTTCGATCATCTATTGCAAATCACAATAATTTTTCTTATAAATAAACGTTTATAATGTATTATACAGATGGAAAAAATAAAATAAAAACCTCAGCAAATAATGCACACTTTTTTACAGGCGGTTTTACAAATAAACATTAAACACTTCGATTGGGATCTTACGATTAACATACTAACCATAAGTTTCCAATTAAAACCGCCGACACTAATGGACTGATGTTGGTAATTGTATTGGAACGTTTTTTCGTCAATCGAGTCGATTACTGGACACACTACGGTAGTCGGATTCCTTGTGATCCGGTCCAACAGCGGTTCTAGCCATCCTGATGATTTGCCACAAATTCAAAACCCAATAATTTAATATATTTTTGATTGCATTAAAGATTAATTTGATATGCAGAGAGGAGACAACAATTTGATACTTTCAACATATTATTATTATTAGGAAGCATTCTACGCAATGTATTATTAAAGACATACAAACGTAGACGTGTTGTTTCCCAATTATTTTTTTTACACCTATTACAGCAAAGCAGCACTAGCAGTGTCACTATAATACTGCGTATGGAAATCGATGGTCGGTAAACTAATGATCATAAAAAATGCAATGCAAATGTTGCGCGAATATAGTGTAATAATAAATTCAAGTGAATTCGTCGTACAAAGGAGTGATGTTAAGAAAAAACCGTGATAATTTACGAGCAACATCGTTTGAATGGAATTAGTTTTAAGTAGACACCACTGTAACAATAAAGAGAGAGAGAAAGAGAGCGAAATGTATAACGTGACCATTTACTTGAAATAATGTCGACGACCGGTTTAGGAGTTGTAGATTTTAAATAAAAAAATAACAGCAAACGTTTACACACTAGAACCAAATATTATTTGCGTGATAAGTTGTATTATAATATGTGACCGGTTAGTTGGATTAGTTTATGAGCACATCATTTTGCACTGTTACGAACGGAAATGTATCTTTCGTTTTCAGACCGCTGTACACACAGTATAATAGCGGCCTGCAGTAACGGAATGAGAATCAGTTTTCAGATGAAGGATCGAAATTTATTCGAAAATAACAATTATTTCCGTAGAACTAAAAACCAACAAGCCCAATCCTCACCCCCTAGCCAGAAAATGGAAGCATCAGTGGCATACCTGTAACGTACTTACGCGATTCTCTGGATTTTTGGGAGACTACATGACAAGTAGTGATGACGCAATCGAATGTGCTAATTGCAATTAGAGTAAGCCACGGAAAAGGACAAAAACAATATCGTCAAGATTGCGGGGTCTATTGCAGTTGCACGTGTGAGCACAGTGATTATTTGTGTCTTGTGATCGCGTCAAAAGAATGCAGAGTTATTTCATAGGCTTCCAAGCATTGCGCAGCAGTGTTTGCAAAATATTCGAAAGAAAAAATTGTAAAAGCGAAAAGGCAAAACCAACTAGCGAGCTTATGGGGAACATTGCACTGACCATTGCATAAATTAAAATATAACATATTGCTTTTTACCGTTATTACGTATACATAATCATTAAAGCTGTAAAAAAATCTAAAAAGTACAGAAATATAAAAAAAAACACTTATAAAAATTAAATAATGACGTGAAAAACACATAAAATACCTTAAAGAATATATAAATGGCCTAAAAACTCTCATAGAATTGTTAAAAAAAATAATATTTATAGATTTTTAAATTGAAAATTATAATTATATATTTTGATTACTGGATTTAATCGAAATAAAATAGACATTTCATTTTGTAGAAATGTTCGTATTACGTAGAAATAAACTAGTGATATTATTTTCCATGTTAACGAAAAGTATTAAAATGTTTTTAATCTTAAAATAAAATAATTTGAAAAGTCATAAAAATGACATAAAAAGATACAGTAAAAAAAATAAATAAAAATATTTGTTAGTCGAATAACTATTTCATATTGTTATACATTATTGAAATAAATTTTAAACTTGAAAAGCATTAAAAGAAAATGCAGAACGTCATTAACTTCCGGGCCTTGGTAATCGTAAATTATGTATCAATAGTATGCGGTACCTACACGCTGTGCGTGCTATACATACGCGCACCGGCGCCGTTCGTTTACCCTTGGCAGAATTTTGTTTTTGCGCACGTGGTATTATAAAATAATAAAATTCGCACGTACGCCAAACATATTGTAACATACGATACCTAATACAACGGATGGCTGCAGAGGTGTAAATACAAACGGTAACTTAGCGTTAATACACGTAAGAGTCGCACACCACATGGACAACTTTTCTTACGTTCGTACACCGACACCTTCATAATATAATTTATAATATGTGTATCGTAAACGTATTGTTATTGTACGATAATATAATAATATACAGTTGCGAGTACGGCACTTAATATACATAGATATCAGTTACGTGAGCCAATCGCGAGCGTGTGCGTATGTTATATACGAGCATATTTATGGAGACAAGACGCGCAAAACCAAAGGCCCTAAAGAACCAGTATTTCACGTACACATAAACGAATTTAAATCGATATGCGAAAGGAGTTTTATTTAGAATTGTACGCTTTTTATTTTTTAGTCGCCTGTGAGTTTTCCCTTTATTATCGTGTATCGTATGAGTATATTCTTGCAGCAGAAAAGTATATAGGAGTGTATATATATATATATATTTATAAGTATGTGTGTGTAGAGCGAGATGAGGACTAAGGAACGAAAATCTGATAAAGATAAGGAAAACATTATTATTAAATTCTCAGAGTTGCGTCTGCGCATATTATTCATAAAACATTGCGGGTACAGACAGGTTTTTTAGGCAGAAATAACTCGATAAAAAATACGAGGAAACTTTGCGGATGACTAGCGAACGCCTTATTTTATTATCGTTATTTTTTTATTTTTTTTTTACAATACTCAGCGCCAACTATGGACGGTACAACTCCAGTAGCAAGTACTTATACGTTACATTGCTCGACGGCTTTGACGTATACTTGACTTTTGAGAAAGTTTGAGAGCTACGGTGACGGGGTGGATCCCAGTGACCCCTTGGCAATGATAATGACGACGACGACGATTGGGCAACGTCACAGGGAATTAAATATTAATTTTGACGTTTTGACGTATATACGTGAAAATATTAATGTGCAAGTTACTATATAAGATATCATGTTTTGTTTCTGTGCGTATACAGTCCAATCTCTTGTATACAATCTCTATCAAACAAAATTCTAAAAAATAATTTTTTTTATGATACCATGTAATTTTTATCGCAAAAGGTTTGAATTTAACAAAAAAAAAAGTTTAATAACATAATTAATTTTTTATTTTTATTCTAAGATAGACATTATTAATCTATTTAAATGTATGGAATACGCAATCGTAATAATCATAGGTATAAAATGTAACTAGCTATGAAACAGTGTACACATGATAATCATAATATATCAAAACACTAATATACAATATTATTGCTTATTATTTATTATTCATAACTGTTCAATATCATTGTAATTATATATTATGTGTATTTGAAATTTTATTTTTTTAAAAAAAAACTATCAAATTGGTTAAACAAAGGTTCGATTATATATATATGTGCATTAGGTATATTGCGTATACTCATATTTCCTATTAAAATTTTACGACCGAGGAGGAATAATAGTCTTTTAGTGTGTCCGACACACGAGGTGAAAATATGCGATTTTTATAGTGGCGTCCGGTCCAATCTCTACTATGGCGGCGGCGGTTCTTCGCTGCGATATTAAATTTTTGTCCGGTTAATAAGATCCACGCGACGGCGAGAGACATCTAATCCCGGGCGGCGGGACGAAGCGCGTTACATATACCGTCTATATAGTATAATATTATTTTTATATTACACTATTTTTATATACGCTTTATACTAAACTACGGGCATTCGCATTGTTGTACTTCCCGTTCGCGCATCAACCCTTTTACGTCGTAATTCCGATAGGTAATGTATATACATATGCGTAGATATGCTGGCAATACAAGCCGGCCCGACTAGAACGACGTTTTTCCAACGGGTCGTTACGTGTGTGCGTATTCATCGCTTTATTTATTCAAACAGTCACACGGCATATACATATTATCGTTGTACGCACCTACATCCGGTCCCCGGTGCGCGGAAACGTACTCGGCGAAACAGCGTGTGTAGAATATCTGTACACGTATAATTGTCCATAACATGGAATGTTATCGGTGTATATTTTTGGTACAACGATCAAGCGCTACCGTCTTTCGGGGAACTCGCGAAATTAAAACAAAACGTGGTAGTAAACTTTCATAATGCGTTCGTTTCTATAACCACGGTTCCGAGTCACTGACTTCACTCGGTCGCACTGCAGTAGTCGTTTACGGTATGTACGTATATAGACATTTATATTTATACAGAAAGTCTATTAAGTATAAATATAATGTACGCGCAGTCGTTCGGGACAGGTTAGGTCCATTCCTCTCGTTCCTCCTTTACTTCCGGCCCGGTGGAATGATTGCGAATAAACGTGCGGGCATCTGCGGAAGCTCGGTACGTCCTTGCACCACCGTGAACGCGATTTCATCTAACTGCGAGCCCGGCGGCGACAGCGACAGTAGCAGGACGTCATTTTAATATCGTTAAAATGTCAACAAGGCTCGCTTGTATTATAATGACAACGGCAACCGAGCGCAAACCGGAGTTTCGTTATTATTAAGGTCGAATTCGGCAAGCGCATTTGATACAAACTCATCACGTACGTAAACACACGAATGTTGTACTAGGACTTTCGTTCGAAAATTCAACCACACCGAATCGTAAAAACTTTTTTCAAGCACAGAGTTATGTTCATGATTACCGAGAACCACGATTCAATAATAATAATTGATGCGCTGAAAGGAGCTTATTGAATAGTGGGTGTATTGAATAAAATGCAATTTTTTTTTCGCTTTGATTTTCGAAATAAATGTTCTTAGGTTGTAGATAAGAAAAATCACTACACAAGATTTTTATTTTCTTCATTGGTAAAATATTTTTTCACGCTTAAATAATTAATTTACATAACTTTGCTTTGTGTTTTCCCGACTGACGAGTATGGTGGCTGATATTATAATATATATACGAGAATGTGTATGGTCAATATTACAATTTGTCATCTATAATATACAACGTGCGTATTAATAGCGTTATTATATATGGCTATTTTCATTCTTTATGTTAATAACTTGAATACGATAATGCCTGACTAGCTGTATACACAAATAAACCTATCGTAGAGGATTAAAGAGTGCTTATCACGCATATATGCATTTTATGCTAAAACTATTCAGAAAAATAAAATAAGTTTTCATGGTACACGAGAATATATTAATTGATGACGTACGCACAATATACGAGTGTAAAATACGCAGAAAGAACATCAATATTATTCGTGTGACTAAAAAAAAAAAAAGCATCGTTTGTCGAACAAGCCGTCTACATTTTATGTCGACAGTCCCATCGGAGGCTGCGGCGACAACGGTTAGACAACCGTTGAAATTATAGTGTGGAGTCAATAAAAATAAAAACTCGTTTTTCTTTAAAATCAGTCGGCGGAGGTGACGGTGACAGCATATCAATTTTTTATTATATTTTTTTCTTTTATATTTAGCCGCCGTCGCCGTCGGAAGAACGGTGATTGAACGTTTTGCGGAACGTTTCGCATTAACAACAGAGGAATTGTAAAAAAATAAGAAAGAAAAAAAACCACCCCTAGGAGAATCTTGTGGTTGTGGCATCACGTGTCGGTCGTCAACCAACCATGCGAAAAATCCTTATGCTTGACCCACGATGACCCCTTGGTCCGGCTGTTTTCCAGGAGCCAATAAAGCTTATTATGGTTCAGTAGATCTCCGATACAACGCGCGCGCAACACAAGACGATAGTAGCTTTGGTAGATTTCTGTCGGTATTATTATTATTATTGGATGGGTATTTTCGTGTAAATATATCAGCTGTATGTATATACCAGTGAGAGTCATTTGGCCGAAAGTCATTTGATAAATGGTTTAGTAATCGATAAAATATGATCGAAACATCATGTGATCTAATCGTTTTGTAGTTGAAAAATAAATGATCGCTTATTTTATAAATAAAATCGAAATGTTTTATGATCAAATGGATTTTTTGGTCAAAGTAAAAATAATCATTACATTTTTGATTTCTTTATCTAATATTTGTATAAATGTGGGCCATATATAGGCTTATCGTAGTAGATACCTACAGTATTTATAGTAGTTATCAATTGTTCAATATACGTTTAATAAAGTTTTTAGTTTTAGTTTTTTATAATTTAATTTGAATATTGATATTGTTCTGAGTATTCATGGAGAAATTTTATTAAATATAAATAATTTCGTATATGTATATATATCAAAAAAAACAAAGATATGGTACGTAAGACTAACTACGTTAACGGCAATATTTTTCAATCAAAAATGTGTTTGTATTGATTACTTATTTTTTATCGCTTGATTTGAAATCTATAGATCACTAGAATTTTTGACCAGACTACCCCATGTATATACATAACTAAATGTAGATATAATAATATTAATATATTAATTTAATTAATAATTTAATAATATTTAATATTTAATTTTATTAATTTATTTAATAATATTAATATTATATTATAAATACGTGCATTACAAAGCAAAATTATAGATGGTTGTTAATTGGTAAAACGAGACTATTTCTCTCTATTTCTATTTTTATTATCCTTTCTCCCTTCTCAACCTTTCTACGACGAGTAGCGTAGCATGTTTTATCATCCATTCGTGGTCTATAGTAGTCGCTCGTGTTTAATGTGTCGTGTAATTTTTATGTGTATAATATATATATATTTATGTTGATAATGTATGTGTGTGTGTATTTACGTTATACGTTATCCATACTGGGTCCTAACAATACTCTTCCCGGTGAAGTTTATTTTATATGATGAAGGTACTGATACTCAAATATTTATACGTACAGGTGTGTTTTTTATTGTTATATAATTCCGCGTGTGTCTCCATAAAGCGGCTATTCTCGTTAATCGCTCAATAAAAAAAAAAAATGCAATGCCTATATTCGACTCCGTAATGGGCCCAGGTGTTGAAGCCTACGAGTTTCGTGAATAAACAATAACATATTAAGGGTCTTGATGCCAAAAATCATGAACCGCGACAACGCTTTAATCCTAATTTGTAAAAAAATAATTTTCTACTTATCTTTCCGAGAAAAAATTTCGTCTTACGTTTAGTTTTGCGTGGTAATCGTCATTAGTGTATGTACGAACAAGATAACATCAATCTGCAAGGGTAAAAAAAATTCTAAAAATAATTTAAAATTGTTTGTCGGCAGTTATTTGCGTTTAGTTTTTTGAGAGTGATACTAAGAGAAAACGTATTCATTAGCGCGAAACTAAAATATGTATATGACATTGTATTGACCCATAATAAAATAGAGTTATCGGAAACTACGCGTTTTTAACAACATCATTTCAAGTAGACTCATGATATTAAAGCATATTATGTTGAAAAATCCTGTATTATCAAAGTCACAGCAAAAAATTAGCATTAAGTCGATACGAAAAAAAATTGCACTTGATTTACATTTGAAATTATTAAAAAATAATAAATAAAATAGCAATACATGTTTGGTAATTAAAACAGCCTCATTATGATAAATGCAAATAAATAACTATATACCTATTATATATTTTATCTGAATTAAAAAATTAAGTTTTCTTTTGATGACATTTATTTGCTATCTATTTATAGATCGATTTCATGTCGATATTATTGGACTTGAGTACACTGTTTAGAGATAAAGCTACATAAACTATTGAACATTGACATTTAACATAAGACATTGTTCAAAACAAAATTATTGTAAAACGAATACTCATCGTACAATTGTCTTGATTAAAAATGTAGAATATAAAACATTATTCTGTAATATGTTGCTATGTGATATTGTGAATAAACCACCAAATGAGCTATGACATTGGATTTAAAGTCTAGTGCTATTTTCAATTTCTATCTAGGATATTAGTTATGAAACGATAAATGTATCAAAGAAAAAACGAAATACCTTTATTATTATTATTTTTTTTTAATTGAATTCAAAACTTTAATAAGAAGCATCAGACATTTTTATTTGTTACCAAAATGCAAATTTGGGAAACGTTAACAATAGTTAGATACCTATTATAAAAATTGATAAAAATACTTAATAATATTAATGGATATAAAATTGATAAAAGAAGAATAATTGATTAAAATCAAAGAATAGAATACGTCAAATACACTTGAAGAGATTATAAAATACCAAAAGACTATTTGAAAAAATAATTAGGCATATGGGTTTAAAAAATGTACCTTGTTGCTTCTGTAATACATATTATTATTTTGTTTAACTATTAGTATTTTAATTATTTATATAACCTGGTTGTTTACAGATACTCCTGAGGCATACTTCGATAATTTAATAGATATGTATATTTTGATTGTCAGCAAAAAAAAAAATAAAAATGTATTTTTAGGGGGTAACGTGACTTATATTAAAGTTAAAAAAAAAAGAGTTTTTTTGCTAGATAGCTTTTCATATAATACCATATATATATATATTGTGTATTTTTTATCCTTTCGATGTTAATGCATAATTTAATATTCATACTACTTGAAATGCATAAATTAAAAATAAAAACAACATTATGTTATCAAGATGGTCATGCTTATTTACTTTATTTTTATATTTTATTAGTAGGTATACTAAAGTCAATATTTTGTTACATAGTATTCATATATTCAAGATGGTAATTTAATAATCATCCGTTTATAGTCGAATTTGAATTCATAACCATCTAATAATTAAATGTTGAAATTTGACTTTTCGAACGATTAAAATATATTTTTATTTCAAAATTATATGGAGTTTAATAAAATATCAATACTTGCATTTTATAATGGCAGTGCATAGGTTTTTTGTAATTTCTCATGAAATATATTTTCTTTATATAATATAATTTCAATACTAAGATATTTATTTATTTTTGTATCAACAATTACAGTTATATAAGCAATTGATATATTTGTATCAATTGACATTTTTCTAAGAATTTCATATAGTTTATAAACGCGATTTCAAATAAAAAATTTGATAAGAAATTTGACAGTAAAATCCTAAATGTATTAGGACCCATAATTTTAAGAATCAAAAGTTATTTTACATTCCAAATTCTTCACTTAAATATATAAATTCATCCCCCATAAATTTGTTATTAACCCAAGGTAATTCTTTTAAAGATACTATAGATTTCCTCATGTAATAATTTGTTGTTTAAATTTTTTCTTTTTCTTTTCTCTTGTATGATAATCCTAATATTTTTCTTCAATTTTTAAAATACCTTCTTTAATTATATTAGATGTTGTATTATTATTTAGTCTATAAAATAATCAATGTAGATAATAGTTTAATTATCTCCTTTATATTATATTTTCATCTTTGTTTAAGCTTCCATTATATAAGTTGTTGTATATGTTTAGATTTTAAGATTTAAACTCTAGTCCGTTATTATGAATAAATAAATAAATAAATAAATAAAATATTTAAGACTGAATACAAATTGTAGTTAAGTATTTGAAATAAATTCTTTTGAATTTATAAACTTCTTAAATACAATTACGAAAAACTAAATTACGATTAATTATGTATAGTACAATAAATAAGAACGATATATTATAAAGCAATGAAAATATTTAAATAATTAACGTAGTGTATTTTATACGTTTATGTGTTTACGCTGTTATGTATTACACTTGTGGCATTGGTCCAAAATCAGATTCTGATACAATGACGTTTATAAAAACTCACCTTGACCGGGACTCCTTTTCAAGAAATAATAATGTAGTTCTTTTTTCAACTCAATTATATACCATTGAACATCTATTAGTGATTTTTGGGAATTTGCTATAAATGAAACTGTTTATAATATATGTTTTAATCTATTTTTAATATATGTTTATTTATACATTTCCAAAAGTGAAATAACACGTCTGTTATGCCCAATTTTAGTTAATTCTGATGTCTAAACGCATTACAGTATATGTTTATAATTGAAATTAACGTGATATAATTAAAAAACAGGCCAACAACGTTTCATGATCTAGTGCGTATATTTTATACACTCCCATAGTTTAATGGACTTAATTATGTTGTACACGAATGTCATTTTATTACTTACAATTTTTAAGGAATGGTCATGGAGGGGATAAAGCGAAGAATAAGAACGAAAATTACGAATAAATGATGGTCTTGATTACGATATTACAAGAATAAAAAGCGGTGTTGCAAAACGAGTGAAAATATTCGCTAGTGCGGCGTGGACGCTTAATAATTAACATTAACGAGGTTGAGAATTTTTTCTCCCTTTACTTTTTGGCTCTAAGTAAAAAGGGGATAAATAGTCACAAATGTTTTTTTCAGATTGTAAAAGAAAACTATAATAAAAGGAAAAAAATGCAAACCATTTTGTACAACATCGGTATGGTAGAAAAATGATTCGAACGAAAATTCTGGTAATATCTGGGTTGTATATATTTTTTCAACATTGTTTTTTTTTTTAATGGATAAAAAATATATACCTTTTAAATTTATTAATTCTAAAAATATGTGATTAAACAATAAAATCTTATAAATAAACGTCTCTAATATATTATTATAACTAATAATTGTAATAATTGGGTTTATTTTTGACCGGCTGAGAAATTAAATAAATTTTGTTATAACGAACTATAACAAATGTTACTTCAGCATAGCAAGCCGTAATAATGATATTGTTTTACACGGGACAAAAACTTCAATATAAAAGGTTTTAGATCTTTAATAGAGTAAAAGAGAATAAGTTTTTGTGTCCATTTCTCTGATGACACCAATCATTAAACATTTTATCAATACTTACTTCTAGAGTTTTACTCCCCTCCCCTAGCCATCGAGTTCCAAGACTTTAATTGTATTTATCAATCGTATTATTCAGGTAGGATAGGGGTGAAATGTGTCATACATTAGGAATTTTCAAAATTATGTACAACAAATCTCTCAGTATCGCTAGGCAAATCATTTTCTTTTAGAAATATTAGAATTCAATTTTTAAGTAAAAACCCATTAATCTATGACGTAACAATTCATTTAGCCGGGTGTTGTGTTGAGTGTACTTATAATAATTATGAATTATATTATTTAAAAATCTACTTTATCTTTCTAATACTTGCAACGATTTCGGATTATCAATAAACGCAGTGTTATATTTATAAAAAAAAAAATTCTTGGTGCTCGTGTCTTGACTATTATATTATGATATACACTATTGGCCGTGTAAGAATGGAGACGAACCTTGATTTCAATTGAACTCTTTCATATGTTGCGTCGTTTCGAGAACTTGAAAGGTCGTTATTAAAAATTGAATGGATTATACTGACGAAGAAATGCAATATAATATACTTGTACATTCATGCAACGCTTTTTTTTCTGGGCCAACGTTCACAAAAATACACGGAGGCGGTAATCGTTTGAAAAAAAAAAAAACGCTAAACCAATTTAGCTTTAACGAAAGAAGAAATAAGATTTCGACTTTATTGATATTTTAAGTAAACATTAATATGTACAATTTTTCGTGGCATAATTTATATTGACCAGAAGTATTCAGATGTCTCATGTATCATTACATTTCTCAAAAATGACACAACGTATGAAGTTTAAATTGGGAAAGTAGTTCATCTGATACTCTAGATGTGCAATAAAAAATTATTTTTTAGAAAACTTCATTCTTAAGGACCATATCAGTTATAAGCTGGATATACATTTTTATTTTTCACATTTGGTTACCTAGAAAATATTTTATTTTATTAAATTTATTGATTTTAATAACTACCGATTGAGGTACATGCAAATTAATAAGAATAGTTGAAACATAACATTTTTAGGTTTAAATGATTAATTGTTCTAAAATAAAATATTATTATATTTCTCCGACGAGTTCGGGCGAATTATGCTAAAACAATATAGTGCAATATATGCAAAATAATACGAATATACATAGTAAAATAAATAAATAAATAATAATAAATAAATATGGCAATCTCAACAAGGTGTATCCTTTAGTGTATGATGATGACATAGTAAAATAAGAATATTATTTTAAAACATCTAAACCGCTGTCGGAGGTGTTCATTTGTAAGCAGAGGGTCAGCTTTATTTCCTCTAAGCAACCTTAAGTTGTACCACTGAAAAGCGCATATATTACGTGCACGCCAATTTGCAAAACCTAAAAAAAAACTAGGAAAATGTACTGTAATATTATAGTACATATAGGTGAACACTCCCTCGCGTATGGTAATGGTGCCAGGGCAATGTTCAACACGATGATGCACGACGGGCGATTAGGCGTTTTTCAAGAAATCCGTTCCCGGATAATTATTTAGTCCTGTATTATCAAATGTCGCGCAGTTACAGGAATGCGACAAAAACGAATATAGAAAATTAGTTTGGAAAACATTTTCGATGCCTTCCATGCCGAGAATAAGGACAAATAACGCGGCAATTTGTTCTACTCATGTCTATGGGAGGTGGGGTGCATAATGTTTCGGTACGCATCTTTTACGGTTTGGCATGGACGTCGCAAAAGTCGAAATTCTAGAGTTGTAATAGAAAAAAAATAAAAAAAATATTAACAAACATTCTGTTTATTTTTCGAAAGTGACAAAGTTTGTATGGATTTGTTATAATATTCACCAATTAAATTCCTATCAAGCGATAAAAAATCAGTAGAATAATAAAAGTATAACTCAATACCCCATTATACAGATTTGTATAGCTTTACATTCATTTTCTCGGTTAATTCACGTGTTTTTAGAGAAAAAATGATGTGTTAAACTTATTGTTTAATAGTTTTTTAGTTTCAGTTTTTATACGAAAACATTTGTTTTTCCGTTTGTGTGATGGTAATTTTATTGAATTTCGGTAAATTAGTCATTTGGCAAACCGGTGTTGAGACCATGACAAATTTTTGACAATACAAAAATCTGAAATATTTTACGACACATCTAAAAGACTACAACTAATTTGTCTACGATTTATTAATGAGTAGATTTCCACATTAATGTATGACATAAATACATACATGCGCGTGTTTAGCGAAAAACAGGATTTTGATGAACTCTTACCGTAGAATATTATAGTAAACGTGTATTTATAACTATAGATGTTTAATCAAATCCAAATTGTATTAAAACATTTTTATTACAATGTTCTACAGAATTTAATTTATTAAATGTCACTGAAAGGTTCGTTTATTTTCTTTCTCGTTCGAAATCGATTTGTTTAGATATTATTAGATGTTTGTTTTTTCCTTATTTTAAACCTATTAGGATTTTTAATTTTATTAATTTCTAATAAATGAGACTTGAACGTTTAGGCTCATATTTTTATGATTTATAAATCATTGCTCATGAAAATATTACTGAAATGTATCATTTGGTTTTTCTTAAAATTAGAAAAACATGTATTTTACACCCATTAATTAAAAAAAAAAAATAAATATGATTGGTAACGTTTTATTTGTCAACCGATAGGTAATTCCACTAGCGATTAATCTCTTTTAAAGTCAAAAGGTTATGAGGAGGGTTCGGAAGTTGTGAGAATTGCATATTGTTCTGTATGTTCCCAATTTATAGCAGATCAAGCTAGAAATCTGAACTATACAATGATGAGTTAAAAAATCGAAATTGTAAAATGCATATTTTGTCAATTTTATCTAAAAAATGCATATTTAATTGATTTTGCACTCATATTATGTATATTTCATATTTTTCTAAAAAAAAACTATTAATAACATTAGTATTTAATTTTCATAGTCTGAATATTTCAATTAATATTGAATATATAAAATTCAAAATTATCAACGAAAATATTTATTGTCATCGTCACAGTCAACAATTAATTTAATAACAACGATGTGATACGCATTTAGTCTATCACGCTAAAATGCCGAAATACTTATGTTAAGTACATTTTATAATAATTTACACAAAATGCCAACCAATTATACATTTTTTCAGTTATAAATAGTTTTTGTGTATATTATTGATTTATTAACAAATTCAGATGGGGGTTTTTTTTTTTAATTTAGAATATTTTTTTGCGTATTTATTAATTTTTTTTTTCATATTTAACATTTTTAATGCATATTTTGCAATTTGTTCGTGCATATTTTGCTTTTTTAGCTTCTACAATTTCCGAGCCCTAGTTATTAGTATTGAAACGTTTAAAACTCGTGTAAACATAGTCGGTTTATTAGCGTATGTTTAAGTAATATTATTCATCTTATATTCATATAACTTAATGCAAGATACACTGTACAGAAATCTTATGATTTTGAACTTAAGTAAAATAAAATCATACTACCAATGATATTTGTTTAATACCCCGTCATCATTGTGCAGCTTTTTGATACACATGAAACTTTTCAATCAAACCAACAGCGTAACGTACATGCATGGATTATAGTTATACTACGTACTTAGTCACTTTTTAGCGTGTAAACCCCCATCCTTTGTATAACGGACTTCACGTTTCAAAAGACTCGAGGGGATTTTCCATAATAAAACCCGTACTTCAAATTAGGTGCTTAAAAAAGGGTCCTATTTGATTTTAATTAACGCGAACGCTAAAAGGAACAAAGATAATCTTTTTTCCAAGTATACTATATCCGCAAAGCTAAGCGAATATTTACACAGGGTATGTGTTCTCCAAAAGCTTTATTCTGTCTTATGTACGTATAATAATATACAAGATCAATCATAGTCGAGTGGCAGTAATTAAAAAATTCGTCTCGACTCTTATCTATATTTGTCTTGCGACTAAAGGCTGTATATCATTTGTTTAGGAATTTTTTTTTAAAGAAATTACCTGTAAATTCCAGTCGAATCCTCCTACGTTCACGCCACCAGCGTCTCTGTAATGGAATTCCAGTGACGAATCGTCGATTACATCGATAACCGGACACACAACGGTGGATGCTTCTCGTGCTATCCTGTCCAGTAATGGCTCAAGCCAGCCTAAGGAAAAACAAAAAGCCACCCAAATCGTCACAACCTGCATATCATCATGCTGCATTTGCACATAAATATCAATATTGAAGTCTTGTAGCCACTGACATTGCGAGACCGTATACCATCAGGCGAGTTAATAATTAAAAACGAGGGATCCAAATGTGAAATAAATAAATACTTGGTAAGCTGAAAACATTTTTAGGTAGCGCAAACTGAGTATTTTGAAAATATTCGAGTAATGTGATAATAATATAAAATAAAAACCTTTTAGTACGAAGGTTCTGTAAAATATTTCAATAGCGTTATTCAATTTTTATGTTCCCACATGGTGTAATGATTCAGATCCATAAAATTAAAACACTATATATTCAGCTGAAATATTTACGGATTAAAATATTAACAATTATACATATTGATTTTTAAAAGTAGAAAAAAAGTAGAAAACAAGAAAATGTTGTAACAAAGCATTGTTTAAAATTCATTAATTAAAAATTAAAACAATCGCAATAAAAAAGGAAAGGTCGCTAACGATAATCGGAAGAAAAAAAATATTATACACTTACACTATATTATATAGAATCCGTTAAGTTAATAAATAAGATAAGTTAATAAATCGTAGTTACCACGATGGCAAACTTCGCCCAATGGTATGTAAACACTAGCGAAGCTGTAGCTATTATATGCCATTCAGAATACCACAGCAAGACTTCAAACGACAACTATGAAAGCAATTTAAAAAAAGCCTGTTTATATTATGTTATTATTGTTATCATAGCTAAAACTGTTATAATATAGTCATATCACCCACGTAGACTGCGCTACAAATATGCGCGACGGGCACGAACGGATTTCGAAACAATTTGGACGAATGTTTATAGTAACTGGTTCATTATATTTAGTCGATTGTCGTCAATTGAAATTTATTATATAGTTTTGAATCTGTTGTCTGAGGGAGGAAGGAAGGGCACATGGTGCGAATGTGTTGGAGGGCGGGATTAGAAACACGAAAACGAAACATTTACGCAAGCCTTGCACATTGTCGACTTTTATTAACCAGTAAATTCTCGTGCAAATTGCCGTTTCGAAAATCCGCATACATACCAGACCCACAGCGGGAAGTCCCCATCACAGGAAGCAAAAAACAAATCGAATAAAATAAAACATAATATTATTATACGATTGGTCCGTGCAGTAGCGGATTTTTTTTTTACCTTCGGTGCACTCGCAATGCGAATCGAGGTAAGTGAGAACAGGTGCGGAGGCATACCTCGCGCCCATCAGCCTGGCTCGTATCAACCCTTCTCTTTTTTTGGCGCGTACGATCTTTACTTTAGGATAGTTTTCCAAGTACTCCTCGAGCTGGGTTTTGAGATGAGCTATGTTGAAAAAAAAAAACAAACACATTATAATTGCAGAACACATCAACATACGCATTTGAGTTTTATATTTTATTATATAATTTAATTTTTTAATTTATTTTTATTTTGTTGTTGTGTACCACTCGAAGGTGCTACAGTCATCTCTGTGTAGGAGATTTACACGCAAGACGTGCAATAATGATTCGATCATTTGATAGAATAAGTCCGATTTGGATGTAAGCGACGTGGTAATTGTTCGTTCGAAGGATGTTGCGTACACGAAAATTACATGGAATGACGAATTAACAACTGCCATGATTTCATTCTCGTCGTGGTTAGTCGTAGCCTGACAGCAGCACACGCGCGCGCACGTCAAACATGTTGCCATCGCCACCGTTATTCAATAGTTAGTAGAAATGCGTAATTCAATAATTCGTTTCTCAAAGGCAACGGTGTATGTTTATGTGTACATATTAATTATTTCGAAAATGAAACTCATTAAAGGAGATGCGCTCGCTAACACATTATATCTCCCGTCAATATTCAATACACGACGATTTTATCCAATTCCAAAAGACGTTGCGTGTACTATAATTGTATTGTAATTCATACCTGCATATATACCTACGTTGTAAACGGAAAATGACCAAATGTACTTATTGCATTTTTTTGTATTTCCAGAAAAATAAGACTTAAAAATGATACATCGAAAGCAATATTATTATTTAATTTATTGTGTCAACTCGACGTGGGAAAACGAATAAAAAAAATTTAAACGTCTGTTAGTTAATAATTTTTAACTGAAAATTCATTGAAATACTATCTGTTATATGAATTAAAATGAATTATGTCCTGCAAAAAAATCAAAAATCCATATAAAAAAAAGAGGAGGGAAAACGGACTACAGATGAAAATTGGTGTAAGTTTGATAGTATGAAATTCAAATAAAAAACGTAAATTACATTTTTATAGCTATTTTCCAAGGTTTTTGAAAAACAATATTCTTTCAATTATACATGATATTGTTGCAGAAACTAATATAATACTCGATTTATAAAACATAATATTATTATGATTGTTTCAAAATGAATTTGAACAAGCCGTATCACGTTGTGATGCTATAATATGTTATATTTTACTTGATATCGTACAATAAGTGAATAATATTATAACACGTGCCGAAGTGGCAGAACAATTTAACAGAGTAATATGGTTCACATATTTTTGGGTTGCATTATTATTTTACACAGTGAAAGGATGGTATATATACAGGTAGGCGGTAACCGTACACTAATTATTATGGAAATGTTAAATGGTGGTGTTCAATTGATGAAAAATGAGTCTGGTAACGAAATACTGCGGATTACATTGTTCGGATACATTGATTGCAATGTTCAGTGATCACGAAAACACTATAAATCAACAGCTATTTGCACATAGTCGTGTTGGTAAAAACATCTTTATAGCTCAAGAGACACGATAATATATTAAGTGTTAACAATGCAAAGTGATGTTTTACAATTCCCGTGAAACAATAGACGTGAACAAGTGGGTACGTAGCAGGCAATCAGTTGATTTACATTGTTTATACACATATCATCACCTATTATACATACATTTCATTTTATTTCATTCACATGAGTTAATAAAAATTATATCTCTTGCTATTGTTTTTTGTCTACTTCACCTGTCCGAAGTGCGCAAAAGTTAAAATATTCGAATTTCGAATTCAATTTTAAAACAAACAAAAAAATAAAAATCTTACAGCTCTAAGCATAATAAATTCATACTTATGTAATATTTACGAATACGAATGACAGTATTCTTATTTTATACTATATAGGTATATATTTCACGGTGTATATATATATATATATATAAAATTTTGATTTATTTTGGACGAACGATAAAAGATCAGTTGTCATTATTACTTACAATGTATTATATTGTACTATAATGACACTACGTTATAGTTATTTTCTGCACGTACTCATTCCACAGGACGCTACTCGTCCGGACGGTCTAACACTGGTAGATATTTATTATTAAATCATTATTTCGGCCTTACACCGTAATCGTTTATACAAGAGCTATTCAATCGTTCAGACAGTGCATCGTATAATGTAACATCTAATTGATTGTTGCTGAAAATAAACAATATTACGACGACGTTGCATTGCAGATGTGTTAGACCGAGGGAAATATAATCCGCCCAGCGGCGGAGGAAAAAAAAAAAAAATGAAATATGTATTGTATTACACAGTTGCATTGGTATGTATATATATCGCCACGGTCGATTTGGCCCCTAAAGAGATTGTCGGCAAGCCACCTCACCGAATTGATATTCTAATCATGGACGTTATATCGAATCGGTCATGCGGCATGACAAATTGGACAACGTCGTAAAGAAGGTGCGCGTAGTAGTGATTTGTTGCAGCAGCGGTAGAACCAGGCAATCGAATTACCTACCTTACTCTTGTCCACCACCAGCTAGTAGCCTTTTACTGTGCAGTGCCTCAGCTATACGCTCATGCGACGAAATCATTGTATATATATATATATATATATATATATATTGCATCATCCTGCCACGTTTTCTCCCCGCCACCGCCACCGTCACCGGTTCTAGTTCGTTCGCTCATACTCCGGAACGCGTTACCGCCCATTAAGTTTGTCCAAAGGTCAGATTTATGTTTGGCGTTTCCTTTTTCTCTCTGTCTACGTCTATTTCTCTCGCTCTCACTCTCTCTTTCTATCATTCTCTTGAAAATTCACCCACGAATAAGACGTATCCGGTGGCGTTCCGGGATTAATTGGGTCGAAAGCCTTTTAATGACCGGAAGCGGACGTGTCCGTTCGTCCGAGATCAGTGAGCGAAAATCAAAAGGCCAAATTTATAGGTCGGCGTGTGAGGATCACTGATATTTTGAAACCGGTGTGTAAGTATAAATAACGATAAATCGATAGCGTACCACTCTCATATTAGGATGATCTATCTCCACTAAATATACAAAAACCATGTTTTTGGGTCTCTGTATACATACATATATATATATATATATATATATATATATATACGTGTACACGGCTTTAAGAATTTTAGAAGAAGGAAAGGGATGATTACGCCATTTCAGTATAAGAGATATACTTACTTTACTCGGGTGGAGGAAATTATCCACCGACAATCTTAGGCACTAAGAAGATGTAGGGGAGTGTAAAAATTACAGTAATAACGATGAACGCAAGAGAGAGAAAAGTAAAGAAATAAGGCTGAACTCAGTTGGCAGCAAGGCTGGAAATACGATGACAACAGAAACAATCCTTTGAAATAAACTTTATTTTACTTTGTTTCGCTGTCATCGGGTATATGAGTCGACTCTCTATTTAACGATTATCTCTAAATAACGAATTATCTTACGGAACCAAGAAATTTTAATCATATAATTTTTCTTATTATTCACAAAGGTGTTTATGCTAACGTAATGTTAATAATAATATAAAATAAAAAACATATTATTTATAATTTATAACTGTACAATATTAGTGTAAATAAATATGTACTCGTACATTATTATAGATTTTATAACATACTTATTTAATATTTGCATAAACTAAAGTACAAAAAAAAATGTATTTTCAATGTAAAATAAAATAATATTTCTTTCAAACAAAATTTCTATTTCATATTTCTTATTTTTCTAAGAACCATAAGGTTTATTAAGTAGAGGTTCAACTATATATACTATGTATCACCTTTAAAATGAACGGTTCTTAGTAACGTAAATTTTTTCTATAAATGTGTACATTAAAACGTGTTACTTTTAAAGTTTTTGTAATGTTTATTTCTAAGCGATCGGTAAACGTTGTACAAATACACGTATCTGTGTCATTATAATTTTTCTAATGATAATCGAATATCATATCGGACCCGCTATACAAATTCAATACGTAAATGTGGTATAATACTCGAAGTAAAAATTACTGAATAAGTACGGGTCTCTATTATTGGACCATCTATGGTTCATTCCGTTGGTTTTTAAAACATTAACATGAAAATTAACAATGCTTTATCTATACGCCACTCTGTATTTTATATTACATAATACCGAACGACCTCCTCTTTTTGCTCTTGAATAGTTTTAACGGCACATTAACGGGGGTTCTTATGATATTCATAGTCGTTTAAACTCGTTTTTGGTAAATACATATAAATTCGTGAGACGGACAATTATCGATTTGAAATGCGAATGAAATAAGATGACCGAAAGTTGAACTGCAGTTCATTTCAAATGCCGAAAATCTCGTCAAATTAGTCGTTATTGAGATCACTCCAAATACGCTGCCTCTTTTTGGATAAAATTGGCAGGTGTGTGTTGAATCGTTAGATGTGTTGAATGATCAAGAAATCAATCGTCAACTGTGGTGGTATTACCGTGCGGAAAAAGTTCACCGGCTCTACACATATACGCGGAAATACGATTAACAGTTTAAAATAAAGAAAGAAAACTGATAATCGTCCTGAAAGCACTATGTGCCTGACAAGAAAAAAAAATCAATGGAGACGATGGGTTGAATACAATAATAATTATTGTATTCAACCCATCGTCTCTATTGATTTTTTTTTCTTATAATTATTATAGGTATATATTATACCAGGTTTGTGCTTCAAAAATTGCATTTTGTTCGTCCAGGTCGAACTGTGGCGGCGCAATATCGCATTAGAGCACGAGTAAATGCCATTCACGATTTTGCGCTCCACACGTAATCATTATCGTTTATTGCCATCAGTTATTCATTCGCTGAACACGATTGTTCACTATTATGCAAACATAACGCGTATTCATTATTATGTTGTCGCAGCTACCACGTATGTATTCTATTGCGCATTTGTGAGGCGTATCGTGAATGCATCACAATTGCCTACCTGGAACGCCGTCTTACACGCTGTTGTTTACATTGATATATTATCAAAATTATTATTATTGTAATTAACATTAATATATTAGTACTCAAGACACTCGACTAATTTGCAGTTTTCAATATGTCCAAACACATACTCGCACCAAGACTACTGACCAAACGTAGTATAACTCTAAGAGACCTTAGGTAAATGGTTAGAGGAGAATACATTTTGTCACGTGTCGACCAAAGACAATCCAACGGTACTGAAGTGAATAAAAAAAAAAAAATAAAATCCAAGTTCAACAAAATCTATTTTAATATGAACTTTTGTAGGGGACAAATTAAAAATGAAATGAGCACAAATACGTCCACACGGTTGTCTGTTAGGGAATTTGAAGCGTTAAAAAATCTATATTAAATATAAAAATATAATGCAATTAATCAAAAGAAAAAAATGTTATTTTCTCTCCACCATAATGAAACGTAATAATTGATATAACAGAATTCTCAATAGGCCAATAGTAATTTTGCATCATGTATAGCTTGAGTATTTAATGTGAAAAAAAATATGAAATATGTTAGATAAATTATAATTATAACTAATTTTTTTTCATAGTAAAATATTGCTATGTATACCTAAACTACTTTCAATAAAATGCAAAAAAAAAAAAAAATAAATACCAAGAATTTAAGTTATTTTAATTATGTTATAAAACAAAAAAAAAAAAAAATAGTATAATACTTAAATACATGAAGTTTAATGGTTATTTTGTGTGTGTGTGGGTGTGTGTGTATGTATATATATAAGTACTTATACTTGCTTTAAATCTTTTTCTGGTAGTACAGATATTTTTATTAGACATAAATATTAAATTAAATTTAACATCACAGAAAAAAATGGTAATAAATTGAATGTTAATATTTAATTAAAACTATATCTTTACTTCCACATTTTAACGATTGCCATAAATTACAAATACTACACCGTAAAATTATTGTCACTAAACTATGCGAAAACTTTAAAACGTTGTATTTTTTAATCATAATGATTTATATACATAATATAATTTTTTCAAATAAAAAGGCAACTTAGAGCCTTCGAATATTATTTGATATATTAATATTCTGCCTCTGAGGTGCAAAATTTCTATAAATTTTATAGAAACATTAAAATCAACGAGTTAGTATAGTCATAGACTATTATGGACACGCAAAAAATGGAATTGGTATATTTTATTACTCAGAATAAATTTCCCACCAATAATTCGACTTATTTATACTATGTTAAACAATAGGTGTGGTGGTAGCGGCGTACGCATATTATACAACAATGTAATCGTAGTTTTTAGTTTTTTTTTGTTTTCAAATACTCGCCACCGTCATCTTTATAACAATAGTATAATGATGTTATAATAAAAATCCTAAATGATTTGACAATATATCAACACTCACCACATTTATTATTGGTTTATTATTTTGAATAAAGGCACTCACGCATGTCGGAAAAATCATCAACTAGAATAATTTCCCGGATGAGATGTTCCGGTGACCGGTCCAGGATGGAATGAACGGTCCTCAGTAAGACGGACCACGCTTCGTTGTGGAAACACACAACCACGGATGTCTGAGGTAGGTTGTCCAAATACCTGCCCGGTTTTTTACACCTGAAATAGGAAATCAAATGGTCAAAAAAGGTAAACACAGACATTTATGTTTTTCGAATTTCAATTTACGGATTAAAATCGAATTTTATATTTTCTTGGGTTTTGGTTAAATATTCAAAACTGGGTTTAAAGTTTTTTTTTTTTTTTTTTACTTAAGATCTTTTATACTTTTTTGGATTAGGCTAACAAGAATTATTAAGGTTTTCTACTTAAATGTATGCAATAAAAACTTTAGAGAAATTAACGTAAATCAGCAAAGTATGTAGATAAATAGATAGTTACTTATTAATGTAGGTACTTGTCAAAATTTGTCAGGAAATATAGAATAAAGACAGTAGTGAAAAACAGTACACAAATTAATTATAAAAATTAATGTTCATATAAGAAAACAGTAATAGTTATTAACAATGTGAACAGAAATACACCTTGCTTATGTTTTTCAAAATAACTAACGACATTATCCTAGCTAATGACTATTAATGTATAATTGTAAATATATTAATTATTATGTTTACAAATGCTTCGCACAGAAACAAATAGAATAAGATTCCCTTTCCTCCCGAGAAGTCACAGCATATACGTCCGACTACTTATTCTTTTAAATAATAATAATATTTGTAAAACGATACAATGTGGAATTCTTTTATTTTTATTTTTATTTTTTTTTGCTAAGCGATTTTATAAATTAATTTAATTTTAACATTCAATATTTTGGAAACAAGTAGGGGAGATTGTATTTTGATACCTATACCCAGTTATCATATCATCGTTGTGCTTTCTAAATGGAGGAAGAGGGGTATTGTTGGATTTTATTCCGCTAATGGTTTCAGAGAAGCAATGAATATCAATTACACGTGTGCGGACGTCGTCGTGTCATCAACTGACGCATTAGGCTTCAGCTAGCCTGAGTTTTCCTTTCTCTTTCTTCACGTCTCGCAAAAAATTACTCGTGACAGTTATGGAGCCGCGTGTCAGCATTACAAGCATTATATTTTTGTATTATATTGTTTTGGACGTGAAATCCTATCCCATAGTCTGTAATCAAACTTTGCACCACCACCGTGATAAATTCACACACATTAGGAGGGGGGATAGCACCTTTTGTTAAATTATATATCAACTGACCGAGCTGCAGTATCATGAACAAGGCATAATTGATTGTGCGCGCACAGGCAACACTTTTGATTAAACAGTCTATGCTACGGGGGATAGCCTGCCGTACAGTTGGGTATGCGATTTTTCTGCACGAGAAAAAGCACAGTCTGCGTCGAAATAACTTAAACGTTATACCCGTTCAGAAAACGGGACCGAGTTGGAAAAAAATCCGTTTATTTATTATACGGCACTTTGTGGCAGGTCGTATATCACACACATACACACATACACACACAAACATTCGTGTGCATATATATATATATATATATATATATATATATATATATATATATATATATATATATATATATATAAATATATGCGGATATGCGGATGGTGGTAACGTAAACCACGGTGATGGTAGTGGGATTCGGGAACCGCCTTTTTTTCCTAAAGGGTGGACAATGAACTACTAATTCACAGAGATCGATATCGATGTCATGTATGCGTGCATGACCGTGTGTGTATATATACCGAATGCAAGGTCTAAAGTTAATAAACGGAAATTTGTAAAAGGTCCCTGGGTCTTTGTTTAAAAAAAGGTCTAGAGAACGGGAGGTTGGAGAAACAAAACGCTTTTCAACCGGTGGCCTTTTGATTTATCACCGGAACCCGTCGAATTAGCCGCAGCCTTTATATGTACATATACATACACGTAGGAAATCGCGTGGATGGCAGAAAAAAAAATACTAATAAATGGCGAGAGAAAGGGTGTGATGGAGGTAAACGCTTTGGACCTTTGTGTTGCGCACTGAAAACTCAGCAGAGGTGAAAAAGACTATTATTTCGAATCGCACCACGTCAAAAGCACGCACAACAGGTGGTCATTTGTGTGCAGACATAGGTGTCCGGCATGACGTTGCCAGGAACGCTGATGAAACGCTTTTAGACAAATCATCGACCAAATGGTTAATATAATAACTATAATACTTCTAAATTGTAATTATTTTTGTTTTTGTTTTTTTTTTTTTTTTTCATAATATTTTCTTCAGTTTTAGAAAATGAGAAAGTTTAACACATCACGCGCATCGATGCGCTGAAAATATATACTGTAGTTCCCGAACAAATGTAATGCTTATATTAACGGATATACTACGTTACATCTTGAAATAACTCTACATTAATACATTTTCATAATATAGTACGAGCAACACACATCCCACATGTTCCAATATACTTGTTTGAACTATGTATACTTACATTATGTGAATTATGTTTGTATCGTACTGTGTTGAAATGTACAATTTAAAAATATTTTGATACAGTCATATTATATATAGCAAAAGCATGATCATTTTATCTTTCTGAAGTCTTTTGCATTTTTTTAAGACGTTTCAAATATTTCTGACAATTGAGTTTTCGGCACATAAGTATAAAAACTAATCGCTAAATCGTTTAGTGTCATCGAACATTATTATCTACTTTATTGACTTATAAAGTCGGTCACGTTTCTTACATTCCTATTATATGCACATTACTAATTATTAACCTAACCTATAACACACATACATATATACTTATATATATATATATATATATATATATATATATATATATATATATCTGGATTTCGTGTATATAACGAGATTAGTCACCAACAAAATGGTAACAACTGTAACAAAATATCAACGTACACGTGATTTTCTCAAACACTTTAAACATAATTTATTTTATAGCTTTTAAATAATATTCATGTATAAAACAACAAATACAGTATATATTTAATATTATTGAATATAACAAATTAATAAACAGTATTTAGTATTACGGGACATCAACATTTTGAGTATCCGAAAACACAAAAAATTTTATGTTCAAATTGTTTACATGTAAGTTTTTTAGGTATCTGATGATTATATTCATTATGTTATTACTATCATTATCGTACTACTTTATTGTATTACCAACTCTGTAAACTTTTTAAGAAGGACAGATGTCATTAGCGATGCGATCGTCTTCAACGTTTATTGCTGACTGACGAAACATCGACGAATAGGCATCCTATGCTCGTATAATATCTATACAGTTTTTAACTAACGATGACGTCATAATAATATGTATTACTCATCTCTGTAAACACGTGAGTACAGTTTCTTCATAATCATACAAATCACGATGATTTAATTTGATTAATTTTCTTTATTTATCGAAACGTCGGTTGTTTTTTTTTACCGAACATTGCAGTTTAATATAGTTGAAGGTCATAAAACATGAGTTTTCTAATACTTGATTTTCTACGGCTATACTGAGAGTATAATAGTTAAATATACACAATAACCATACCTGTCTATCCACGTAGAGCGTATACCATATACTATATTTTAACATTTCCCTACTAATAGGAATATAATGGATTTTAAAAATTCAAGGCGTCACAGTAAAAGGTCACGATAAGATTTTTTTTTATATTATCGAAAAAATAATTAGTACTAAAAATTTCATTTTCGACTGCTATTGTTTTGTTTTAACAGGCACAACCAATAACACTGATTTATTATACTCGATTCACAGTTGAACTCAAACAACCCAAATGGGTATAACATATTTCATCCTTCTTTTGGAGAAAATGTTAGGTAGTTTAATCGTACTCGTATTTATCAAAATCAATATATTATGATGAAAAAAATTGTCCAGGGCTAAAACAATTTACTATTTTCCTTGTAAACGAGGATGATGTTAAAAGCCGTAATGTTACATATTATTTTACAAGAGAATGATAAAAAACGAAAATAGACATAACTTCTATTTCATAACAATAAATATATAAATACGAATAAACATATTTTATAAGAAACCCTTTTTTTTATTTATTTTTTAATTCATGCTTCGATTGATTCGAATTAAATGTGCACGTATTCATAGGTATACCCACATTTAATTTATGGGTCAGGATTCCGCATCATCTGATAGTACGAGAATGGAATCATCGTACAATGATAATTATCGTCGTAAGATCGTTTCACTTTCAGGGTTGGATAAGACAAAAGAATAGAGAACATCGTTTCGATTGCGTTGTATTATCATCATATTGTCGACCTCACGCGAAGTCAGTCGATACCGTCGATTGCGTATACGCGCGCTCGTTAGTCGATCGTGAGCAAGACTTTGTTTCGTTACATACTGTTAAACAATTCTTGCGCGTTCGACCTTAAAAACAGAATAAAATTATCACCACGGCGAAGGCCTATGTTGTTCACTTGGCGTGTATGAAAACGATGGGTCGATAAATGTTTTACATTAGTATAGATTCACATCCGCCGCCGCTGACGTTTGAGTGCCAAACCGACGTAATAATATCGTGATAACGATTTCAATGTACACTCATTATCAGACGCGTATATTACAATGCATCCTATACATTACGTGGTAGACAGGTAACATGACAGCGTACAGGTTACACGATGTACAAAGTGATAAGTGATATACATACATATATATTTATATGTATATATATATTATATGCATGTACTTCATGATGAGCTCATCACCGACGTGGTAGTAGAAATTTTACTCGGAATATTATAAGATACATTACAAAAAAGAACCGGATGGGCCTCGCTCTGCTGTACAGTTAGGGGTGGAGTGCACCTCGCTTATAGGATAGGTCATTATTATAATGGATTTGTTAAATTTGAATGCAATGATAGATATCATTGTATACGAATAACGATTCTGAACGGAGTTCATATGTTAGTCTAGAATATAATACAATGTTATTTATAAATATTACATAAGTATATTTTATTTTTAAACGAAAAATTTAGAAAAACCGAAAATTTAAATTGTCTATAAATAAGTCAAAATATGTCAAAATACTTTGAAATTTTAACCATGTATAGAAAACGCCAATATAAAGATTTAATGATAATTTCAAGTTGTTGCGGTTTTTCGTTTTTGAGTTTGGGCATTTTAAAAAAACCGATATCATTTGTCAGTCTAGAACATTCTACATTATATTATATTTTACATGTAATTTTATGTCAATATTCGATGTTCAAACGCTTATAAAAAAAAATTGTGCCTATGGATTTTAATAATTTTTGAATGACATTAAGAAATACTTCTGTGGAATCTTCGATTAAATTTTCAAGTATTTTGTAGAAGCCAAATTTTTTTTATCACCAATTATAAAAATAAAATGTAAAAAAATCGAATATTTTAAATGACTATAAGTGGCTTAAAAATCAATATAATATTTTGAAAAAAATATTGCATAAAAGAAATACCAATCTTAACAGCTGGTAGAAATTTCAAAAATCTGCGACTTATACTTTTTGAATTATAACAAATATTTAAAATCGTCTGAGAATAAATCGCTATTTTATGCAATTTCGTAAATATTTAAATTTCAAACAGTCGTACAATTTTTTCCTCTTAGTCTGGTAGAAATTTTTTTAAAGATTTTTGAAGAGTAGCTCATAGATAACCTAGTGTTAAAATTTTGAACCTTAAGTATGAACAAAAAAAATTTTATGAATTTTTATCTACAAAATAACATGCAAATTATCGTGATTTTTACACATTTTATACAAATTTGAGAATAGAGGGCTTATAAAAAAAATTGAGTTAACCAATCACCGATATTTTTTAGTTACGATAAGTTTAACTTATTATAAACCTAGTATAAAATTTTCAAGAGTTTTCGCTCAATCAATTAAATTTTATAGATGTTTAAAAACAAAAATTTAACAAAAATCGAAAATATAAATTGTCTATAAATAAGTCAAAATATGTCAAAATACTTTGAAATCTTAACCATGTATAGAGAACGTCAATATAAAGATTTGGTGAAAATTTCAAGTTGTTGCGGTTTTTCATTTTTGAGTTAGAGCATTTAAAAAAAAACCGATATCTTTGTCAGTCTAGAATATTATACATTATATTATATTTTACATGTAATTTTTTGTCAATATTCGCTGTTCAAACGCTTATAAAAAAAAATTGTGCCTATGGATTTTAATAATTTTTGAATGACATTAAGAACTACTTCTGTGGAATCTTCTATTAAATTTTCAAGTATTTTGTACGAGCCAAATTTTTTTTATCACCGATTATAAAAAAAAAATGTAAAAAAATCGAATATTTTAAATGCCTATAAGTGGCTTAAAAATCAATATAATATTTTGAAAAAAATATGACATAAAGAAAATACCAATCTTAACAGCTGGCAGAAATTTCAAAAATCTGCGACTTATACTTTTTGAATTATAAAAAATATTTAAAATCGTTTGAGAATAAATCGCTATTTTATGCAATTTCGTAAATATTTAAATTTCAAACAGTCATAAAATTTTTTCCTCTAATTCCGGTAGAAATTTTTTTAAAGATTTTTGAAGAGTAGCTTATACATAACCTTGTGTTAAAATTTTGAACCTTAAGTATGAACAGAAAAAATTTTATGAATTTTTAACTACAAAAAAACTTGCAAATTATCGTGATTTTTACATATTTCGTATAAATTGTAACTTTGAGCACTTATAAAAAAAAATTGTGACTTACGATTTTAGATTTTTTTTTATCAGTTAAGGAACAACTTATAAGAAACCTTGTATTAAATTTTCAAGATTTTCTAGGCAGCCAAAAAAATTTTATCGTTATTTAAAAAAAAATACTTAAAAATATTGAAAATTTCAATTGTCTATAAATAGCTTAATAAAAGTCAAAATACTTTGAAAATTTAATGGTGTATAGAGAACGCTTATCTAAACGTTTGGTGAAAATTTCAAGTATTTACATAGATTAGTTTTTGAGTTATAGCAAAATAAAAAATTTGATTATGTCAAAAACTGGTTTTGCGTAAAAACTCCCGTTTTTCCCAAATTTTTTTATGGTTTTTCCCGTCGCATTTAAAAAATATTGGAAATTTTTAACTTTTGACCCCCCAAAGTACCAAATAGATTCACTTTCCTTTCAGAAAAGTTGCTACATAAGGCAATCGAAGCATTTTTACTGCCCCAAAACGTGTCGACAGACACAAAAAAAAAAAAAAAAAAAAAAAAACACACATCATTGTAAAATCAATACATTCTTCACTCCGTTCAGAATCTAAAATTATAAAGGAATCAATAACTAAATTATGACGAAAAATATAAATCACGCACGGTCGAATCACACGGTGATTTATCGATCGAAACAATGACAATACGTCGATTAGAACGATAATAATATTAAACGGTGACAAGGATATAATACAATGCATATTCGTTTTCACAAAAACAAACTTTTGGTCAAGCTCGGGTAAGTAATATTTGTGTTTATTTGGCACGATTGTGGTCGCTCAGTCGCATAAATTGAAAATATGCTTCAGCGTGTCGTGAAAAACAACGTACATGGTTTGAAAAGAAATAGGAATAGCTCAATATCTCATTTGTTGAAATAAATAAATACCCGTATACATGTATGTAGAATAATCGAATACGCGTAAAAGACGGTGAAAAGTTCAATACCCGATCCAACTCACAGCCGGAATTGAAAACGTATTTTCAAACAGTAAAACTAACACAAGAGGCTATTAACTACGAATAAATTAATTTTCAATTATTGTTTTTTTCCAAGGAAAGTAAATTTGTATTTATTTAAAAATGTATAAAACGTTTTGAAATAATGCGTGTTGATAAAATGTGTGGTTTTGAGAAAAGTTGAATTTACATCATTCATAAAATAACACTCGATATAATTTTCGCATCAATGATAAATTTCAAGTAACTGTTTAAATTCAAGTTTTCATCCTAAATTACGGGTTAATGGCAACGAAATAATGAGAACAAAGGTTTTGTCGTATCTTATTATTTTTTATTTTTTTTCATGAACACCGTACAAATATTTCTATGTTTTTTTTACATTATTAGACACTTATTTTGTATTAACCGAAAGTCTCATAACTAATAAAATATTTATATAATATCTTATATTTTATAATGTAATCCATTAATTAACTATAATTTCATATTATCTTATTTTTTGGTATTACATCAACTGCTAAGATTTTTAGCTTTAATGGAATCATAATATTTACATACTTTAGAACTTACATTCATTTATAAATATTTATTATACGTATCAGTCAGTTTAAGGAATTATTTTCTTAATGTTGTCATGGTTTGAGCCGAGTGCATCGTAGTGGTTGTCTGAACTTTATTTGGTTACTTCTAGTATTCGTATGGAATCGACAATGCATGAGATGTTTGACCGAAAGGAATTCATCATTGATACTATTTAATAGTAACTATTAACATCATGTAGATTAGTCCTATCTCATTATCATGGTCATGGAATAATTTTGAATGAGATCTATTCTTAGTCTAGTAATGATTACTTCGTTTCTGCGGTTCAATATATGGGATTTAGGCCAGTAATTGATATATTTGTTTAATTCTTCTAAACTTATTATTAGGTGTACATTGCCTTTTGAATTCCCATAACTTAGAATAATAGTTGTTCACATTTCTATGAATGACTATGATATATAAATAAGAGTATTATTTATTGCATTACCTATTGTTATAGAAAGCTAAGTAATTCGTTGGATTGTTTAAATGTATAGTTAACACTTATTTTTATAAAACGTAATTTGTTTACCTAACCTAACTTAAACTAACCAGCTTTTATATTTTATTTCGGTATTGTATTGTAATTGTATTTTTTCAACGTGTGTGATAAACATAAGAGCTTAAAAATAGACGCACCATTGATATTTGTTAAATTTACAATTATTCAATTTGATGAATGCAATAATGTATGTATAAGTGTAAAATTGAACATCATGCACATAGACAACATTTATTAAGATATTATATTATTGATACTCTTAGAATGATTTTGGATAATCTTATTAGTCAGTAGAACAAATGATTTATTCAATCAATATTTTATTATGATGATAATTAGTATAAACAGTGATTGCACCATTCACGTTGGATACAATACACCATTATAGTTATTTTTGGGAGAAACGAAAAACGAAGAATTTATTATTATTATTTTTTAACAATCAGCGGAAACGAAAATATATTTCTCAGCGGAAACAATATATAATCCGTGTCCGGAAATTTCAAGCGACAGAAAATTATTAATTAACGATATGCGGTAATAACGGTTAAAATGTTACATCTAAATCTAGTAAAAATTGAATTCTTCCAATACAACAAACATGTATTTGCTGCTTCGGGTATCTATGAAACATGGTTTAAGGTTACGGTGATGGGTTTTTGGATGTAGTGGCCTACAACGGTTCACGTAAGTAAGTCCAAGTGGTGCGCATAAATTCATGAGTGCGAATATAGGTTTTAAACGTCGTGTAATTATCGTTGAGAATCGATTAGCAGAATTGCATGAAACAGGCGTAGGGCGACGACAAATGTATTAAATCCGGACGAGGCCAAACGTCAAAAAGTGTCTCTGACCATAATTCGTGCGTGTGACCGTTCGTCATCGGTCGAGGGTCTTTATATATTTAGTATCATATAATTTAGTATCACACACACACACACACACACACACAAATATATATATATATAAGTATACGAAGTATACAGTTTATAAGTAAACATAAGAACATGTTTATTTCAACAAATTTCGAGCCACAAAAAAAACCGCACCTCTTCCCCCGTCCAGCCGGAAATCGATTGGCGAGTTAGTATTCGGCACGTGTTTCTATATATTTTACGTACACAGGGCTATAAAAGTTAAATGTGTATGAGTGTTTGTGTGTGAGTGTATAGAGTTCGTGTTTTTAATTAACTTCATTACATCCCCGCCACAACCGTCCACACCCACGACCCGCTATATATTCGGTATTAGGTTTTAATTAAACCCTCCGTTTCGACCATTATACACAGTGTATGTTTTAAAAGGGAACTACCCCATACTACCACTCGTTCGTACACACAGCCGATCAAATGTTTCAAATCCGTCCACTCAAATGCGAATTACCGGTCGTCGTCATCGTCGTTGCTATCGTAGTCTTTGTACCTATACGAGTATATTATTACTATAGTGCTGTCATGTTTAAACTAGTGCCACAAAGGGACGTAAGTGTAATGGGTCACGGGGGAGAGGATGCGAATGAAAGAAAAAAGGAAAATAACAAACGAGCACTAACTTGACCCTCATTAATAAATATCAATTGTTGTCATATAGGCTCGACGACATAATTCGGTGGCTGATGATGTGTATTTTTATCTTTTTTTCACCATTCCAACGAAATTTTATTTATTTATTATTTCCAAAGCCGGTTTACGTTATAGTTTTGAGTGGATGTGATGTGGAGAGAGAAAGATATGAGAAACATCGCTGAAAAATGGAAAGTTTCAAGCTCGCGCCACCGACTGAAAAAGAGCAAACGACTACGCGCAGTACATCTATCTATAAATATAATACAACGAAAGTTTTGACGCTTTCGTCCAATGCGACCGTCTTCTCAGCAAGTGAATGTCGGCGGTGGCAGTAGCGGTAACACAAAGGACGAATTCCATTTTTCTTTTTACCGTCATAGTCACCATTCACACAAATAATATACGTACTGTTGCACTCGCAGTATTCATCAGCCGACGACCACAGCAGACTTTTTCAACCAAATAGACTTGCAGCTGATCGGCTATATACAGGGTATCTCACTGTGTTTCTTCTATCGCATCAATAATTTTACAATTCGGTAAGAAAAAAATATTAATTCGCTCCCGTAGGATCACTTTATTTATATTTTTTGATAAATAAGTGGATTTACTTAAATCTAAAGAAATTTTGTTAAAAAAAAAAAAAAAACTTCAACAATATTTGAAAACTTAAAAAAACCGATTTTTAAGCTAGAATTTCTAAAAGAAAATTACAGTAAAATTATCATGGTTATTAGTTTTATACAAAAATAAGTTTTTGAAATTTTATTAAAATATATGATTTATTATCATTTATTATAGTACCATTATTTATTTTTCTTAAGTTGGTGAATATTTATTAGTCGGAACCACAACAGCAATATACCCTGTATACAAATGAAGTGAGTCGTTCTGAATAGGACAGTAATAATACGAGAAGTAACAACACAAGCCCACCTCTAGGACTCTGCGATTTCTAACAAGCAGTCATTGTCCCCGTGACGCGTTATTAACCCTTTTTAACTGTGTACGCTAACTCTCAGCTAGTCGTGCGTAACCTATGCATAGAGGACGGTGTTATTTCAACGAATAAGATGAACAGTGTTAACATAGTTAATTAACTATACGTATTATCATCTACATACGTGTATAAGACCGGACAACAATTATAATTATTATTATTTTAAGGTTTTTTATCCTCAGCGGACGTGCCACGTCGTCAATTTTTTCCTTTTCTAATCGCAAAAAAAATTCCTTTGCTGAAATCGTGCTCATTTATTTCATAATCATAATTTTTTATTTTTATTTTTTATATCCACATGATTTATAACGAAAATTTGAATAATGCGTATGCGTTTATTTTACGAAACTCTTCGACTCGAGTTTTCACCATAACGAAGGGTATATTATTGCTTAAAAAACTGTTGTTTCGCTTTAAAGCGGTGTGATCGTGATAATTATTATTGAAATCAATTTGAAAAAAATGACGACGTGTTTAAAATATATGCATAGATCCACGAGTTAACAACAGGGTATTTTCGACGATTATGTGCAAACGGTTTTTAGGCTTTTATTATTTTATTTTAAAATAAATAATATATCAATATCACATTATAATACATTGAATACGAATTAATTAAACCGAGTTATATAGTTCAGTACGCATGAGTATACCTGTATAAAATTTTAACTATTATAATCTAAATGAAACAATATTATTAATATTTTAACAATATTAAAAACATAGATTTATTTCACGAATTAATAAAGATAAACTATGAATAAATTATGATATGGCTATTGATCAAATCGCATAACGATAGATCGTGATCAGAACGTCAGTTTTGAATGATTATTATATTGTCGTTATTGTTATTACAGCATAATTATATGATTTTTTTTTTTATTTTCTCTTTTAGGTCATTGAACGTGACTTAGGAATAATGTATTTTTGATGATATATTTTTTTTTTTATAAAAAACCGCGGTTCAAGGTATATTTATTAACTGCAAATTACCAAAGTCACACTTAACGGGGAGAAGATTGCATGTGCAAGTTCACAACGTGCATTACTACGACACACAATAATCATTGCCGTGTACTACAATGTTTTAGAGTTATTATATATTACATAAAACCGGTCGACGATCTTCTGAGTTTCGACAGGTTGACCGTATTTTAAGGTATTGTTCCACCACACTACCCGAGTATTGTCGACACACGATAGTACATCAATATGATCGTTTATTCGCAAGCACGATGCCACGTAAAATCCATACATCGACTGCGTGTCAAATTCGCCATCGACAGGATCGTCCGAGTACTTGAAGGTCTTTAACAACACTCAAAGAAATTGCATTTATGAAATCTACCCGTGAGGTCACATTACTATTATGTATTGAATAATTGGAAGTTTCCCCAAGAAAAAAAAATCGGTTGAACAATTGTTTGACGCGAGAGAATTTAACCGAACAACCATATGATGCCTGTGCAGTGGGTGCACGACATGATAGAGATAAGCGCGAGGAACGCCCCCATCAGAAATTAAGAGATCAACTAGCTGAATGTATAACACAGTGAAAACAAAGTGAGATGCATGGTCGAAAAGTCTCGCATTAAGTCTTCAAAGGCGAAATCATTAACGTATTATTATAAATCGACAATAACATAATGCAACCATACAATTTAACAAGAATACCCGATGTATATAACAGTGCTGGTAAACGTCCTAGAGGTTTTTATTTTGAAATACAGTGAAACCTCTATTAATGGACACCTCTCAATAGTGGACCCTTCTAAATTCCCCGGCAAAAATGTATGCGCATATAAATGTATGCGTAATAGGTTTTCTCAATAGTGGACAACTCTCTATAGTGGACAATTTTTAATTCCCCGTGGCTGTCCACTATATAGAGGTTTCACTGTATAGGAAATTGCTTCTTTTTTTTGCTTTTATAATCGTTAATACACTGCTGTGACGCCTATTCGTCATTTTCTATTTAATACACACCTATAGCTACATATAATCGGTCTCGCGATAGAAAATTAAATAAGTAGTGATGATCATAAAAAATGTTGAAATTTTATGAATTGACCAAAACAATTATTTGTTCACGATGTGTATAATTTTCCCACTTTGGCTTGTCCCCGATAAGAAATATAACTACCTCGTGATCGCCCTTGGATACCTCGCGGCCGTCCAAATCCGATGATCGCATCAGTAACAACCAACCTATATGAGAATACATACAACTGAATCTTTTTCAATAAAATTCTACATAATGAGTACTTATAGAATAGATGTGGAACCATGATGTTTCTATTGAAAAATTTCCTCTATAACGAATTAAATTTATATTACTTTATTATAATTTTACAAAAGCATCTATACTTCAGAGCTTAAAAATTATTTATAAATAATAAAATTATTGTTTGGAAATAAGAGAGTGCTATTAACTCTGTCCGTCGTAGATATCAGTATTATAGTTAAAAATAAGTGAAATAATTATTTTTTGTTACAGAGTTTTTTTTCAGAAAATTATCAAGTTTGTAAAATAGAGTTTCGGGTATATTTATATATCAGAGAATAGAGGAAAGAGATAAATATGGACAATTACACGTTGCAACAGTGACTGGTAGACGAGAACGAGGTATAAAATATGTGTATTTAGTATACGAAATTTGTATGAGTAGAGGTTTAATTAAAACATATCAAGTCCCGTTGTATAAACACGAAAATCCAATTGTTTCCATTGAAGAGGAGGGACAGCAGCTTATCCGTTGCGAAAATCTCTCATTCGATTTGCAAAAATCCAACGCGTGTTCGACGTTACTGTTTTTACAAATGCGGACAAAAACTCGGTGCGAACTATAATTCCGGACACGTAAACAACGCGTATAAATTATGCACATACATATACATAAAAAGTGTACCCGTACGGACCATGTTGATGTGCGAGTAAGTGTGTATAATTGATACCAGTAATGTGCTAAAGTGCACGTCCACTTACTGTACGTATGTGTGTGTGTCGTCAATATCTGCGTTTCGTTTTCGATTTTTTTTTTTTACCCCGTTAACTTTGCGATTCCGATAAAATCAGCGAAACCATAAATTCTCAGAGCAATATCGCAACGGCTTTACATATATCCGCAGAACCATGTGAATTCCAACGGCCCTGACAATTCCTTTATACTATTTACGTATCTCTGAATTTCGCTGTTCGCATTGTAATTTTATTCCATTTTTCCTATTCATTTGCATGCTTTAACTTTGGACACACATATAGTTGGAGAATATACAAAAAACGTTTATTAGGCATAATGTGCTAAATATAAGCTATACAATTAACACAAAACTCGTTCAAAGCACATTCCTATATAGTAATTGGATTAAAAGACAGTTTCGATGAATATAATAGAGATTGAAAGTGGTAAGTCACATAATAATAGCAAACAAGTAAACATTACGTTTCACAGAAAAACTCTTGTAAATTAGTTTACCAATTTTTTAAAACATTATTTTTATTATTTTTCAAATATAATCTATCATTTTTCAAAGTTAGAGTATATTTGAAAAAATATAATTAAATTATATTTAAAAAAACACACAAGTTCAATAACGTTCATTATGTACAATAACAGCACAATATTTCAATAAATTTTCCATGAAATCCGTATCAAATATAATCTATCATTTTTCAAAGTTAGATTATATTTGATACGGATTTCATGGAAAATTTATTGAAATATTGTGCTGTTATTGTACATAATGAACGTTATTGAACTTGTGTGTTTTTTTAATTCAGGAATAAAGGCTTCAACTACTGGGTCATTAGTCTGTGTTTATAATATTGAACTTGTATTATATACTATATACAATACTATACATTCTATACTAAAAATATATATTATGTACTATAATAACAGTTAATTTATTATCGTTGATTATAGAAAGTATCAGAATATTGTGTATGACACAAAACAATATTATTTAAATATTATTTAACCTTAAAATTGTAATATATTAGATTCTGATCGGAGTGAAGAATGTATAGAATTTACAACGATGTGTGTTTTTTTTTTTTGTGTCTGTCGATACGATTTGGGGCAGTAAAAATGCTTCGATTTCCTTATGTAGCAACTTTTTTGAAAGGAAAGTGAATCTAGTTGGTACTTTGAGGGGTTCAAAGTAAAAAATTTTCAATATTTTTTAAATTCGACGGGAAAAACCCTAAAAAAATGAGGGAAAAACGGGAGTTTTTATGCAAAACCAGTTTTCGACATACTCAAATTTTTTATTTTGTTATAACTCAAAAACTAATTGATGTAAATACTTGACATTTTCACCAAATGTTTAGATTAGCGTTCTCTATACACCGTTAAAATTTCAAAGTATTTATTGAGCTATTTATAGACAATTGAAATTTTCAATTTTTTTAAGTATTTTTTTGTAAAATAACGATAAAATTTTTTTGACTGCCCAGAAAATTTTGAAAATTTAATAAAAGGTTTCTTATAAGTTGTTCCTTAACTGATAAAAAAAAATCTAAAACCGTATGTCACAATTTTTTTTTATATGTGCTCAAAGTTCCAATTTATACGAAATATGTAAAAATTGCGAAAATTTGCAAGTTATTTTGTAAATAAAAATTCATAAAATTTTTTCTGTTCATACTTTAGGTTCAAAATTTTAACACTAGGTTATCTATGAGCTACTCTTCAAAAATCTTTAAAAAAATTTCTACCGGACTAAGAGGAAAAAATTGTATGACTGTTTGAAATTTAAATATTTACGAAATTGCATAAAATAGCGATTTATTCTCAAACGATTTTAAATATTTGTTATAATTCAAAAAGTATAAGTCGCAGATTTTTGAAATTTCTATCAGCTATTAAGATTGGTATTTCCTTTATGTCATATTGTATTCAAAATATTATATTGATTTTTAAGCCATTTATAGGCATTTAAAATATTCGTTTTTTTTACAATTTATTTTTATAATCGGTGATAAAAAAAATTTGGCTCGTACAAAATACTTGAAAATTTAATAGAAGATTCCACAGAAGTAGTTCTTAATGTCATTCAAAAATTATTAAAATCAATAGGCACAATTTTTTTTTTATAAGCGTTTGAACAGCGAATATTGACATAAAATTACATGTAAAATATAATATAATGTATAATATTCTAGACTGACCAATCATGTCGCTGTATGCAACTGCCATCTCATCCTAATTGAAAAATATATTTATCGTTTCAAAATAAAATTTACTTTTTATAATATTTATAAATAACAATGTATTATATCCTAGACAAACATATTAACTCCGTTCAGAATCGTTATTCGTATACAATGATATCTATCATTGCATTCAAATTTAACAAATCCATTGTAATAATGACCTATTCTATAAACGTGGTGCACTCCACCCCAAACTGTACAGCAGAGCGAGGCCCATCCGGTTCTTTTTTTTTTTTTGAAAATTATTATGCTATTAAAAATTAACTGATATTATTATAAATTAAAAATGAGACAAAAGTAACCATTTTAACTGGAAATTTAACGTAAACATCATTTTAATAAATAATAACAATTTTTTTTTTTTTTTTTAATTAAAAATACACTTTTTGATGACAATTTTAATTTCTTCATTGATATTTAATCGCCTATGTTCAAAATACTTTAAAGAATGAAATAACTACAATAATGTCAGTATATTACAAGTGTTTATTATTTAGATAATAAATCATTAAACACCGACATATTTTTTTAATTTTAAGTATATGAAAATTGTAGGCCAAATGAAATATTACGACATTTTATTACATAAAATGCAATTAATGATTTGCACATGTCAGTTCAAACATTTAAATGACGAATATTCACATTGCAGTATGAATTATAATATGTAAGTCGAAACAATATTAAACTCGAAATTACTCAATTAAGTATTCGTATTTTTATTATGCATGGTAGTTTATCGTTTATAGAAATTTGTATTATGCAGGGTTTAATAAATATTTTGAATAATATCCAGTAGATGACAAAACCTTATATTTTATATTTAAATTGGCAACGAAAAAGTTATTTGCACTTTATTTAAAATATATAATATCAGTAGTATAAATTATATGTTTGAAATAGAATATTGGTAGAATTATCGTAACATATTGCTTTTTTACAAATGTATAAAATAATTTTTGATTTGGAACAGTAAATGAACATATTTTCTATAAACTCTAATTTGTTTGATCATTATTAAGCGACAAATAAATTCCACATTTCAAGAATTAATCTTTGTAAAACCAAATTTTTAGTAATAATCAAAACACAAAAATATATATAGCGCAAATTAATCGAAACAATAGTTAGTTATGGTATTATGCATAGTATTTAGTTTAGTACTTCTAGTACTACGTCATATGTACTAGCATTTATTGATTTTCCATTAGCTACAGTTCTATTTTGTGAACATATTATATTGTGTTATAAAGTTATTTTATTACTTTTATCTATATCCGGGTTTATGAATCCGATTTTAGTGCACTGTCATTCTGATTCCACTATGCCGGCGGAACCGGTTTATCAAACGATGAAGAATTAAAAGATTTGCTTTCGCTGGAGTTGCAAATCGTCACAAACCAAAACCGAACATCACAAAAACTTGGTGTTAAAATTATTGTTTTCAGTAAAATAAAAAGAACTTCCATGACCTATTTATTATTAGTTTTAGAGTAAATAACTATATATATGTAATATACGAAAAAATATTATAATACTCTAATTTGAAATAAATAGTTTCATTAAATTAATAAAAAATAAAATAAGCCAACTACTACCTATATAAATTTTTTCACACATAATTTTATGATTATCATCGTATGATTTTATCAAATAAGCTACCGAGAGCTAGTTGTTTTAATCATTTTGATGGGCTTTTAAATATCGGTACAATTTATATATATAAATAAGCACAGTTGTTTTACTAATAAAAACACATACGATATACGGTATTACAAAACATATACACGTTTTTATTAATCACGAACGTACATTCTTGTATGACCTATAATAATAACAGATTTACCTCCCTTGAAATGCATTTTTAAAACTATTAACATACTACATAATATTTGTTTTATTTGTATTTTACATAGACGTAGTTTAAAAATAACAATATTTTATAAGACACTATATTATTAGTAATAAATTTTGAATTTTCTCGTAAAATATCGTGGATTATAACATGATATTCGAGGAGACAATGAGTTAGTTTTCGAATTCAAGGAAGTGTCAGAAATGTCTCATTTGAAGTCTTTTGAGGTGGCAATTTATATTGTCCTGTGCTTTTCGTCAGGTCCATTTATCAGACTAAATCTCTGCGCACCGTAGTTGACAATTTATCGTGTTTGTATTTTTATTAAATGAAATAGCTTCGCAAAAGTATATTTTTTTGTAGGTGAACTGAATGTGTACCACTAAAGTATTATACGAATTTATGTTTGTTTTTTATAATCAATTTATTTTCTTCGTTACTAGGTTTCGTCCTAAAATTTCTTTCATTTTGAAAATTTGTTTGAAATTTTAACTTATTGTATGAATTATGGGCCTAAATTATTATATGTTTATATTCGAATGAACTAAAGATTAATATGTGTGATTTATTTTAAATTCTATAAGTGCTAAAACGTTAAATAAAAAAAAAATCATTTCTTATACTTAATTCAAAATTAATTTTTTAACTAAATAAATAGGTGAGAAAAAAAAAGCTAAAATAAATACTTAGTAAGTTAACTAAGTTCATAAATAAAAAAAACCATGTTAACACTTTACTTAATGTTTTCTCTCATTATATAAATGGACTCATAAGTCATAACAAAAATAACGGAATCCAATTTTTTAATTTTTTATATGAAAATCTGGGACACAATAAGTTCAGGGAGGAAGTAAAAGCTCTCTTATTTCAAAATGTATAATTAACATTTTCAAGTTATAAAAAACAAATACGTCGTATAAAACGAAAATCACATATAATTAAATTACGGTATTATTTATTATTTTAGCATATATTATATAGTAGTGCGATTGGTTTATATGCAAAATTAAAATTGATATTTCACGCGGCGTTAAAATAATAGTTTCAGTGGTATTGTTTTATATGTTTTTTTTATTTTTTTACAGATGTATGAACATGTATAGCGATAAAATGTATTACTCTTGATAATAACGATATCGAGATATAAATAATTACTAAGATATATGCTATGAGTTTATGTTCTGCTCTTTATGATGAATTTCAATGGTGATGTGAAAAAAATATAATAAATTATGTTATTAATTAATAGAAATTCAAAGCACGTGAACAGAGTGGTGTTCATAAGAACTGCCATTTATGAAATGGGTTCCAAATTCAGAATTTTTTTGAAGTAAAAAAATTAGCTGTGTTCGAAATTAAATATCGAATAAACGAAACATAACAAGGGATCGAAAACAAATTAAATTAAAAAAAAGAAAATAACGAATTTGCAGTTTTGATACAGAAAATAACACATTAAACAATGAAAACTTGAACTTTTTAAAGCGTGTGCATGCATGTACCAGGTAACCGGTAGTTTTAAATTTAGTACCGATAAGAACAGAATATTGTCATCAGCATTACCATCACGATAATCGTATAAAAATTACTTATAAAAGGATGACGACGTATCGATTGTAAAATGTATTTCGAATTTTTCTCAGCAGGCTATACACAATATTCAATGTTTATTGATGTTACTATGTACCCGGATATTTTCGTTCAACAAACAAACACGCAATGAGCCCGTTTGACAGCGCCGAATATTGCAAATAACGTGGTAGCGAGGTGGGTTAGAGGGAATGGTTAAATTTCGTTCATAAGAAACTCAATTAATATTTCGACGGTAAAGCGTCACGGGGGAGCAGCAAGGCGAAGGGTAAAGGACTCATAAAACAATACGGTAGACCCAGAGTTGAAAACCATTAAGGGATCAGAGGGCAAAGGAAAAAACTATAACCACTCCGCCGTAACCCAACATGAGTCTGATGATATTTTCGCCACGGTTTTTGCCAGGCCGCACGTTGCATTAAGGACCTTCGCTGCCGCTCCCGCCCGAACTTATAACGTTCACGTTCGACTTAATTTAAGTGGCCTTTTCGACTGTGTCACCACCACCGCCACAGCCATACCAGCAGCAGCAGTAGCGAAGACAGGAGGTCGTGTGTTTTGGTCACTGGAAAGAAGAAAGGTGCGGTGACTGGTGGCGGGTATGCTTCGGTGGATGATCAGGTATTCGTCAGTGAGAAAGGAGGGTTGATGGTGGACGACTATATATGTGTAAAATATACTTGTTGTCGGCGCGCTGGTTTCCAAAAATGTCACCAGTTATTAATTCCAGACCTTTAACCAAAGGGGAAACCTTTATCTCGTTAGAAGACCTATGTATCTTTCTTTGCACTCTTACGTATAAATACGTGTATATACTAGCACTAGTATTTCGTGATGGACGCAATCATAGAGAAAACTGTAATTTGAATTTTATTAGACACATCTAAAAGAAGATATAACACTCCCAAATTCAAATTAGCATATTGAACAGTCCAGCAAAATGGTTTAAGATAAATATATTCTTATTTGAATATTAATTACAATGGGTGTCAACATTATGTCTACATTAAGTTTTATAAATTTGTGTAAACAATTACAATTACTTATTATTAAACTAACATTTATATTGAATTATTTAGTAATACATTTTACATATTTTGAACGTGCCTAACAAATAGGGTTGAAACTGAAGCTGAAAGGTATAATATATATAAGTATGTATATACACTTTATATTTTATTCAAATACTAAACAAAAATTAAGTTCAATTTACTACTTCTTTTTTTATTTTTCTTCTCGTGCAGGACCAACTAAAATGGGAACAACATCCCTATGAATAGTTTATCGTCATAACACAGGTAAATTACAAATTATTCACCTCCAAATAAATAAAAATGATTATTGTTATAATCTCAAATAATCTAAATGATACATCTAAGAAGAAAAAAATTAATTGTATATTAGCTTAAAGAATAAAAAAAAATATTTGTTCTATATTTGAACATCAAATTACTTATGTTCTGTAACATAGGGTGAAAGATTTCTACGGTATTAAAATTAAATTAAAATAATACTCATAAATTTCATATTTATAGACTAAAGATATAACTATAGTCTCACCACTGTATAATGTTGAGTAAATATATGGTATAATTGGAATGGAATGAAAATAACAAAATAAAAGCTCATTCGATTTTGATATCTTCCTACATTTCTAGTGTATTTTATACGCACAACATCGTACGAAATCAATGTTGCAATGATCAATAATTATTATATTGGCAAATAGTATATACGTGAATAACATAGTGTCTACTCGTGTAGAAACGTTGCATATGATTATTAATACATCCGGTACGTATCCTAGAGAACGTTTCCAAACATTATGAATACATTTCTGCTGTAGTTAATATTATTTTTGTAGTCGAGTGACTTCACACCGTTTCAAAATATTAAATAATTTATTTTCTAAGAAAATATTATTTTTATGATTATATTAGATTATGAACGGAGTGATGGAATCTATTGGTTTTACAATGATGTGTGTTTTTTTTTTAATTTTTTTTATTTTTTTTTTTAGATTCTGAACGGAGTGATGGAATCTACTGGTTTTACAATGTGTATTTTTTTTATTTTTTTTTTTTTATTGTTTTTTTTTTTATTTTATTTTTTATATTTGTGTCTGATGACACCTTCTTTGGCAGTAAAAATGCTTCGATTTGCTTATGTAGCAACTTTTCTGAAGGGAAAGTGAATCTAGTTGGTACTTCGGTGGGTCAAAAGTAAAAAAATTTCAATATTTTTTAAATACGACGGGAAAAACCCTAAAAAAATAAGGGAAAAACGGGAGTTTTTACGCAAAACCAGTTTTCTTATAAGCGTTTGAACAGCGAATATTGACATAAAATTACATGTAAAATATAATATAATGTATAATATTCTAGACTGACAAAGATATCGGTTTTTTTTAAAATGCTCTAATTCAAAAACGAAAAACCACAACAACACAAAAATTTTCACCAAATCTTTATATTGACGTTTTCTATACATGGTTAAGTTTTCAAAGTATTTTGACATATTTTGAATTATTTATAGACAATTTAAATTTTCGATTTTTGTAAAATTTTTGTTTTTAAACATCTATAAAATTTAATTGGCAGACCGAAAACTCTTGAAAATTTAATACAAGGTTTTTAATAAGTTATACTTATCGTAAATAAAAAATATCGGTGATCGGTTTACTCAAATTTTTTTTATAAGCCCTTAAAGCTCAAATTTGTATAAAATGTGTAAAAATCACGATAATTTGCAAGTTATTTTGTAGATAAAAATTCATAAAATTTTTTCTGTTCATACTTAAGGTTCAAAATTTTAACACTAGGTTATCTATAAGCTACTCTTCAAAAATCTAATTTCTAATTTATATTTATCTTGGTATTTAAATTATGATAAAATGAATAATACATTTATACAGCTATAAACTAAAACAGTAATTGTGTCTACAAATTATTAACAATTTAGGTGATTATATTATTAATATTATTTTCTATTGTGCTTAACAGACTACTAATAATAAATCTTATAAGTTTTTACGATTATATTGTATTTAAAGTTAAAACCAAAATTTGAAGAATAATTAAATATAATTTCGACTAGATATAGATATAGATATTCATAAAATATATGGAATGTCTCGTTAGTGTAAATAATAATAAAAAAAATCACTGCAAAGGTAAAATTATGAAAAACAAAAAAATTCTAATTACCACCAATATAGTTTTTTCGAATACTTTTATATTTCAAAAATAAATTGTTCATTTATATTCAAACACGTGATTAAAATACGGTAGTAAAATCATCATATAGAATTCGCGAAGATCATGATCTAACGAAACCAATACTTCTGAATAAGTTTCGATTAATAATCAAAATTTACTTATATATTCAATGCACCATTAATCATACAGTCTTATTAAGCTACTAATTAATATTAAATAATGAAAATAATAAAACATAATTACTATATGTATGTATATATATTAATAAATATTCTTTAAACAAATGTTACCAACTAATGTAAACTGTTAATTTCGTATTTATTAAATCATATTGATAATTAATGCTCAATTTTTAGAACTTATATTTATTTATAAATTAACATTTAAAATATTATTCCTTTAAACAGGTACATAATAAATAAACTAACAAAATTAAATAATAATAAAACAACCAAATGGCTTATCAAATATTCAAGTGTTCTGTCTATCTAATTCTCATACTTCTATTGACAAACGAATTGCATAATATAAAATGTTGATAATAATAGCTATCAAGTTGACAGTCGGGCTTGTGTCTACTAGAAAAAAAAAAGCTAAATTATTAAAGTATGTCGATAATTTTGAACTCCAAAACTTGACCGATGATAAAAAATAAGTAATAACATATTACAAAACCGGAATTATTTAGCATTTCCTTAGATATCATTGTATAAAATAATTACGACGATCAGAATAATTACTTTTTTCAAACTAAAATTATTCATGTATATATGTGTGTATTTGTAAAATAAAATTTATTTTCTTATTTAATACAGAATATTAATAATAGTATAATAATTAATAATATTAATAAGTAATAATTTTCCAAAAATAATGGATCCAAGAAACGTTATCAATATTATAGTTATTTTTAGCTTTAATATTTTTTAAAAAAAAATATTCAAATGCATTAATTGCGTAATGAATTGTAAAAACTACAATAAGAAAATTTTAAAACCTCCAAAATCAATTATAACAAAAATCCATAGAATAAACTAAAATATTTTTCTAACGGAAAAGTTGTGAATAATTAACCTTTGTTTTCCACTAAGAATTATACAATGTAACATTACGCATGGGCACGAGAGCCATCGGTAACCTAAATCCTTTTAACGAACCCATAAAAATAACTATTATAATAATAATAACAGCCAATAGTTCGTTAATTCAGCAATATTTTTTCGTCAATGATTATCATTAAAGCTTTTCTTCTCGTAAATTTCTAATCTACTCGTATTTTCACGAATTGTTACAAAAACCATATAGTATATAGGTATACATTGTTTTCTTCATTTTTGTGTTATTAATTCGTTTTTATTGCTATTAGTTTTTAATTTTTAATTCAAAAGGCGTTCGTGTGTTGCATGGCCAGTTTATAAAAGGACCAAAGGAGAATTTTAACGATGCAAAAAATAAAATATTTTCAAAATAAAAATAAAAAAGTTTTTACGGTCCAGCTATAATTCCGGGTAGAAAAACTCTTTTTTTTTTGCCCTAGACCTTACGGGGCGGACATAAACTCCCGATTTTTCGGTTCAACGAATAATATATACTTCGTCGCAAAATCATTCTGGAAAATTATTCACCGAGAACTTTTGCTCAAATATTAATAAAAAAAAAAATAATAATAATAATAATAATAATAGTAGTAGTAATAATCTCCTGTTGTATTGTTGGGTTTAAAAATAAAATTAAAATGAAATAAACAAATCCTGGGAAATTGAAATTCATTTTCATTTTCAACGAATTATACTTAATATACACATTATAAATACGAGTTTATATTATTATAACTGTGTCCTTGAAGTAATCACATGCTATCTCATAGGTTTCGCACGAACCGTGATTTGTTCTGAGATTTCTCAGCACTACTTGCTCGGTTGACAGAAGAGAAGGCCAAATACAACAATGATGACACGATAACGACAACACTGTAATAATAATATTAATGCGAACCTATTGGCTGAGTGCATGCATATAGATAATTCGCATGTACCCGAGTATAGAGCGTGTCAGCAATAAAAAAAAACAGTGTTATATGTGTGACCTATCGGAGGATGCATTTGAAGGATGTGCGTGACGATTGCACAGAGGAGAAAGTGGGTATCATCATGTCATCGTCCAGAGGCTCACCTTTTCTTCTCCAAGGGCTGTATACCATTCGTTTACGCGTGTGTTGCATACGAAGCAAACGTGTGATTTATCGTGTACTGGCATTCTTCACTCAAGAGATATGATTTCGAAAAGCAGTATAAATGTGTGATACGATAGTGATAACAGTAATCAACAAATCGAGTTTCGACAAGACAAGCTTTTCCTGCCATGAGTCGTCAAAAATTTGATATAATATATTCATTAGTGTTGTAGAATACCTTATGAAATAATTTTAAAAAAATAAAAAAATTGTAGAAACGTATTCTTGACAAACATGAATTCAGTATTTTGGTCGTTTATTATTAAAAAGATACATCGGTCGATAATCATGGAAACGATTAAAGTTGATAATTTATTGAATACAAACAACAATCGTTTTCTTGTTATCAACTATGGATTATGATCATTCCACTAGGTACTTATAATTAGAGTCCTATGATATTTAAGAAATTAAGGATGTGATGCATGAAAAATTGGATAAGTATAACTATTTACACATGAAGTTTGAGATTTAAATGACTGAAAATATCCTCTTCAGCATTTGCACTACAGTAAAAATATACGTGTATTATAATGTTTGATTCTAATAAAAAATCTTAATTACATGCTTTTCAAACAATATAACATATGGTTTCATTATTATATCAAATATCAGTATTTTTTATAAGTTCACTGTTTGTACATTACGTACAAAAATGTTTATACATTCCGAGTCGTACATACATGTATAATATGTATTGTATATATATATATGTATATATAATTGTGACACACTTGGTTTTATTTCACGCTACAGTGGTTGAGAAATACTGGACTATGGTCATAGTCCAATTAAATATATGATAGTAAGTATAGGAGTTCAAGTTGGTAAATTATAATCGTGTATATAATGGCTTAAAAACTTCAATTTTTATTAATATTATTTTTCATATAAAGCTATAGATATACATGTTATTTTAAATATATTTAACACATAAACAGGAAGTTACGTCGTTTATGTGTTGATAATATATAAAGACATCGTTTTTATTTATTTTTTTTTTATAACAATGATATGATTTATAGTACGTACATATCGTACTCGTATTATTGTTATTTTTTTCAAACGTTTGGTATATGTAATATACCAAACGTTTGAAATAATATCAAATTAACAAAAAAAATACGTTAGAGTAAAACCAGATTATTATTAATACGTTAAATATAAGTAGACAATGTAAAGACTAATTTGAAAGGAAAATATAACATGTTGGCATCAACAACTCAAAAATCGAACTCAAAAGTTGGATATTGAACACATCAAAATATTTAAAAATATTAGGTACGAACTTTTCAAAGTCTAAGATTTCCCTATGATATTTTTAAAAGAAAATAATCGTTCTGCAATTAAGTTGATTTCATTTTTTATTTTTTCATCAAGATAATTTTATATATTAAATAAAGATTGTCGATTTTTTATTTTTACTGTATAAATCATTAATATATATAAAGTGTCATATTTTTTGGTATACTGAATAATTTTTTACTTCAATCAATGAATCAATATGGATATAATAAAATTATTTATGAATTATTAACAACAAGTATATAATACAAGTTTACAAACATACAAATTATATAAATAAAAATGGTTCTATGGAGCATTTAAGTAGATAAAAATTAATTCAAGTACAATACGATTGTACCCAAATATTTAATTATATAAATAAAATTGAGAATCTTGCAAGGTAATTATGATAATGCTTTTTTTAGTTATGCGATTAATTAATGGATATTTTTTTCATAAAAATTATGGCAAATATTGAATTGAATTTTCTTTTAAATACATTATCGTATAATATTATACAGTTATTAATCATTTGTAAATATTAAATCACATATTATAATGTACTTTGATCATTAAAAAAATAGTTACATGGTGTATTGGACAATTTTTTGCTTAAAATAAGGTTAATTACAACTACCCTCCAAGTTAAATCTATTACATACTAGTTTAAAAATTAATAATTAATTTTCATTAGACATATTGTGTCACTCGACAGTCGTGTGTACTTTGTACGGTTAGCGCACGTACGTGTTCACGTAACAAATACTATAAAATATGTGGTACATAAATATTTTTCATATTATTAAATAGTGGATGCTATCACCGTATGCGGCGTAACGATAGGACCAAGCTGGACATTTTAGATCGGGGCTTGGAAGAGGGGGAAGAAAATTTGTTTTTTATACTATAAAATACAATAATATTTGACGAAAAATACCGAAATACAATGGACATGATGGACATATAATATTATAATAAACAACTATTATTATATTAGGTATTGAACAAATACTTATATATTGTGACAAACATTGATTTCTTGTAAACATTATTATCTTACAAATATACATAACATTAAATACTTAAGATCTGTTTACTGAGTAAGTAATAACATAAACTAAGAAATCATAAAATTTCTTTTAAAATAATATACATATATTTGAAAGCAACCGATAAGCGAGAAGTAACTCAGTGATACACGATTAATAACTAATAATCAATTTCAAAAAAATCAGAACATAGTATGTTAAATCATAATTTTAAATAAATTTATTACAGGAGTAAAATACTTATTTTATAAATTATGATACTTATTTATTTTATCTATTATTTTCCCTGTATTTCAATGAAGATAACTTGTTTATATTAATAGTTATACAGTATTGCATAAAGTAAAAATAAAAATTGATAGAAAAAAAAAATTCTGAAATATAATAAAAAAATGAACTAATATTTCAACTAACGTAATAATTAACTACTATTAATTAACTATAATGGTTTTTGTTTTCTAATTATTCTAACAAATCACAAAAAACCACTCTTATACACACATAATTACAAATATTAAATGCAGTTACGTATTTTACATATGTCAATACACGCCACTCCTATTATATGAAGAAATAAATTTAGCTGACGCTACTTATAATGCATCTTGTTATGTATATATTTAATATATTTGAAGCAAAAAAATATTATTGTCCAGGAGTGTCACTGCGATAAAAGTTTTGCATTCAACTGGCCGTTAGTAAAATTAACTTAGTATATGGCTAAGTAGACGTTGTCGAAGTTTTAACTTATGTTTGTTGGTGAATAAGGACGTAAAACAGTAAAGTATTGCTAAAGTCGTTGGGGTAGAATTAAGAAAGAATTTTTTCGCGAAATCCGTTATTTTACGAAACACGAAAAGTAATACTATTATATTTGTATAGTGGAATTTAATTAAAACTAAATACAACGTACGCGCATAAAATCCAACGTGAAATATCTAAGTACGTTAAAGATCTGTTCCAACATGTGAGTATAATTTGTTTACACGTACACACATGGCATATTTATCTATAATATACCTTAACTATTAGTGCGTTCAACTTTGAGTACATTATTGCTACGACCTCCTCTTCTTCTATTTAACAATGGGACTATTGTTGCCCGACTAATCCTACCGAACCGCACCTTGATTGTGATAAAATCAAGCTTCTTAAATGTAATATATTCATAAAACCCATCACCTATAATATAGTCGACATATCAACAGTGACATGAAATTATGTACCAAACACATGCCTAGTTAGCAAACTGTACGTGCATGTAATATAGTTTATGTGTCCCAAAAGAATGCATCATGTGTAATTTAACCGAAAAAGATTTAATGATTTTTATCGTTTACGTAATCAAATATAAATGTATCAACTCCACCGATTTAATGTATAGATAATAAGTACGTCTATATTATACACGTGTGTAACCCGTAGAGTATACAATAATCGCATTCATGTGTATAATAGTATAATAATACAATAGTATGAGTAATATAGGTGCGTGGATACGACAATTTTATCGTTTTCAATTGTTAACTTTATTTGTGAACAGCAATCATTACGACACACAATAACTCATTAAATGTATAATTACGCGTATTCGGTAAAATGATATCGTTAATATTTATCTTACAGAACCACACAATCATTAAAAAACAAATAAAGGTAAAGATAATTTTCAAAATGCCAGTATGCTTACACAACTTAATTCAGTTTCATACATTTGCGTGAAAAATTAACTGTTATACCCCTGTATATAAAAAAAAATAATGAAATATCTTTTATTATAAGATTAATTTGAAAACTTTGTCGATATAAAAATGTGTAAGTCATATTTTTGATCCAAATGATGCCTCTACAGAATATTTAATTAAATATTTTTTTAAAGAAATCATTGACTTACTAATACCATTCAACATTTTTTATGAATGAAAATATATTTATACTATGCATATTTATGATAAGTTCAAAAGGATTTATTCAACTACATCGCAGAAAAAATAAATCATCATAAATATCATAAATTACTCCAAAGATCTATTTTTTTTTCATCTATATAAGTATTTATATATTATTAATTTGTTTAGAGAAATAATTTTTTCTAATGAACTAAATCACTTCATGAACAAAGTTGAGAAAAATGATACGCACACAGTATGTATAAAAATAATATTGTAATATAAAAGAAAACTAAGTAAGTAATTTATACAATCTTATAAACAATTTAAATGTTTATAATAATTATATTATTTTGTTGTGATGAAAAATTATATATTTTATTTTAATATAGAATTAGAAATCATAGAAATTTTTAAATGTTTTAAATATTGTAAATATTGCTGAATTTTAACATTTTTATGGTTAACTGAATACATTTTCATAATTTTTAAGAACAATTTATAACACTAATACATACCAGTATATTATTCATATTAATATTATTTAGAAGTACTATACTTCACAAATTTAAATATTCATGATCAAGGATATAAAAAATAAAAATATGTACAATAAATTCATATAATCATGTAAGCTATATACTGTTTTGCAAAATTATCATCAGAAGATTCATTAGTAAAAATTACTTCCATTGTGTTCTGAGAATGAAAAATATCCATAATAAATCTACGGTGAAGTGTTCACTTCATCGGAGCAAATTTAAATAATATTGATAACTACCTAAACCACCAGGGAGCTTAATAACATAAATCTATTATAAAACTCAAAAAGTCAAAGTTTCTAACATTTCTCGATACGTAGTTGGTAATTCAAAGTAGATAAGATACACTAGGGTTCAAAAAATATTCCAAAACTAATTTATATAAGACATGAATTATAAAATATTTATTTCACAAATATCAAGCGAAAAAATAAGTTACAAACTAGTCTCTCCCCGCTCTACAATAGAATGTATTTTGAAATAGAATAAAAAAAATTTAATATTTATATTAGTTGATAAAAAATTTTTAAAACGGTTCGAAATATTATTCCTTCACGTAATTTATTTACTATACATGGTGAGATACTGAAACATGATGTGTGTACACATTAAATGCTGGAATAAGTAGAAAAATACGTTGATTAGTCATTAATAATATAATATTATTTCGTAAATAGTTGGGTGACTCAACTGGCGCTAGAAAATGAATGGCTCAGCATAATAATACAGCGTGTTTCAAAATGAATCATTAAATTTCAAAGAATTATATTTATTGTAATATTTGAATAATCAGGTCAAAACAAGTACAAACGTTCAATACATCAATTACATAAGGTTTTAGGTATATTTCAAATGAAAATGATGGAATAGGAAAACTGTTCTGCCTCTTCAAGAATAGAAGAGTAAAACTCAAGCATTCTTTGCATATCGCTGTCATGGAGAGCCTACAACATATAAATTTTGAACGATTTACATCTTAGACGTCTCTGCAAAATACGCAGTTTTTGAACTGCAGTTAAAGTTGAACTGCAGAACTACAGTTCTTTAGGTGCATAGTAGACTGATTTCTGTGGACTTCTTACGAAATTTTGTTCAATTTGTTCAATATTTTCATTCTAAATTCTTAATCGATCTGATGACTCCCTTTACATAAGAAACAGGTTTCTTGGAATGTTTTATGATATCTACAAATACTTTGGGCTATTGAAGGTTCGAAGTGAAACTTCTGTCGAAAATCACACTGCACGGTAATAACAGATTAGCATTTTATAAAACGAAGAACGCAAAACATTTTTTGTTGCTCGATCATTATTTCTAAAATTCATTAAATCACATCACTCTGCTAAAGTGCACTTTATCACAACTTATCGATAATTAATGAAATTCGATAACTCTACAATTTAGATGTTTGGTGTTTCGTTTACCACAAATTATTGGAATAATATTTATAGTCTGCTAAAATCAGATGAATCATTTTGAAGCACAATGTACTATGTATGTTTAATATTGTATAGTAAATATATAACTCTACTATGGACAAAGAGGAGTAGAGTATTTTACCATCATTATAATTTTTCGTCCATTAGTCATTTTCCGTGAACTCATTTTAGATAGAACAATTAGTATTTAGTGTTATATTATAAGATGTCATGATCCTATTACATTAGAAATTTGTCACTACACACTTTACGTAAACGGTGTAGATCTCGGCAGTTGAAATAATAGATAATGGTTTTATCAAGATATTTACCAAGGTAAGTGCTGTTCAAACAATTACAAGTTTGAGAAAACTTTAATATTGTAATTGATGGTTTTTGCATGCTCAATTCGATAATTATTAATGAATATATTTATTATATTATGCCAATTTAACTTAATCAATATGTACATTCAATGCACGATCAGCAAAAAAATTAATTATAGAATTTAATACTAATTAACAACTATTATTTCCTAATTTAAAAAAGAGTAAATGGAACGAATCTTTTTTTTTATTTTAAACATTTCGCAACGTTTTAAGTTTAAATGACTTGAAATATTCACTTTATATTCAAAAATTCGAAATTTTATAAATATTTAACCTCAAAATTATTTCAAAGTTTCATAAAAATAGTAACATCGTTAATTATTAGCAAAATTATAAAATTATTTAATTAAAAAAAATCAAAGAGTAAAGTATTCTTGAAATTGCATGTTACTTATGTGAAAGAAGATAAATCAACAATCTTTTTTTAAATATAAAAAAATATTAAACACATCGAAATTAGTAGAAACTAGAATTCAGTATTAATATCACACAACTTAATATGAAATTAATAACTTTAAACAAAAAAAAGTAAAAAAAAACTAAATATGATTAATGAAATATTTAGTATATATTATAGAAAAATATTTGCTTCCATTTTGTACAAATTAAAATATGAAAAATGTAAAGGATCTTTAATGTGACAACTATTAGATGGAAATAATTTAGAAATTAATACCTTATGTCTGATTATTGTGCGTGTAACTTAATGACTAGAAGACAGAATAAATGTAAAACACATTAGTTTTAAAATAAATACATAAGAATCCGAAAAAATATGTTTCTACTATCGGCTAGGGTGTGTCTGCCGATAACCGATGAAATAATCGAAATTAAAGTATCATAAATGCTTAGTCAACTATTGCAGTAGCTTTATAATCCTTAGAATTAAATCCTTAATTCAAAGATAATAAATATGTTTATTTTAAAATCCTCAGGGCTTTACTAAAAGGATTAGTAGGATAAAATAAAATTTCACAGTCGAATAGTTAATAGTTCGTGACGACGATGTTAGGTTACAGAACGGTTAGGCATGTACTCTCCCAAATCAATTTTAAATTAACCTAGAGGTTAAATGTAAGCTCTTACAATTTCATATGTTGAACAAATACTTATTATTATATTTAAAATTAAACATGCATGAAGTAATTAGTCGATGGACTTATAGATACGTATAATACAAACAAAAGCTGGTATCATTATAACATTGGTGATAACATTTTAATATTAATATTACAATATTATATAATTGTGGAAATTAGAATGATTAGATGGACGAATGGAGTAACAAGATAAAATGGAATAATTAATGAAAATTTGAAGGGTAGTATTGATATAGCGTCGATAATATACAAGATGAGAGAAAATATACTTAAATGGTTTGGGCATATGATGAGGTGAGAGTAAACGAAAGCTCGAAGTGTGGTTATGAAAATGAACGTTGAAGGGGAAATAGGAAGAGGAAAATCGAAACATAAATGGTTGGATACAATTGATATACGGTTAAGAATGATACGAAAGATTTTAATATGTGCGTAGAGAATGTAAAAAATCGAAACGAGTGGAGGTTTAGGACTAATGTGGCCGACCCCAAATATTTGAAAGAAAGGCCAAGAAGAAGAAGACTATATATATATATTATTCTATTATAACAAAAACAATTAGGTTTGCATGCCTTGCAAAATTTTCTATCATTCGTACCTGTAAGTATTTTATCCAATAATGCGCACACCTTTTTTATAACCAAATACCGAAAACTAGCTAGTGTCCTGATCCTTGCAGTAGGGGAAATCATAACGATAATTCAGTTACAACGAACTATTGATACAGGATTTTACACGTTAAGATTTGTCAATTGAAATCTTTCAAGTTTAAAAAATAATTATAATTATGATTTATACTCATTGTATGCATGCATCGAATTGTTATTTTTTAAATTAAAAGTTATTACTTATTGACTTTCGATTCTGAAAAACTTTCTGTTAATTCAGACCATTAGACCAGTTAGTTAATTTACTAGGCTCGGTCAAGTCCTATCGCGTGAATGTTTAATGATTACATCAATACGGTATAGATACGCGAGGGTAAACCCTCGTCGGACACAACCCCGCGTGATATAACAATGTACGATAAAGCGGACTCACCACTCGTCCCTGGGATCCGGCAACGATCTGTGAAGCGATATGAGATCACTGGCGTACTGGTTGAACGCGTTGTTCTTCCATCCCTCGTCGACGAGCCGCTTGACGTCGGCTGTCAGGTTGGCGGGCAGCACGACGGGTTTGCCCATCTCGCCGTACGCCTTGCGACCGTTGCCGTCGTGGTCGTCGTCATTGTTCGGCTGCGGCAAGACGCCTTGGCCGTTCTGCAGACCGGCCGCCGCCGCTTGAGACCGTCTTGACGACGTCCTGGAGGCAGACGGTTGCTGCTGGACGATGACCGCGGCCGGTTGCTGTTCCACGCCGCCCTCAAGCGGGAACTCGTCGTCCAGCAGCTGATTGTCGCCGTCGTCCGCGGTGGCTGCCGCGGCCGACAGACGCTGCGCCGCCGCGACCGGTTGCTGCTGGTAGCTCGCGCCGACGGCCGACGACGCGTCATTGGACGCCGGCGTGATTCGCCTGTCCTCCATGAACAGCAGCACGGTGACCGTGAGCCAAACGGTGCAGCCGAGCACCAGGCCCTTGAGCAGCGCGGACTTGCGCCGGTACAGGTACGACGCGATTTTCATTGCTTTGTCGGGCGGCGGCTACGTATACCCACAAAGGTACCTCGGCGCGGACGGCGGCGGTTGCGACGGAGGTTATGGCAGCGGTGGCGGCGGTAGCAGTGTGGAGGAGCTTCTTTGCTCGTATTTGCGAGCGGCGGTTCAGTGACAGTAGTGGCTGCCGGACGACGGCCGGGTCATGCTCGGGACGTGAACACGAGACTGTTTTTCCCTCATGACTCGTCCTAAGGACAAAACAACAGTTGAATATTACAAACACCTTTATATGCAAAGTCAGGTCGAGACCTAACCTAACCGTGACATCATCGTAATGTGTTCATTACATTCTTATCATATAGTTTTATGGAATATGAATAATACGTCGACAAGCCGTCAGCAGAAAGTATTTTCAGACCGTAAAGGAAGTAGATGGCGGAGGACGAATGACGATCAGTCCCCAGGGTCACTAACAACATCACCAACCCTTTTTAACTGGTGAAAATGGACATGCCGATCCAATATTTGACAGAAATAAATATATTTTATAATACAGGTATCTAAAGAAGCATGGTTAAAATTTTATATTTCCTTTAGTAAACTATCACACTCATCTATTACGTTTTGAAATATGTTTTAAACTTTTCTTTTTTTTTTTTATTCTGACTTATTTGAAATCATTTGTATGTACCCATCTCGTTTATACATACACACACACACACACAAATAATACATAAATATATATGTGGATATTCGGAGAGGAAAGATTATGAGGATTTCATTAGACTTTAATTCAATGGCATACATGGTTTTGGGTGAGTGACTCACTAATGAAGTTCGAAACATGACAGAACTTCGTCCCTACACAGTTTTCCTTTTTCAATTTTATTTACGGAACGTTTTCGGGTTTCTGGTGATGAGTCTGTATTGTTCAACGAAGCGATGTCTTCTTTTAAGATTATAATTTACTCAAATAATGTAGATTTATTAACTCCAGATAATATTTTCATAATAATAAAGCGTATTTGTAGTTTTTAGTTGTGACCATATGTAATCTAACTTAACCTAACTATATTTTGACGTATATTCCTCGCCGACAAAATTGATATAACATATATGTAGTCCGTACATAAAACGTCTGGCAGAACAGTCCTGGTCAATAAAAATGTCACCGTTACCTGCATTGTATTGTCGTCAATGGTAATTAATATAAAAGGCATACGGATTTTTTACGTGTACATTAACGAAACTAATGTGTCTGTCAGGATTTTTTGTCAACAATGTAATCGAACAGCTATGGTCGAATGAGGGATAAATGGGGAGTGGGCCCCGGTGGATCTGACTTGTTCTACATTCTGTTTTCTGCAATATCGTTTAGATGTATGAACCACACACACGCACGTACAAGACCAATGTTTCGATCGATAAAAGGCCAAACCTATTAACACGTTTTCCGAGAAACCACTGTAATTGCATACGAAACAGTATATGTAATACATAGGATGAAACAATCAGCAGTATAAACCCATTAACGATTTAAATTTTTTAATGCGATTCTTTCTTTTGTTTCGAAAAGGTTTAAAAACTAAATAAATAAAACCAATTTCACACTACTTTGGTTAAATTGTTGGACAGTTATTTGATTTCAGTATTTTTTTAAATGGATTTGAAAGGTTGCGTAATATGTATTGAACAAAATATATCAAAATCATAAGCTATTAATTAGATTCAAATAAATGTAAATGATCGATTTTATAAAAATATTTAAAAAATGTAAGTGTTAATGTGCAAGGTATTAATATGTTTATATGTTAATGTTAATGCATTTTTTTTTTTATGTTAATGTTTAACTTAGGTTTTATGTAATTTAAATAAAAAACAAATATATACCTTTTATTTTTAATAAAAAAAAATAATGGCATTATACTAATAGTGCGTTTTTGTCAAATCTCTACGGTATTCTGTGATATCTAAAATAAAATATGTCATACAAAATAAAAAAAAATTATCTCAAAATTCATCAAGGAGCTTAAAATTAATGTATAATGAACATTATAAAATAATATAATATATATTATAATATATTTGGTATAAAAAATGACATTTTATTAGCATTACAAATTTTTGAGTAATTGTATTTAAACTAATTTAGTGTATATTTTTTTAGTGAGTATTTAAAACTAATAAGGTGTCTAGATAGATGATTAAAAATAAGTAATTTAATACAGTATTTATATTATATTACCATAAAACGATTTTCTAACTCTAATGGAACACTATATACCTAGATATAAAGCGGTAGGTATATTTTATAACTTCACTTGATGCATTCGTATTAGAGTCCTATTATTTTTAGACAGCAGAAATTAGTTACAAATTACAATTTATAAATCCTACGTAGTATCTCAATTCAGTTTATTGCACAGAGATTGTCTCGATGACAATGCACATTTTCGAAACGTTCACTTGTTATATACATCTTCACAGTAATTGCTCGACTGCTCCCCACTTTCGACTTGATTACAGCAGTCATCAATTCCTGTCTACGTGATCCTTTTTGTCCCTATTTCTTAAATGTTCTGCGAATTTTAACCTTGCAAGGTTAGTCGTAACTCGTAGATGACCAGATGCATCGAGCAAACTACAGATGACCGATGTCTAATAGTAGTAAATGGTTAATTAAAGAGTATATTGACTACGCGAATGGAATGAACTATGGGTGTTTCACAAATATTATTTATTTTTATTGTTACAGAATAAATACTATAATTGCATTATATCGTGTCAAAATATCGGATAATAAATTAAATTTAGTAGAGATAACACTAAATATAAAACATAATGTAATAATAAATAACCCAATGATATTGTATGGTGTCGTAACGCAGCTACAAGATAACGAATGAGTAAATAGTACCAAAAGTAAATATATACTTGAATAATCAAATGAAAATAAGACAAAAAAAAAAAAAAAAATTAAAAATAAAAGATATATTAGGAGTTTTTAAATTACATTGAATTTTCAGCTTAACTTTAAACAATAACAACTCGATGTATATCATTATGTTACACTATTCAAGTGGCTTTAAATTATTAAAAGTACGCATAATGTTATCATTTTATCATTATTTGGAAAATGCATAAACAACTTTTGTTATGTAAGTATCATATTAATATATACGTTTCACTGAAAGCGGTGATCAACTTTCAAAAACGGTCCACTAAATAATATAGAACTATTTAGTGGAACGGAATTATTATTCCGTGCGATCGGAACGCATGCTTTGAGAAATGCGAGAAATTTCTTCGTCGAATGCACTACCACCCTTACATGTCTTTGTGTTAAACTCTGAAACGTGAACAATGGCGTAGGTAAGGTGGTAGGTTTGGGAGTTCAACCCGTCATCGAAAAATCCCAGTTAGTCAATAAACAGGTAAAAATAAAAATAATTATTACCTAAATATATCAAACTCCACCTTCATATAATAATATATAATAATATAATAATAAATCCCATGATAATCTTTACCTACTCCCTTGAACGTAAGCATAATACATTTATATATATATATATAGTTGAAAGTCATTATTTTGCGCATCACGTATGACACGCACGACTGAGAAACGGAAAGACCACGTTTCAGGATTTGCGTAAGTACTATGTATTATTTATGTATGGGTACACGTTATACCTAGTAATACACATGTACATTAATAAAAATTACTTATTCGCAGGGCTTTTGTCGTTGCCCTAACCCACATGTGTAAATAGTTGCTCAATGAATACATACACACACACACACATGTATCTCTACAAAATACAGAAATTAATACAAGTATATACGTAAATTTATCTATATTAGTTCCGGAGGTCTAAAACGGAAACGGTACTGCACGTCAAGCCGGAAGTAAACCGTTTTATTTACCAATGTACTGACGGCAGTGGCTTCAGCGGTCTTTCCGATCGTGCAAAAAGTATTTATGGTGGTTAGTACGCACATGAAAAGCTATAATGCGGATAGAGCTTAGTAACCACCCCGTGAGACCTCGTTAAACTCTTCTCTGTGCAGGAGGGGTCGTCGTAGCGATATATTATAATTGGGTATGTTAAACACATACACACACACACACCCACACTCACACATAAATACATACATAGCGGACAGTAAAGCTAACTAATGTGCGTCGTTGACGGATATACCTTCGTCACCACAGAGTTGATGGACATACGTCGCTATGAGTATATGCGTATGCGGTGAATCGGAAGTCTTGCGATACGAGAAAGACTCTACGGATTAGTGCTATGCGTAGCGGTACTCATCTGCAGGGGACGATCTGATATATAGTCCACGAGGGTTTGAAATTTGGTTAAGTTTTGGATCGATTATCGTTGCTGAAAAGTAGGTCAGACGATTCACTTACAATACCACAAAAAATGTACATATATATATACAGATAACGAAAATTACTACTTCGAGTAACACAGTATCATATGTATTAGCATATATATCGTACATACGTACATAAATATATGATTATATGATATACGAAAAACACTCGCGGAAATCACCAATAACCTTCCCTGTAGCTGATCGAATATACATGTTAAAAATAAATAATTTTTATCAACGTGAAAATTTAAAACTTTTGTTTATTTTTCCTTACACAGTTGCTCATCTCGAACTCAAGAATAATAAACATTTATGATACCATGATTCAATTATTAACCACACCATCTAGATATACCACAGTCCAGACAACTAAACAAGGATTCGAAACAAAATAATTGAAGAAGCACTTATATATTTAATATGCAAAACGCGTTACAAAAACGAAATGAAATTGAACAGATTGTAGCCAAAAATTGTATGTATAGATTATCAATCGAAAACTATCATTTGAAGAGTAAAATAAAGTATTATGGCGAACATTTTTTATTTACTTTTACATAATTACGTTCAGGACGAAATTTAGATATATTCTTAAGGCTTGATATCTAATTCCAATAATCCAAACTCTCACTGTGGTCCAGGGACTGTTAAATTTAATTTCCTACATATATAAACCATAGATGAACGTGTAGGCGAAGATAATATATAACTAAATTAGTACCCCGGAGCTATACGTCACCGGTGCAGTAATAGTGTGTCATACAATGTAATCTATAAAATATATTAGTGTGTTTACAGCCATCACATGACCGGAAATCTACTCACGCACAATATGCGCGTATATTATATTGGCAATTTCGACAATCGCTGAACACCCTAACCCTCTCTCGACCGATAAAATATCATCTCGCGTTTCGCCAGCCAGCTAGACAAGTGACCCCGACAATCTTATGATATAATAATATACAATTTGATATTATACATTTTATCGTCCGTTCCGATCATTGTTGTTATACTCATTGTAATATTATTACATTAATATTACGCATTGTAAATATACACTTGTGCATGTTATATTATTATTTGTATAAGAGCATCGGTGGCCGATCGATCGCCGACCATACACGGTCACATGATGGCTGACTGTGACAGGGCAATGCGTGGATTGCGTGGATTCAGCTGCAGAAATACATTGCGGTGTATCGTGTTAATTAGATTGGATGGTAGAAGGGGCGGAGTAAGTCAAAAACGATACTTGGCACAACTTTACTACACTACGAAAGTTCGTTTGTATCTTACAAAAGTCCCAACCAAAATACGCGCGGAAATATAATCGACACCCAGTGACTCCAGTACCCCTTTTCTAACGCAATCACCGCGGGCTATAATATAACGTCAAAAATATACCGAATAACCACCCATATATAAACGATTTAGTGAAATGTATTATTGGACAGTAACAAATGGGTTCATAAAATAATTATTCACGCACATATGCGTTTCGTTATATCTAGCCAACAATAATATTTAGATACCATGGTTAAAAGTCAATAATCATTAATGTTTCCAACAATACATAATTATCAACAATAATTATACAATAATCATGATGATATTTGTATACAGTTAATTAGTAGAAAATTTTAATTAAGGTTTTAATAAAATACAAATTACACTAATTTTTGAAAATGTTTCAATCAATAAATGCTTCTTTTAATAAATTATTAAATTTTTAATATAATTTAATATTTAATATAATATTTTATAATATAAAATATAAATTATGAATATTTAATATGTTTTAATATAATATAAATATAAGTACTATATATTTAATCAAATATACAAAAGTCATAACCAAAAAAATGTTTAATAAAAGATGATGTTCATAATTTAATTTTCATTTCTAAATTACAAAAATAAATAAATTGTAATTTCTCACATTAAATAGTAATTTATTTATACCTGAAAAATATATGCATGATACCAGGCACGTACAAAAAAAAATATTTTGAGGGGTTTTAGGTTATATGTTTTCATACTTATATAATCTATATTTTTTTGATCTATTTAAAATATATTCAATATTTTTTCTGAATTTCGTTTTGATTAATGATTATGATTATTATTATTTCATATCCTCAAATTTAGAGAAATATTGAAACTTGTTTAAGAATCATTCGAAGCATTATATAGTTTACATTATTTTGGTTAAATTTAACCTATTAACACATATGACGTGTAGTTATATTTGACTATAATAATAGACTTTCAAACAAAGATCGTAGTTGAGATTTAGCTTAAGAAATTAGCAACATTGGTAGCAAATGTCAAGACACGCGCGTGCGCGCACACACACACAGTCCAAAATTACAACGTCATTGTGTATACGCGCGAAAGATGGCGCAGAGAATTTCTAATTAACTGTGCTGCATAAACATGGTCCGCCGGAAATCGAGAAACAGTCGGAAATTAGAATTTCTGTGATGTCTACTGGAAAAAAATAATGAATCACTCACCCTTGAACTTGATTACCGGGAAACTGGATAGATTTGAAATTTACAAAAACATAAATCATATTATATATTTTGTTGGCTTATCAACATCTGTGAACTTAATGTTTTAGAGTGCGGTACTTAAATACACATATGTATAACCATTTGTTGTTAATGTAATCACTGAATGATTTTAATTGATTTTTGAACATTTTGAAAACAAATTTGCAAATCATTGTGGATATTAGATATTATTATTTTATTTTATTTTTTATTGCTAGTAAATCTTAGACATCGAAAATAGAACTGTACCACTGAACAATACAAGTTTTGCATAAGTATAAAATAATTATTATTATACATCGTATAATCAATCGTATACAACTTTAAACTGTTCAATGTTTATATTTGTAACTTAAAAGCATATAGAATGTTAACAAAAATGTGGTATACATATTAATGTATTAATACATAAACATTAAACAATGTATTATAATGTGGTGTTCCATAAATAATATTAACATAATTTATAAATCGTATTATAGTTAACGTAAATAATAGGTTTGAAATTTATCCGGGAAATTATTTATTTACCAAAAAAATAGTGAATTTCAATATCAGTCTTTCATCGATTTTTTTTCATTAAATTTATCTTTAAAAAGTCAAAAATGTTTAGTTAATGAATAAAACAATCACATAAAATTATAATTATTAATTCATCAAAAATGATTTTAATTAATACAATAAATTAAGTAAACTCAAGGGACAATATTGAATAAAATGTAAAATAATGTACAAAAAATAAAATAAAAGAAAATAAATAGATTAATAAATAAATCGAAATAAAAAATAGTGTATTATATATAATTTAACAAAAATTAATTGTAAAGAATATATTTATATTTTATAAGAAACGTTTGAAATTAAGTTTAAAACGAGTTAACAATATCATGTTTTTTTTTTATTATTTAAGTAATGTCAATAAACAATATGTACATCAAGTTTTGATAGTATATTTTAATGAAATCAATTAGGTTTTAAAATTTTAGCTATCATCAGATTTATGTAAGACAATCCTATTGGTAATAAATAATTAAAAAATAACTTTAAGTAAGACAAATAATTTTTACTTTTTTACTTAATCTTCATATGTTATTACTTCAATGCCGACACAACACACGTATGATCAAGTTATAGGTATAGAAACGAAGGAAAAAATCCAAGTAAGGTCTATCAATTTATAGACATTTTTAAATTTATATATTATATATTTAATACATCATACATAACTAACAATAAATGTACGTAACGAGAATAGCTAAATTACATTTCTTAAAAAAAAAAAAAAAACATTAACAACGAAAAAGATATTAATCGTGCAATGGCAGTAGCAGCAAAAACACGGTAGGAACAACTAATATATGTATATACGAGTATACACAATACACTCACATGCATATATTATATACTTTTGTATATCATCGTCAATTGCCGTCGTCTATTTACACCGGGTTAGCTTGAAAAACAAATGTACCTACCCCGACCAAATGTCAATATTAGCGCCGAATGTTAACACGAATATTCCCGTATACCACCGATAGGGGTACGCACAACAATGCGGGGGTGCGCTACCACCTCGATGTGTAGGTATATATAGTCTGTCTGGTCTTCTCATCAATCACTCACCTCGTCTACGTACATACGCGTACGTACCTATATCCAATTTACCCCCTTAACACGTACACACCTACATCCACCCACCCACACACATACACCACAAATATTGGAAGGTCAAAAATAAATCATTGTTACACGCACACAAATCCATAAACGGTCATAAATCATTTCCTAAGTGTTTCTCGGCTAGAGCGAAATAATAGTGCTGTTGCGTATTATATAATGTATTGTATACATATCCATGTAAATGTATAAAATATAGTTTATGTATACGTTCACCTCGATGGTTATGTGCTATGTGCAGCAGTGTAAAACAACAGCGTCTGCTTGAAATCATAAAAAAAAAAAAAACACAAAACCCAAATGACCAATATAATCACTGCATACCAGCCCTTGGTCCAATGAACCGAGAGAATAATGCAACCGAGCATCAGGGAAGTGCGTTGCGACTGGAATGTATGATCAACAATGTTCGAGGTACTGCGGTCTGTTCGGTAAAGAGCAAGACAGATGACGGACCATGTATTGCCATCGACGAAAATATAATGATGAAAATTCAACTAAATGTTCACAATATTTATATGATATAATGTGTATACGCATTATGCCGGGTTCACACTATTGCAATTTTTTGCATTGTAGACTTGCTTGCAATATATATCATGCAAGAATACGCATAGTAATACGCAAGTGCATGTTCACAAATATGCTTGTATATGTGTAGTCTTGTATGTATTTAAATAATGTTTAGTTTCAAAAGTAATCTGATCTCGCAATCAGATTATTATTATTATTATCAGATTATTATTCTACTCGCGTAGAAGTGCTGTTTTTTTTAATTTTAAAATATTTTTAATTTTTACGAGACTGTTAAATGGATTCAATAAAAAAAGGAGTACTTATTGTATGCAATATGCTTCGTAAAGAAATCTTAAAAAAGAAGCAAGAAGCTTTTTAAAAAAAAAAAGATTATGAGTTCGACAATGGATTAGTAGAAGAAATAATGTTAGTGCATCAAATAGTTTATGTTTTAAATTATTTAAAAAATGTACTTATACCAAAATTCAAAAATTTAAAACACAATCACATTATCCAAGTGGTTCACAAATCGTGTTCAAGAATAAACTAGCATACAATTACCTAATTGCATTCAATTACTGTCCGACATGCCGGACTGCATGCAAGTTTGAGCATGCGTATATCAACGTTCACATTTGTTCAATTTTGTTCTTGCACGAGTAAAAATTAGCATGCGAGAAAAAGCATACCAGAAATTTCAATAGTGTGAACCCGGCATTAGAGTTCTAAATTGTATGTTCTATTTTGTACATGGGGGTACGCGCAATTGATATCATGTCAACTGCCGTTGAAATACAATGTTGAAATTTCGCGATCAGAGACAAACTCATATATTTGAAACACAATCGTACACGGCGAGAACGCTTGTTTAAATATTGTTTTTTTCTTTTATATACAAAAAAAAAAAATCTATATTTATAAAATATAAATATGTATGCTATTTATAGAATAATGCGCATTATGATATTTCATTAATAGCTTAAATATTAATTGTTGATTAAATTTATGAGTTTTTACAGAAAAAACTTTTAAGATTATGGCTCGATAAACTTTTAACGGTTGAACAGCTGATGTTTTGCACTCGAATAATTAGTAAAGTTTTTCTATATAAATGTCATAAGGTTGAGATTTCTTGAGGCGACCATTTTCGACAAAAATCCTGATTCATTCCCAAACATTTAAAATACAGAATAAAAAGGAATATTAGAAGACCACGAAATCATAAGCTATAAAAACAGAATGTACGTTTTTGAACAATTATTTGTACATCGATCAGAATGAGATATTAATATTTTTAAATTGCATACAATAATGTAAATTAGTTTGTTGAGCTATTATAGTTTTATACTAAAAGCTAAATAAATAAAAAAACATAAAAAATGTAAATTAGTAAACGTATCTATATAATTGATTAAATGAAGATACAATAAATTATATGTAAAGAAAACTTGAATAGAGATACAAGTAATATTTAATTTTCCAGACTAACGCAAATATTAAGCATGCCAATAAATATTTGTATTATTTACGTTAATAATTATAACTATAGAAAAATTAATAATTATTATGTAACTTAAAATATTTGAAACTTTAAAAAAAACCCTTATTCCTTCCTTCTTAAAAGAGAAAAACTTTTCTAAAGAGGAAGCTCTATCTCTCACATAGGTATCATTGAAATTTTGACTTTTTATTTTCAACGTATCAGTCTATATACGAGTATTTATACGATAAAAATTCTGATTCTTGTTTATATTTATCATTAAGTGAATTCAAAGATAATTTTCTCAAATTTTAAATTATATTCAAATGGACTACACTAAAATCAGGGTTAGAAATTGATGCAGAAATGTATTTTAAAACATGGGATTATTTAAAAAATGGGAGAATCATTCTTTAGTAGACTTAATGATGGACTCAAATCAGTGTAGAAAATTCATATCACACCTATAGATCGGTTAGATACAAATATAAAACGTTTCAATTCCAATATTGCAAGTATGATAAAAATATACAGGGACGGAAAATCACCACTTCTAATCAATATTTTTAATTTTACTGAGTAATCGAATTCCAGAAAACATATTGCATATTTAAAAATAAAAGAAACACTTTTTTCTATTGTAATATAACAAAATATAGTTAAAATATTTAAATATATATTTGATTCATTGTACACACTTGTTACACGAATATACAAATACTTTATTTAAATCTTAAAAGATAAAATACTATATACATGTATATATACCTGTATTTGATGTGCAATAAAAAGGAGTGGTCATATTTTTTTTAAAAAATCAAGTTTCGACTTCTTTAGATTTAAAATAAAAAATCAAATTTTCATTATTTTTTAAAACAAAATTTAAAATTAAAAGTACATATTATTTTGAAAGAAATATAACAAAATGTATGTCAGAAAAAACTGATTTATGGAAAATTTCAAACTTTTATAAATCCTACTTAAAAGTTATAATTTTTGACTTAACACTTTATACCCGTGCATCAGATATATATCTATATAATGCAATATATTATAATAGTAATTAGTTACACTGACAGAAATATCCAAAATTATTTTATATTGAGTTTTGAAGTATACACTTATGTACATTTTGATAAAAGGATTGTTTGCAAGAATTTTTAATCATATTAAAATTCAATTCGAACGAACGAACAAATAGCTTATTTCTGAGCACTGTTTTGCACTTCAAAAATAGCTGATGACAACAACCCGACTGACAGGATGTATACTATTATTATGATTATTTACTACACAACGATTTAACATATTACTAACTCAAAACGCACGGTGACAGCCGCACGTGTGTCGGTTTCTTTTATTCGCGTGCATTAGGCGCACATCCAACAAATAATACGCACGGGCCTTGTCCACCCACTAGTCATATATATTTCATAGGTATAGTTACCGGAAAAATATTCTACTTCCAGCATTTATACTCCTTTTTCTTTCCTATTACCAAACATTCTCTCCCTTTGGCTTTATATACTTTAAATTATAAGTATAATTAATATTACAGTTTAAAATACAAACTTAACTATAGTTATATATGACATATATAGACATATATGTCAAGAAAAACAAGGGTTATTTTATATATATGAATATACGATAGCATAAACATAAAAAATAAAATATTCTAACTCTTAGCTGAATTTATTTATTATATAAATATACATACGACATATTTAAAATATACGAGAATATGTATTTTATATATTAAAATCTATTCCAATTTCCAAAGGAATGATATAGGTCAAAAAATAAACTTTCTATATGAAATTTGAACTATTTATATCGCCTAATGTTAATGTTCATTTTCGATTTAAAAACTTTTATTAAAGGTTTAAACTCATTTTTTTTTTTAAAAAAAACCCTAAAAAATTTCGTTTTTCAGATACTTATTACAAATATTAAATTATGTCTACATAAGGAATTTTTTTTTTACGTAAAAAAGTAACGTTAACAATTTAAAATGTATCTGTACATTTATTTTGAGTGATACACATTACATAATTAAAGGAGTTAATCGAGAGTACAATAAAAGTCGTAGTAATCTCGTCGTACTCTTCTAATTCACGATGCGATAACAGTGTATAACATTATACGTACAAATATACGCGTGTGTCATTTCACTTTTTATAACTTAGAATTTCGTTCCGACCGGCCATTGTTTAACATCTTCCTGACGTGCACATGAATAAGTGCGGTTTTCCGTTTGTGTTTAATAAATGTATAGCCCATTGAGCAACGTAAAAAACAATGTATATAATAATAATTTACAAGAGAACAATGTATTACATATATATGTGCTCGTGTGTGTGTGATTTTGTAAGAAAAATAACACAAATTTGTGAATTTTTGTATATTTTACTTATGTGAAGAAGTACAGCGGCGGCACGTGGCGTCGGCGACGGCGGTACAATAACGACGGGCTTAGCCGGTTAGGCCATAAAACACTTGTCGCTGAGCTTTGAAATAATATTATTGCACGTCCGGTTACACACGACACGTACTCGTCATGGTCGATGCGGTGTAGTTCAGATAACAAACTTCCAGTCGACTGGAACGCCACCAAAAAAAAGTAAAATTCCACAAGGTCTCGGGAGAACGCCTACGAACCGCTGACGACGGTGTTTTTCCTTTTTGGAAAACTTGCGCACGTTTTATTGGTACGGTTTTTAAAGCAAATAATTTCCCAAGTCATACAAGTAGTACGATACAGTTTTAATTCTCTTTTTCTTTCTTCTATTCGGTTTTAGTTCATGAACTTTATATGTCATAGTATATTTATATTATTTTCATAGTACTTTTTATATACATTGTTTTATCATCAATTTTATCAATTTTATCGGTTTTTGGAAATGGAAAAGTTTGCCGGTTAACGAATAACTACGCTAGTAAGATGCTAAATTTATCAATTACTACTTTTTCATTTTATTTTTCATCGGTGTTCGTAATAAATGTACAAATATATATATATAATCATATAATAATAACAACAATTGTTTTTTTAGTCTTATATAAATTTCAATTAGATAACTATTTAAATATATATATATATAAACTGTGTAATTGGTAACTTAGTCGCAAAATATTTTGCATTCAACTCATCTACCAAAGCCGATAAGTGGAAACAATTTCTATTGATTATTTATAATCCAATCAGTTATGGATTACAATTTATGAAATATTTAATTTAAATTAAAACCAGAACTTAAGTTGAAAGGAAATTCACCCCTCTCCTACCGTGTAATCATTATTGGTTTATATACATAACAGTAAGCACCACAATCGGTTGATTGATTTAATTTATTTTAGATAATTTGATTAAAATATATTTGGCTATCAATCAATCAAATAAAGAATCATTGAATGTATGACTGATACTTCTATTACGTACTATGTATACACAGTTTAATCATGTAGTGTTATTAATTCTGAATTTGCAACTTGTCAGATTATTTTGGCCTGCAAACAAATTAGTTTGAGGAGTATTTTAGGTATATTATAACTCACTCATAAGTATACGTGAATCAATATAACGTTAATGATAGAGTAGTTTATCAAATACACGCTAAATACAGAAATTTCCTATAACGAGGGTAAATAATATACATCTAACACAATTATTCAAATATTCTAAGTGCTTTAATATACCAATTATTTATGTATATATTACTAAATCTATTTAAAATTATTATTATGATAAAAATATATTTTAAACTCCATTTAGACATAATTTATAATAGGACTATATTGCTTAACTTAAAAAAAAAAAATATAGGAAAGTTATGTCATAAAAATTTACTTTATAAAATATTATTATTAAAGAAACTACTAGTAAATACCACAGAACCCGTATTTTATCATAGATGTTGTCTATTTAATAAAAAAAATAATAATTATAATAATTATAAAAATATTTTGTGCACAAATTCTAAAACAAAAAATTACTATTAATAATATAATTTTATTAATAAAGAAATAACTGTTGTATTAAAATTTTAAATGTGTGCACAAGTGTGATATATATAGAAACAGAAAATAACATGAATATAAAGAAGAATAGTGATAGATAGAATAGCTATAATTTAATTTGTCCACAAGACGGGATACCAGATGGTTTCAAATTAAATGATTAGAGTGCATCATTTACGGTTGCTATATATCCATTAGCTTAGCTAAATTATATACATAATATGATAAAACATAAGACGACAATCGAAATGTTCTTCATGATAATATGAACACCACACAAGATTGTTTTCGAAAATTTCGTATGCGCACATGTTATAGGCTGTAATAAATTTAGGTAAACAAAGTAAAGTGGAAAGGAATAACCCATAACATTTTAGTAAGTAAAATAAACTTAGCTCATCCAAACATTAAGATGCCTACTCATAAAGTTTGAAATAATTAACTTCTTAAAAATCATTTTAGAACATAATTATAAAACTAAAGTAAAAGCTTCAAACACAACAACGATAAAAAAAAAGTAATGTGTCATTGTTTGATAAAATTTAGCATATGTCAATATATTTTTATTAAAAAAAAATATTTTTTCGGATACATTTATAAGTAGATGGAAAATGTTAGTGTTGCTTGTTTGCAGTATATTAATGATAGCTAGCAAAAACATAAGCTGTTATCTAATAATAAACATCCAAGGACTGAAGAAAAAACGAATTTTTCACACAGTTTTCGCGTAACACGTGTTCTTCTTATACTCCCTACCCACGCAGTGTTCGGTCATACAATGACCCGGATGCATTTCTTGTCTAACAAACATTTAATCCTAATGACAATTCCAACTTGTTATACGGTCTACAATTCAATAGCTGATTTCATTTCGTTTTTTTTTCGGAATTTGTTCTGATCCTCGAATATTGTATAAACAGTTATATTTTCTATATAAAATTAATCGAAACTAATTAACCAATATCTTATCAATACTTTTAAATTACGTTTATAATATATAAATATCCGTTAGAAGTTCATTTTATCTACAAAAATTCTGTTCAAATAATTTATAATTAACGTTGGAAATTTATTTATGTTAATAAAGAAAGTTATAACTCATAATGTAATTATTTATCTACTATAATTATTTTTAATATCAGTAGATAGCGAATTTTATATATTTTCTATTTCGACTTCAATTTAGTTAGTAACGAACCATATTATAGATACAGAATGCGATCCAATAATATTGATAATAATCAATTAATAATTTATGTATATTCTTAGTCCAAATATATGTTACGGTCCAAGTGGATAAATGGTCAATGTAAATACTGACCGAACAAAGTATACATAGAGATGTGAGCTCGGTAAATTTACCCGGTAAAATTTACGGGTAAAAGTAAATTTACGTAAATTTACCGAGTATTTTTTTACCCGGTAAATTTTTTTTACCATTGAAAAAAATTGAGTGACCCCCTCATTTCCAATGTTTTTACAAGCAGTATAAATTTTATCATAGATTATTATAAATACTAGAGTTTATAATCATCGGTTTTACCCAAAGCCAGTGTATCCAATACGTGAATATGTCAATAACATGCAAACACTATATTTTAGTTTATTATTTATTTATACATTAATTTAAAAGTAAACACTGAC